>VXBU01005260.1:0-65000 GCA_013400315.1 Bombycilla garrulus
TTTTTTTTTTTTGTATTGTAGCCTATTACTTAAAAGTTGACAGTAAAAGCAGTACAGTTATCTATAAGGTAGCTGTCATGATTTCTTCAGAAAATCCCTTTTTGCATTGAACTGATGTTGTGATCATATACCTTTGTCGCCCTGATTTTTGTAAGACTTTCTAAGCCTTCTGATATTTACATATTTGTGAAGAACTTTCTCACACACTTTCTGTAAACACCTCAGTGTTTTTGCATTCCTTCATAGAGGAGGAGAAAAATTGTTGGACTGTTTGTCTGTCCAGTGTCTTTGGAGAGGTGGCACTGCCACCGTCCAATCTGCTGTCACTTTTGGAAAACTATAAATACTGGAGTCAGAAAAAATAAACCCTCTTCTCCTCTCTTCTGATCACTTGAGCTGCGGTGTGTATCTGTGTTCTTTCGTGTCCTGTAGCGACATACCTTGTTGTCATGTGGCTTGATAAGTGATTGCTTGCTATGAAGAGCCCATGAAGTACTTCTAGTATTTGAGGTTCTTACAATGTATATTCTCATGCAGTTGCACTGTACTTTCATAGCACTGATTGAACCATCTTCATCCAAATACATTATTCAACAAACATTTCTATGGAATAACTTCTTTCCAGACTGAATTTAAAAGAAATTAAGCTGGCTCTTATCCTTACAAAGTTTAGTAGATTCTCTGAAAAAGCATTGTAAATAGGGCAAGAGGGATTCATACCTTAGGTGCGTCTTAGTTTAGTTCTTTTATCTGTGGGGCTTCCAATGATACAACAATCATCTCTATGGTTCATTTTCCTACAGGAATATAAAGGTTTTTATTTGCCACTTAATTTGTTTGAAATAATACATACGATTTGCTGTATAAATGCAGAATATTTTATTTCCTATTTTTATTTTGTTTGCCTGCATTTCACACAACCTGTTTTATTGACAAATAAGTGCATGCTTAAGCCCATACCTGCAGTGATATTGCTATATAAACAATTGATTTTCTTGCCTTTCAACAGAGTCCTCAAAGAACCTTGTGTGAGAATCTTATTCTGAGTATTTTCTACATACATCAGACAGCTTAAAAAAAAGGAGCATAAATAAACCTTATATTACCTATATAAACCCTATAGTGTATAGCAGCTATATATCTCAGCCTGAATGCACTGTATATTTTCATTTGTCAAATTTTTGATAGAAACTTGCCCAAAAAAAAAAGAAATTTTAAAATAAAAAAGTGTGAAAAGCCTGTGATATTTCCCTTCTATCATCTCTTTTCCATATAAGATATTTTGAATGACCAAAGACACAACAACTGAGATATGAAAGCAGTAAACAGATGGAATGATGGTACCTTAGACTGGTAGTGGCACTTTCCTGTTCCCCATGGTTCTCTGATGCCTTCTGTTGTGCTCTGAAGATGTCCGCCTTTTTGCGGAATTACTTTGGGGTGGAAACACCAGGGAGAGGAAGGGTTCAAAAATGCAGTTTTCTAACTAAACTTCAGGAAAATTTCACTAGGATACTTCTGTAGGAGACTGAAAGAGTGAAGTAACTCAGGCTAAGAATGTTATTGAAAAAGCAAGTCAATATGTCCTGCATAGTGAAAAGTTCTCTGGTAAGAAAAGGCTCTTTAAACTGGTAGAGAGAAGCTCAATAAGATGCAGTGCCTGGGAGGTGAAGAAAAACAAAATTAGACTAGGAACAAGGTCCTCATTTTATCTGGAAGTGTAACTTACCCCCTGGAGCAAAGTGTATTAAGTTGTGATAGATTGGTTACTTTCTAAGCTCTTTGAAGCTAAGGTATAACTCAACATGAGGTTTTACTTTTGATGAAGGTGTTCTTTAGTGAAATTCTGCTCCAAGTGATATGCAGAGGAACAGAGTAATTTGTCTTTATAGCCTCATACACTGATGTAAACTTCACTCACCATTCCAGATTGTGGTCTCTGAGAAACAGGCTCTTGCTCTCCAGAGTGAAAGCCAGCATGCACAGTAGGATCCTACAGCGTCTCAAGTTTAGTTAGTGGTGCACACAGGAAATTTCTTTCCTGGTGAGCAACATCCATTGCTTTTATACTCTGGTGTAGCTTTTTTTGTTGCTTTGACTGCAATGTCAATAGATTTGTGGAGATTAAAGTACACAACAATCTTCTTTCTTTCCATTTGAATTACTTTTTTATTTTTTGGGATTCAATCTCTGTAGTAATTCTGGAAAAAATCCAGCAGGATTATATCAGTTACTCTTCAAAAATTATCATTATTATTACTGAAAGAGAAGTGGAGACTTTAATCAAGATATAGACTGTTTTTCAGCAAACAGTGTAAAATTTTCCATGAGCCTGCAAAACCCCTCTTGATATTTAGCAGAGCCCAGAAGAAAAGCACTAGGGATAGAAAAGTATTAGGGATACATATAATCTGATGAGGTTTATTACTGTGAAGTGAATGAGAATCCTCCATATTGCTGATATTGTGGAATTACTCTTAATTATAGCTGATAAAGTCATCTACAAGCAAAGTCTCTGTGAATTAAGTGTGAATACAAAAAGCAGGAGAGAATTTTGGGGAGCAGAAGGTTCATGAAAACTTGGAGTTGCAACAGAGTAGCAAGGAGAGAGTGAAAAAATATGAATGTTCATTGAAATATACTGTAGTGAAAAAACAAAATCAGATTAAATAAACCAGGGTAAGGTACTTGAGTAGCAGCTCCCCATGGAAATTCTGAACTCTATTTATCTGTCAGGTTAAAACAAACAAACAAACAAACAAAAACCCCAACAAGTTAAAACTCCCAAGAATCTGTAAAACAAAAATCTAATCTCTACAATTAATTTGGTGGGTTTGGTTTTGTTTTTTTCCTTCTCATTAAACTCAATTATCATGTATTCAAATACAGGAGGGGAAAGAAAGATATGATATGAAAAATCTCTGACCAAGCCCAGTTTTATTAATAATTTAGATTTCCTATTGCCTCATACAGCTGTTGTGATTTTAGATAAGAGCTTTTCTTTCCGTGTTGCACAGATAAGCCAGGTCACTGGGGTTCAGAGTCTTTAGCCTCCACCAAAAATTCTCATTATTGTCAAGGGGCTGATTCATTCAACAGACTGGAGCTTGCAGTCTCTTAAACTCAAATTTAATCCATTAAATGATGGTTGCTGTCCCTGTGCATGAGATTCACAATGCAAAACTACCGCTTAGCTTCAGAAGCTACTTAAATTAGTGTACTATTTCCTAATACTTTTCTTTATTTTCCAGGTCCTCCAAGGACAAAAATCAAAGAAGTATCTCCGTTGTTAAGGGTTTATTTTAAAACCCATTCCTGATCTGTATTTTTCCTGCTTTTAGTTCAGAGTAAACAGAGCAAGAAAAAAATGTAACAGACAGGTTATGTCTTCAAAAATTCAGGCTCTCTCAGCAGCATCACGAGCTGCTGCTGTCATAGTTCATTATGAGATTTGGGGATCAAGACATCCAACGTATTTGTGTATTATCCCCCAAGTTAATCCCTTCATTCCCAAACTTTGAGAGAGAAATTTAAATAATACCTATGTAGAGAAGCGCTGCCCTCCAAGGATTAAACATGTGCTTTTAGCATCATTCACATATTCAAGATATGCGGCTGTGCCCACAATGGAGATTGGTGCTAGGGTTTAGTGGTTGTGCCTGTAATTTGAAAAGGAGGCCAATAGTTCTCCAAGAGGAAAAATGGGTCAGGATGGAATTTTAGTGTGCCTTTGTCACACACATCTCATTTTTCCATGGGCTCAGTACTCTTAGATGATTATATCTACTTTTTTAGTGGTTACCTCTATGTAAATTACCATCCAGTGCAATTCTGGCAGTAGAAAAACCTAAAAATCTTTGTCCTGGTTTATTTTTCTGTCTGTAAAAAAGGGAACCACAGTATTACTCTACTTTTGAATGGAGTCCTCAGTATAGAGGCAGATTCCTTCAAAACGGAAAGCCTCTACTCTTAGGTTAATATATTCTAAATATGCTCAGGCCTATCAAACCCATGCAGTGTTTCTGCTCCTGCTTGATTTGTTTGGAAAATGAAGCTGAAACAGTGTGCTGGGATTATGCCACCAGCACCCACAGCTGTACAGCAGCACTGGGCACAAGCCTTTAAAGGTGAAGGAACAGGAAAGCAAGAGGTGGCGGATAAGTATAAAAAATATACTATGAATTAAAACCCACTTACAAAAGTATCAGATTCCTACTTTTTCATGGTGCATACCAGATAGATTTTTAAATATTGTTATTATTACTATTATTATTATTTCATTGCTGTATTTGTTATGTGACTTTCACCTAAATTTGACAGTTACTGTTATTTTTCCATTTTTTTGCACAATGTGACCAATTTTCATAATAAGGGCATTTATTACCTACCACATTCAAAACAGGAAAGTAATTTAACAGAAGTCCTGACCTGGCACTGGGAAAGTGCTATTTTTGCCAGTAACTTTGGAGGTTAAGATGTTCTTCTTCATTGTGTGACCATTACCAACAAAGCCACAGTTTTATTTATAAAACTATTATTTTTACACTTGGGAACATATCCTACATGTTCATTTTTTATCACTAATATTCTTTGCAAACAGCTCTATACAAACTGCTGAGGCTGTGACAAATCACAACAACCAACACTCTTTCAATGGCTTTTAGCCAAACTCCGTGTCATACATGGCTGATAGCACTCTGAATCAGAAATTAAAGACAAATCCTTGAAAGATGGGTAGTGATAGATACTGTAATTGATTATTATTTTAGTAACTTATTAATAAAGTAAGGAATAAAGTAATATTGTCAGCGCCTAAAGAGGTCTCCGTCCTTGAGAAATTTTCTCATATTTAAGTGAAAAATTCATAACCACAAAGAGTTTGGTTCAGAGTTATGGAGTATGAAGAAATATGCTGGTATAGTTATGAGTTATTAATTAAAATAAAAAAATAGCATAGCATCTGTAAAATAGAAGTGTATATACTCAAAGGCAAGTAAGAAAACTGAATGTATTTTTGAGATTGCTTGTACGTCATGCAAAGGGAGCAGATTTTACTCTTCCCTGAATGGGTAAATTTTAAAGTCAGCTCTGTCTCTAGGAGTCAATACTTGCGTGTTCAGAGTACATTGGATTTTGTTTCTCTGGACAAGGAGGAAGATACTTGGGGTACCTGAGTACCATGGTCAATTATTTCTTGTCCTTATCATAGATTTTTGTCAAGCTAATACAGAAAATATGAACACAAAAATATATTTTCCTACATAATTTCATACTGCTACCTTCTTTCTTTGGCTTTCAAGGCAGACAAGCATGTTCTGCTAAGCAACATTTAATAGTTGGGTTGATCTATTTTTAACCATAGAGCAGAGCTTTTCATACTGACTGTACTGAAAAGGGAAGAGAAAGGTCATAGATGTCATTTTGTGTTGAAAAGATGCAGAAGCTTATTGTAAGAGATGTCTAGCATGCATTACTTTTCTTATCCTGTTATATTTCGCTAATTCAATATGAAAGCTACTTACATGATAATGCTCTGAAATTGCATTATCAAACTGAACCACTATCATGGCAATAAGAACAAAATAGAAAATACTTCAAAGTCTATAATAAGTCTGCCTTGACCCAATTAAAAGCCTTGCAGCTCAGTCCTGATGGTAGTCTGAAAAATCACACACCTCATTGTTCATCATGGGTCATGTCAAGGTCTTGGGCTAAGATTTTGCTGCAGAGAATTACTAGACAACAATGAAAAAAAAATTGCTATGGAGGCTCAGTGCCTGATGCTGTAATTAAAAACTATATTTCCTTTTTTCATCTGCTCCTTGGGTCAAAAGAAGCACTTCACTCTTTTTTATTTCTTAGGAAACAACATCAACTAAAAGTCTTTCAGCAACATTATATGTTCACCTGATCTATAAAATATTATTAGATATAATTTTTATATTCTGTTTGTTTTAAAAGTGACATACTTCACATATATACATGTAAAATGTAATCACCATGTTTTAAACTCAAAAAGCACGTGGTCTATTGAATAATTGATTGAATCCAATGTGATCATGACAAGGCAAACCTTTAAACTGGGAGACAAACCTAATTCCAGTGGATGCAATTTCCTTCCTTTTCATTCTTGCAGCTATTGTGGGGGCTTTTAGTTTTCTTGTTTTTATAGTGAGTAAAAGTTACTATGCCTCATTTTTCCAGGAGCAGCATTTGCAGCTGCCAGTGAAGGCTCAGGATGTTTCAAAGCCATATGCTGTGGCCATAATCTTTTAAATCTTATTGTGACCAAAAAGAAAGCTTATCTCAAAGCGACTGATAACAGCCTTTCCTAGTTATTTGCATATATCCTTCACTACAACAGGGTGTGCAGGAGGACCTCCAAGCCCTGCTGCAGTGTGGCATAAGAGGGAAAGGAACTGGGACAGTGACAATGAAAGGAGAAGGAATCTATCGGCATGGTTTTCAATCTAATAGTATAAAAGTTTAGCACTCTTAGAGGACCTGTATGTGCAGATTTCACATAGTCTGTCCTGCAGTAGAGGAGCACTGCAGATTTACAGCCTTCATGCTGTTGCCATATAAAGTGTGTCTAATGTTACAACATTTCTATTCTCTTGTCCTGTTCCCCTTTCTCCTTCCTACTCCTCCCCTTCTCAAGAGTATATCCACTATGAATTGAAAAAAAAAAATAGAGCAATTAAAATAACTGTAACTTCACCAAAATTTGGGGTTTTGAGCTTTAATCCAATTGGTTCTCTTATAAATGGGAAAGAAACTGACTTCAGAGTAGAGGGGTTGGTGGGACCATAATTTTGGGATCTCTCAGGAGACATTCATAGGCAGTATTTTTCTCTCTCATCTTAATGTGTAGGAGACATCTACAACTTATTCATGTGACGAACAGGGAGGGAATGCTTCTCTCTACCCTTTCAGTTTTAAGAGGTTACAATTTAGAAAAAGAGGTCTGATGAGAAATTTATTATTGTCAGGGTTTATTCCTCACCACTTCAGTCTGGACTATGCTCCATATAAACTAAATGCGTTCCATTTTAACTTTGCTAGATTTATTTCTACTTCTAATACTGTGATTTGAAGCCTGTTGTAAAATCATAGTCTTCAAATGTTTTGACTATCTGATTTTCAACTTATATTTATTTATATTTCTTCTTACATCAGTTTTTCATCTCACATAACTCATCTAACTCTCTGTTGTTTATCCCACTGGTATAACTACGAAGAAGAAATATAGCTCCATTTCACCTCTTGTTTGCTAAACAAAAGCAATCTCTTCTAGCAATATTCAGGAGGCTTCCCAATCCTGACCTATCCTACGACTCTCTTTCTAGACTTTTCAGTGAATAGTAGTTTTGGATAAAATAAATAGTAATAGAACAGATTTCAAGTTTGGAGTCTGCTTAAATCCATATAAGAAGACAATGAAAAATTTTCATCAGTGTCCATGGCTTGGGGTTAGCCCTTTGTTTTCTAAGTGGTAGGCTTTCAGTTCAAAGTGAGAGAGTGAGAGTCTCCAGTTGCTCTACCAATGCCTCCTTCCCAGCCACCAATATATCCCATATGAATATATCCTGTATCTATATCTATACTTATCCATGCTTACCTAGATTGGATGGCAGCCAGCTAGCCCTCATCAAACCCAGAGCCTAGCTAGACTGGGTTATTCAGCACGCTCCACCACAAGGCTTAAATATAATATAGGTTTCATATGTGATGCATGGATCTGTGGTGAATTCTCAGAGCAGTTGTGATACCATCTATTCCTTTTGAGATGAACTAACTCCTTATAAAGCTATCTGTAAACCCTCTTTATTTATTTGAAGTGCGAATCTGACAGGTTCTGACTGCCTATCAGCCTCTTGTGTACAACTCTGCTGGAGCCTGCCTTATTTCCATATATTGTCACCAGTTCATTCATTATTTCTGAAATGTTAACTCTGACTTTTAGCTGACTGAGATGAGGAGGCGATAATCAAGCTAAACAAACTGAGGGTGATAGCATAGCCCACCTGTTATTATACAACATTTATATAACAAAGTTTAAAAATCTTATTGTATAGCTTTTCTGTCAGATAATCCAGACTGTCAGAAGTATCTCAGTATATCATTAGTACAAAATATTGAATATTGGTGTTAGACAATAATACCAGCACAAATTAGATCATTTACATGGAGGTTTTAACACATTGTCATTATGTTATCAACCAGTAAGAACTCTTTTACTTTTAAAATCTTTGAACAAATCAAAACACTAGTATTGTAGATGAATTAAGAGATATAACTATAATGTCTCAAAAGAAAAAAAAAAAACAAAACCAAAATACAAAAGTACCAAAACCAAACCCAAGAAAATAAAGCTGTTCATTTTAGTTATGAAATAATATTTTACACTTTTATTCCTCCTCTGACTTTGATAATACAATATTTTGTGATGCTTCTTTTTTTCTTAGAAACATAATCCATCACATTTTTTAATAATCAATCACAAAACTTATGCAAAAGGAGTGTCAAATTCAGTCCTGTAAAATTAATGGTGTTTTGCATGTGTCGAAAGACCAGGTGACTATGGGTCTGTGAAACATTGAGGTCTCTGGGGTTGGGCAAAACCTGTTCGAAGGGCTTGGAACTGTAGATTTAAATATAAATGGATACAACCCACCTGTATTCCAAACAGATGCCTAAGACAATTCTTGTATCTGGAGTTGTTGCTTTATCCATGAAGATCTAAAGTGGGTTTCCTTACTTGCTACAACCCACTTCCAGAAATGACTCAAGAAAGGCTAAAATGTGGAATTAGTGCAGACAGTGTTGTAAAGCTGTAACAATACAGAATATAGGTATTAAGTCATGTTCACTTATTCCTGTTGAGAGACAATTAGGTCTTGTGTATTCTTTTACTTCTGTAGAAATGCCTTTTGTCTTTCCCTCTTTTCCTCTGTCATTTGCTGCGCTGATTTATCAATGCAAAGGGGATTCAAACACCTGGGCATTTATTAATGCTGGGTAAATAGAAATTTAAGCCCTTTTTAAAATGTATTTTCCAACCTTGTTTACTGTCATTATGCTTGCTTTCAGGCGAAAATATTTTTATTGGCAAGAAGATCTGTAGAAAACTCAAGCTCAGTAAATAAAAATGGGAACAAATCTTCCCAAGAGAATTAAATCTGCGAGTTCTGCCCTGACCATACTGGAAACTTAATATACATCTCTCCATAATACACTTTGCTGAGCAACTGTGAATTTTTTTCAAGGGAAACATGATGTTGTGACAGTCACAGTTCTCTGAGGAATGATTTGAGTACCCAAGTTCTGGTTTGTCTCTTCCATATGCATCTATTAGCCTACTAAAAGTATTACCTCTCAGTGTAAACCTCACCCTGCAAGCATGTGATTTGAGTGCTGACCTTGAGAAAGACTTGCTGTTTCTCTGTTGCCACAGGAGTAGCTGTCAAAATACGTATTAAGTATAATAATGGTGACCATCAGATACTATGGTAATGTTTAAGTATTAGCATTCATGCAGAAGAGCAAATTGTACAAGCAAAAAAATCTGAAAAATACTAAAAACAATAAATAAATAAACTAACAAACAGATAATTGACTGCACTGACTATCTGGAAAAGTTTAGAAGAATTTTATCTCTATGGCATGGGCAGAATAGTATAATTCTACCTTGAAGTGAAAGCCCAACAGTTCACCAAAGGCTAGGCTATAGAAATACCTGAATTACCCACAAACTTATAAAAATTAGCTGCCAGAAGTAATATAGGAGTTTAGAAATTCCTTCCATGTGATTGATGGTCCATTATGGCAAATACAAGAAACCAGTTTCATATTAAACGACTATGGTTTAAATTAAGTGAACCTTGTTATTACCATACTTCAGCATCCCTGAATTCCACAGCACTCAGTCACTGAAGAGCAGTTTGGCAAGAAAAGGTGACCTGAAGATATTTCCCAGAAAAATTTGCCCTGGAAAATCAATCTATATAAATTAGAATCAGTATCAATTATCGTAATCAGTTATTATTATATATTGAAAAACAGTTTAAGAGGTGAATTTTATTTGGCATCATTATCTTATGCATTGAATCATATTAGCAGAGAAGAAAAGAACATGAACTGAAACCATTTGAGTGAAACATTTACATGTACTTCATGTAATTAAGCACACTTTGAATTCTACTGAACAGTAAACTATTATTTGAAGTTCAGAGAGAATGACATGGTAATGAACTGAAGTCAAATCACCTAAAAGATATATTTATGTTTAAGTAAAGTGGTCAAAGGGGAGCATTTTCAGAGTACAATTCAACTTTTACTCTATCTGATTAAATGACATTTAAGATACCTCTGCATCTATATGAGTAGATGAAATTATTCTTGCAACAATTCTAAGTATTTTTCTTCCCTCTCCATGAATTCTTCCAAGTTACCTGAGTTAAAGTTCAGATCAGATATGGAAAATCTTGCTAACAAGCACAAGTCTAAGAGATACAATACTCTGCAAGGTCCAAAACCCCTAAAATCCTCAGGATATGAGGCTGGTTTTGGTTTACTTTTTAATAAAGATTAAGTGAATTTTGAAGATAAAGAGGGGTAGCATGATATATAATCCACGATTTAAGATTGTATATAAACACTCGGTAAAACATTTACTTTCTTCCCCCCCCTTCTTTTTTCTTCCTTCTGTAAATTGTGCAGACAAGTAGGAGAATTTTGTTTTGACAGCTTATCTAGTCTCAGCAAATGCAGTCTAATTTAGTAATTCATTTGCATAGTTTCACCTTAGCCTACCAATAACTGCCTGTAAATTTATAGATAAGAATGACCACGAGAAAAGAAAAAAAATAATTTGGAGGAAAAAAGGAAGAAGTTGATGTAATAAAATTCAGAGGCTGGTCTAAACTTTAACTAATCTGTCGATTACTGAAAATCTATGAGGAATTTAAGATATTATTCTGATTTCAGTTTCATATTTTTCAAGGGAATCCATTCTGTAACATGCAGTAATAGAAATGTCAGCTATCAGAAAAAAAAATGTAAGTAAAAGAAAATCTCAGATAGCTAGACCCACAGTTAGTGGGAGTTATTAATGAATATTTGCTTTACCTCTCTTCTATTATGTCTCTGTGTGTATTTTCCAGATGTATTTAGCACTTCTTTAATGGGAAGGAAAAAAAACAATGAAGGTTGTTTAGCTCCTATGCTTTCAGTGTTCTTTAGTTCAATATCAATGCCCAAACCAAACCCAAACACTACACGTTTCATCAGTTTTTTTTTTCTTCTCCAGTAATGTTATGATGCATAAAGTTCAAAGGATTATCAGTCCTTTGGAATAGCATTGGGACTAGGAAGAGTCAGGACTAAGAATACCATCTTCAGAATTTGCATTACCACAATGCTTACAAACACAAAATGCTGATTTGGAATCCCTACATGTCTGTGCTTGCAAACCCTGTACTCAGGCTATGTGCTCAAATGAAAACAGAAGGGTGTAATGTTTTTTTTTTTCTGATAGATAAGTTTTGTTTTTTTGTGTTTAGGTTTGTTTGAGATTTTTAAAATTAATCAGAAGATCAGAGAAGTAGCTTTGGCCTTTTCAAGTTCTAAAGGAAACCTTTAAATGTAAAATCTCTCTATATAGAAATCATTTGGGGGGGGTTTAACCTTTCAGGTGTGGTGTTGTATCAGATATGATTATAACTACATAGTACTACAAACTGTTATATAGGTCTGGATTTTAAGAGTTAGCAAAATATAATAAAATCAGTTTCCCATGTCATGCTTCACAGTCAATTAATACCGCATTGCACAATTGTCTTCTGAACACTTAGGTTTATAATGATGCCAAACTAGAATTCTCCTTTTTTATGGACTCCCCAACATGCTCTCCAGTGACTACTCAAACTATAGATCTAAAGGGAAAAAGAGACAGTCACTCAGTCTTCCATACTCTCAGGTGAGAGCTTCTATGTGCCAAGAGCTTAGTGTTGAAGTAGGGGGCTCTGTGAAGGCCTGCTTCACCTTTGTTACCTCTGAGGAGTTAGGTTTTCAAATACGTACCTATGTTCACTGATAGCTAGCAGGAGATAATAAATCTGCTTAATTCTCTGCACATAGGTCATTAAAAAGTGAGTGAAGATGAACAGTTTTACTCATGAATCCTACTATTCGTGAGCAGAGCTGGGGTTGTCTGGCCCAACCTTCAAACCTTTAAAGCATGCCCAAGAAAGGCATTGCTTTTCCATTATCAAGTTCCCTCAGCAACTTACATTTAGTGAATACTTTGATGTATTCCCTGAAAGAAGTTATTACAATCCAAAGTACAGAAGGATAAATGCCTTGACATGGAACTATTTCTATGAGATTTTTAGATGCAGGTCCCCAGAGAAGCAAAGGGAATATGCTCTCCTTTCTAACATTGTCAACCTTCACTATCACAAGCACCCAAAATTAATAATTATTTAGCTACTGAACAATTATGACAGATGATTAATTGATCACAAGGAGCTAGTTCTCATAGTGCTATTAATCAGTATGTCATCAAGCAGAAAGGCAAGGTAAGTAATCTGTATCTGTTAGGAATCATGTAAGGGACACATTAGTCAATCAGCATGAAAAGGTCATTGTGGAGCAGAAAGCAGGATGAGGAAACTTACCAGATTGATGAAGCAGTGCTATTTTGTGTATTTATTGTCACGAAAAACACCCAAAACAACTAATCAGTCTGTACAAACATGCTAAATAACTGGTTTACTGAAACAAAATTCTAAGACAAGAGCAGGTTGCTGAGCTGTTAACAAGGTTTTAGTCTTCAATTGCTCAAAGATTCTATTGCTCAAATACGGAGTAAAGGAAGAGACTTTCTCCTCCCACATCTTTGTGTTCACTTGATAGAAGAATGTTTTGCAACTGTGGCCTCTGGACATGACAAAGCCTTTTTCACCTCCTCTCATGATGATTACCATGCAACTCTTTGGACACTACTCATTACCATCTGCTGCAGGGAGAAGTCTGTTTGGTAAAGGAGTGCAGGATGAAGAGTAGGCTGAGAAAGAAAGAGTAAAAGGGAATTTATGAAAACGAGTGACTTTTTTTCAAAGACAAAGAGTGGAAGACAAAGGGGGTTGTTTTAAACTGAGAGTGAGTAGGTTTATATTGGATATAAGGAAGAAATATACAAAGCCTATCTCCCAGGTGCTTAACAGCTGTGATATTTTGTACCCGGTGGGATCTCCAGGGACAGGCACAGCAGCTATCATGCTCTAGTGTGTGCTTCCTACAGTGTTCTGGGTAGCCAGGCTGGGTGGTGGTATGGGCACATCTGATGTTTTGTGCTGGATAGAAGTAGCAGTCAGAAAGGCTCTCCCAGGAGTTTATGTATAAAATTTCTGCTGGGTATGGATACCATTGTCTTCATAGCAAAACCTCTTTGTTTTCAGGCTTCTCTCACCAGGAATTAGTGGTTTAAGACAGAGGAATACATACTTAGATTAACTAATGCTTATGCAACAGTCCATTTCCAGTTCAGCCACATAAATACAGTAGAGATATCTTAGTGGAAAACTCTGTTTGGACTAATTTATGTTGCAAAGAAAGTTAATTAGCTCAAGCATCACATAGTTGCAGGCAGTGTTTCTAGATGTGGCTGCCACCCAGATGACTTGGGACAGCGGCAGAAAGAGCCTGAGTCCGTCCATAATGGATTTGCAAAGCTCCCTTAACAATCCCACAAAACATTTTCTACTTTGTTTTATGCTTCAAAGTAATAGTTTAAAAAAGTATGGGCAATATATGGTAGTTATAGATGTAAAAAAGGCTGGGTAAAAGTTTTCAAGTGTGATGTTCTCCACAGGTTACAAGGCTTTTTTCTGGATTTCTGGAGCTGGTGTAAATAAGGACAAAGAAGCATGAAACTACAGAACTTGTTGTTGTGCTTTCTTCAGACAGTTTAGCCAAACAAATAATTCAAAGACATAAGACACTTTTCCCTCTCCACTCTTCTGCTTTTTTAAACATTAGAAAAAATATTATCTTTACTCTACTAATTAACTCATCTTGAGTTTCAGATCAGTAGACCATGCTACTGGGAAATATCTACTTAGTCCATTTATTTACTGATTCAAAAATATTTCAGTTGTATTATTAAACAGAGCTTTAGATCTTTTCCTCATTGAAAATGCTGGTTTCACAGATATTTTTAATGGAAAATAATTAGTGTATAGAAATTTAATTTTTCATTGACATAAAATTTTCAAGCGACTTAGTTATTTGATTATTCATTTCTATCAGACAATTTCTTTATTGAGCATTTTACAAATATTTAGATAGACATCTATAAAAATGATACTATAACAATTTTAATCATGCTTTCACTATGAAAAGCTTTTACTTATCTGCCAATCTCTAGTCAAATAACCTCACATAAAGAGTTCGACTCTTGTTCTTAGACATCGTTGATTATCTTGACCTTCTCTTATGCTTCTAGTCACGGAGGTGTCATAGTGCTCAAAGAAATTTCAGGTGAAGAAAATGCCTCATGGAGTTCATTCATCTTCCTTCAGACAGGAATATTCAGAAAGTAGATTAGCAAGACCTTGGCATAAAAATACTAATGAGAATTGTGAAAATACAAAAATGTGATAAGATTTGCAATATATGGTAGAGGATAGAAGCCCCTGAACTCTGAAGGAGAAGCCAGTGATGAAAATTGTGAAGTCAGGAGATGAAACTTTTAAGCTTCTAGCACGGTGATGGAATGATAGGAGATATATTGAAATCCACAGGACAAAAAAAGCAGCAAGAAAGGAGGTATGGGGGACACTGAGGAGATTTGACAAGCAGGAATTCACCAGTTTTTGTCCTACAAGTTTAGGTGTGATTCCTGACAAAGCTGGAGAAGAATTCATCTGCACATATGGACAAATTTGAAGGGGCAAGAGAATTTGCACATAAACACAAGTCCAGCATTGAGCTGATCTGAAAGCTGAGCAAATTATTCCAATTGAAGCATGTTTTCATGATGTGTCCTAACTTAATGCAGTACGGTATCACACAAAAATAATATTATATAAATCACAGTGAGCTGTGATGGCAAATTTTATCTTTTATTTCTCAAATATCAATTGTCTATAGGTTTCACTGATGGGAAATAAATATGACTACTATAATACTACTACTTTCTCCAGCTGGGCATTTTTACGTTACTAGAATGTGTAATTTCTTTCTTTCTTATCAGAGACCCATATGTACACGGCATCTGCTTTATGCTGCTGTAATGAAATGAACAGGACCTAATTTACCACTTGGTTACTCCAATCTAATACCACTGTAACTCCTCTGATATATCTGTAATGAAATCAGAAGACCGAAGGATAACAGACTGGTTGGACTTGCTTAGGAAGAAAAAAATTATGTATTTTTGAGCTCTTTCACTCAAACTTCTGTTGATATCCTAG
Source organism: Bombycilla garrulus (assembly GCA_013400315.1). NCBI lineage: Eukaryota > Metazoa > Chordata > Aves > Passeriformes > Bombycillidae > Bombycilla > Bombycilla garrulus. The sequence goes on from VXBU01005260.1 coordinate 15,480, forward strand.
TCCTTTACATTTCATAGACACAAACTTTCCAGGTAAATAAAATAGATCCAGAATGAAACATGGCAACCACATATTTAATTGTTTATAATAAATAAAAAATGCTTTAGATGTTCTTCAGTAATAAATAATACCATGTTATGAAGAGGTAAAGTAACAGATCTGCTAAATATGCTACTAGGATTTGACAGCAAAGCTCTCTTCCAAGCCCATATACTTTTCAGAAACAGGTTGTAGACAAAGCCATGCAGATGACATAAAATTTGTAGTTGCTGAACAGCAGGCATTTTTTGAGCTGTTGCAATTCACAATTTGGAATACCGTGTTAATGTCTACAGAAAAGAAAAAAAAAAAAAAAAAAACCAATAACAAAATCTGACTAATCCTTTTCAAAACAAACCCTTAACAGGAAAACAACTTGATAGCTATGTAAATGTTTGGAAAACATTTATGCTCATTTTCTGAAGGGCAGTAGGGCTTGTGTCCTTCCTTTCTTGCTAGGGGCAAACTTATATGAAAGCAGAAAAATTGCAACTTATAATCCATCCAATATCATAATCATAATCTTTTAAAACATCACCAGCTGAGAGGTCAGAAACCCAGGGTGATGTGGCTTCAGGTAGGGTATAAACAGCAGGAGCCAATGAACTTTTAAAAAGCCAAGATGATGTTTTCCTACCTGCTGTTTTCTAAGCCACATAGTTACTTCTCCAAAATTGTCTTGTTTTTCCCATTTTATTTTTTCCCCTAACCACCTGAGGGAGGCATTTAAATTTAATCACATTCAGGTTCAGCACTCATCATGGTGATAGTAAAACAGGTGTGGACTGGGAGGAAGGCAGGATTTGCTGATTTGTGAGGTACTATCACTCAGCAACTGCTAGCCGAATTGCCAGCTAATCACCTGTGAAAAAAAAGTATTGTTTTGACAAGGAGAGCATTTCATCACCTGTGGAAATTGTCTTCTTAAATCCATAGCCTGGAGCCCAAATCTCTGCAGGCACTGAAGGAGGAATCCTCATCTGTATTTCTAGGCTCTTCTGTTCAAAATTCAGCTGAGCAAGAAGATAACCTAGTTGAAAAATTCCCTGTATTTTATAAACTAGAGTGGCTTTCTGTCCTGAAGGTGGCGTTTCTCAGTACCCACGAAAGAAAATGTCTGCTCTGTAGGGAAAGTATAAAGAACTTTACCTGTTGTTTTGGACAAATTGAGGTACTCTGCTCATCCATCATCCAGCCTGGCCAGGCATAAGGCCATTCTGGTCCAGCAGCCAGGCTGTACCAATGTTAATGAGCCCTGCTGAGACAGCAAGGTCATTATACATGTTTGAAAGGTCTCTGGCTTGGATCTGGTTCATACATCTCTGGCAAAGAGCATAGATGAACTTGGGAAGCAGCTGCCTGTACCCAGCTATAGAAAATTGTCCAGAGACCTGAAGAGTTTAACAGGTCACTTTAAAGATTAGGACTTTTTTTTATTTTATTTTATTTTTTTTTTTGAGTGAAACAAGAACTCTAAAACAAGGAAAATGACAGCAACAGTAACAAAACCATAAACAAACAAACAAAACAAAGATGTCTGAAAAATAACACAGGCACTTCCTAATGGGAAAAGTTTAATAATTTCCACTCTGGCATCTTCCCCTAAAACGTCTGTTATTATCCAGTACCCAAGAGAAAATTCTTCACTAGGTGATGTAGTTATTACTGTGTCCCCTTCTCTATTGTTTTTAAACTCTTTCATCTTCACAGGTACTAGTATGTGTGAAGAGCAAGATAAATAAGAAAGGGAAATTCGCATTTTATTAGGAGAGAGCAATAGCAAGTCCTCCCTTATCAGTTTGCTGTGCTTTGTGCTCTTCTCCCGTCCTGCATTTGTGTTGGCTCTGAGGAAGTGGTGCAAGTCACTGTGCCTACACTGAATGAGATGTACAAGAAATTTGGCAGATCCTCAGAATCACAAATAAGAGCAAGAGCAGATTCAAGGGAGTTGTTGTGATGAACTGCTCAAACTACTTCAAGCAAGTAAAAGACTGAAAACACAAAATACAGGGAGAAGGAACTATCTCTGGAAGGGGTTCTGCCCCCAGAGTTGGATATATACCAACCAAACTGTCTATGTGAATAAGGGCAATAAGTACAATTCCTTAGCTAGTCTTCCACAAGCCAACTGTTCCAGCCCCAGCTTAGTAGAGTGGTACAGGAATCAGCTCATTATAAACATGTTCTTTCTGAAAGTAAGTATTTCATTCAGGAATTAAGAGTCAGGCAAGGTAGTATTGCAGACTTTGGGGCATCTGGCAAATAAAATCTTGTGTCTATTATTAAAAAAACAAACAAACAAAAAAACCCCACCAAACTTGTCTTATATCTCACACCTCCAACTCCTACCTAAAACAGCTAGGTCTCTAGAAAACAGTCGTGTGGAACATGCACATTCAGGAATGTCCAAACAATCTGTTGTGACTCCAAGCAGTTGCAGGTGGGAATCACATATGGAGAAGATCTCTGCTCAGAGCGTCACTTGAGCTGCTTTTCAGTGCTGTACACCCTAGATGAGCTTTGGAAGATTTGCTTGCTTATTCAAGATGCTCTCAAAGTAAGCCAAGTTTGCTTAAATACCATTTTTTTATGTTCCTATTTATGGCAAAAGTCATTTGAAAATACTAAAGAAAGAAAATGGGCCTAATGTAGTAATATAGAGGAGTTTTGCAGTTGAAGGTGATGTAAGTAATGAGACTGACCTAATTTACTGGCCATGAGCAGCAGGTTACTATATGTTTAGCAAAGAATTTTTCTGACAAACATGAATGCAGTGTATGTAAATGTATGTATTTGATTGTTTCAAGTATTTATACTTTCAGGCTCATTGTTTAATTTATATTGTAAGCAGTCTTCCCCACGAAAGCCTGTAATGGGAAAAAACTAAACTCATTTATTTCCTTGGTAAAATTCCAACAAGGAAGGGTTAAAAATGAAAAGGCAATTTTATCTGTAATTGATCTGGGTTTCTTTACAAACTCAGTCTCCACTTCTCCTTTAAACAAATATAGGATTACAAAATGTCAGGGGTTTTTTGTTACATTTTTATTAGTGTTTGTTTTTTTTTTTTTAATTTTTATATATATTTAATGTTCACAAAATTCTCATAAATGGGTTAATATATATTTCAGATGCCTAGACTGGTACAGCATGCAATACATTTAATTCCCGAATTTCCATTTCACTCGGATGTAAATCTCTATTTAACATGGTTCATGGTAAAACTGATAGATTTTGTGCCAGAAGAAGCTATGTTTCAGTGGTGGGTAGATTCTATAAGGACAGAGATTCCTGTGGCTAAGATCTGTGACTCAAGAAGACTCTTCACTGATGATAGTCCCTTTATTTCTCTATACCAAATATCTCATTTTTAGTGTACAAATAAAAATGTTTTCCAGACTCACTAGGAACTTTTTCGGGAAGTTGCTGGAGGAAAGTGTACATAAATATTGTAGCTATAGGCAATCACAAAGATAAAACGCCATATTTCAAGACACGTAACCAGCAGTAAAACTGTATTTCAACAAGTATGTTTTAGCACCATCTAGCTATCTTGTCAGGTAAAATCATAGCTGTAAAACACTTGTGAAATCCAATCGTGTCCTAGGAATAAACCCACCATGAAATTCTGGGGTTTTTTTTCCAAATTTTTGCAGTAGTTGATGTGGAAATACCTGTAAATATTGATACACTTACAAATGACCAGTTATAAACCATATTAGTTTCAAATTGATGTCTGTGTCTTGGCTTAAGATAAAGGATTGCTGGAATGTTAACAGCTTGTCTCACAGTTGTAAGGATTTAGCAGATATGAGTGAAATACAATAGGTTTTGCCATAAAGCACTGCTGCAGCTCAAGCCATGACACTGTTTCAGCAAGTGTTTCAAAATCAGTGTATGCTCTTTGAGTTTGCTTACTGCTGCCCTTTGGTATGACTTTACTCTGACTGAACTCCCCTGAGGCATGGTGGGGAGGAATAGAGTGAGTGGGGATGGATAGTCCTACTGAGTTTAACCTCTGTAAACTATGTAATTTGAATAAAATTGTTAATAAACTGATGCAGCATATAAGATCAGTGCTTGTGAGCTTTGCCTCTCTGTTAAGATCAAAGAGTCCTCTTAGAAAAATCACCAGATAAGGAGCAACTATCTACACTGAAAACAATGGTGATATGCACCTGGATAAGAGATGTGCCCTGGTCAGGAGCATAAAAGTCATCCAGGTCTCCTTACGGGACACCTTGAGATGACTAGTAAGTCACCTGTGATGTTTTTTGTGTGCAGTGCAGGGGTTTTGAGGAAAAATGGAATTTAAGGTGAAAAATATACCTACTTGACTGGTTTCCTATTATGTGACTTAAAGATTATATATAAAAATAGTAAAGCTAAGAAGAGTCAGCAGGTGAAAAAAGATGCTGGCACAAATATAGCCAGCTGTATATTTCCTTCTGAGAAGTTTCTATGTTGATTCGGGAGTTGTGGTGTTAATTGTTCTGTGGCCTGATCAAACATTCACTATGTCCATCAAGAATTTCCAGAGACTCAAATGGTCTGGTGTCTTTTTCTGTGATTTATTCATTTGTATCCTAAGAATTTATTCTAATCTAATAATTGAAATTGCATGGTTAGTGTTGGGACTTGGCTATAAAGTAGCTTGGAGGAATCTCTTCAGGCATTGAAATATAATTGCTTTTGTGAAAAGTTGAAAAATAAGTGACTCAGTTCAAATACATGCCATTTGAAATTTATGTTAACAACTGGTTAAATGTCCAATATTTTTTAGAATTGTATTTTTTCCAAATAATATACCTCAAAGTATAGAATAGTTTGGATTAGAAGATTGTTTATTTTCAAGCCCCTTGCCATGGGCAGGGACACCTTCAAGTAGACCAGGTGGCTCAGAGCCCCATTCAACCTGGCCTTGAATGCTTCCAGGAATGGGGCATACACGGATTCTCTGGGCAACCTGTGCCAGTGCCTCACCACCCTCACAGTAAAGAATTTCGTCCTTTGTATCTAGTCTAAACCTACTCTCTAAATTTACAGCCATTCTCACTTTTCCAGTCATTACACACCCTTCAATAAGTCCCTCTCCAGCCCTATTTTAATCCCCTTAGGTACTGCAAGGTACTTTAAGGTCTTCTGGAGACTTCTCCAAGCTAAACAACCTCAACTCTCAGTTTTTCTCCATTGCAGAGGTGCCCCAGCCCTCTGAGCACCTTCATGCCTGCTCTGAACTTGCTTCAACAGATCCATGTCCTTCTTATGTTGAGACCCCATCACTGGATGCAGCAGTTCCAGGTGAGGTGTCACAAGACCAGAGTAGAGCAGGAGAATCACCTCCATTGATTTGATTCATAATGGTTCTATGAAATAGCAGTTATGAACCAGTCCTTATTTATTACGCTATTAGCAGTATGTGGCGGCAAAGCAGCTACTGATGAGATACAATTGAGGCTTCAGCACTGAAAGCAGACTTTAGACAAAGCTGGCTTCCTGGTGTATTACTCAGCACAGAAACAGTTTATACACCTCTGAGATGCATCTGTGCGGGTAAGTAATCAGGCAAAACCTATCAAGATTATATAAATGAAAGAGTAGCCATCACTTTTCTTCATGAAGAAAAACAGGAGGCTCAGCTGTAACAATAAAATGATCTTGGATCAAAGCCCAGTGATCTTACTTTCTACTGATATTTCTCTATGTACATACATTCAAGATAAATGTTTCTGTTGCTATGTCTTTGGTAGTATTCCTTTATTTATTTGTTTATCTGGATGTTATTTTAGTAGCCTTTTCTTCCCATTCCTCATGTAATCCATCCAGTATTAGCTGCCATGCAAAGTTTCCATTCTCAAAGCAAGCGAGCAGGGACAATTTCTATTATGCCACTGTTCCTTTTTGCATGAGATTGGTAGATTTTTTTAATTAGTTATGATATTTTTTTAATTAGTTATGATATTTTATCCTGTGTGGAAATAATGCTGGAATTTTTGTGTTGTGTGTTAATTACACCATATCTGATGTTTTTACAATTTTTTACATATGTGATGCCTTCCAACTACAAGTGATGAAGCACAACGAAACAGGAAGTAAATCCTTTTTACACCATTGGGGATGTTCCACAGTGTGGCGTGTACAGTGTAGTGAACTCAATTGTGGTGTTCGTATAGTGCACTCAGCTGAGCTTCATTTAGGAAAAAGCAGAAACAAAACATAGAGGATTAATTTTATTTGGAGAAATAAATAATTACATTTAGGTCTCCCTACTAACATACTGTTAGACAAAATAGGAGTGTTTTTTAACATACAGGAGAGAGGCCACAGAAATGTAAATGGACTTATGCTTGCCATATATTTTGCTTTAGGGTTTTCAAAACCATGTGATAAGGATTATTTTAATTAAGAATGGAAAAGAGACATTATGCAAATTGAAGGGAGTTGCCCTGTCTTCCCCCTTACCTATTCACTTAAATGTAACCTAAGGGAAACTTCTCACCAGTTCTTGATGTTGCCACTGTTACATAATCTCAGTTTTGGACCTTTGAAGTTCACATTTGCACAACTTCAATATTAAGAGTCAAGAGCTTTCTCTGAAGATGATAACACCAGTAGCTGCAGAAACTGAGATATCTCCTATTGGCATGCAGTTACTCTAGATTCCCCCTGAAATAAGCAGAAAGACTAGATGGGCTGAATCCTCCTTTGAATGTGGATGATCTTCTACTCTGAGTGCAACTTGAGACAGCTACAGGGTTTCTTTAGGTACTTCAGACACTTCCTTGACTTTAGCTAGGATTTGGGTATTACACTCCAAATCTAAACATCATCTGTGGGTATAGAAGTGTTGCTGTTACTCCACACTTGTTCTGAAGGCAAAAGTGTTAATACTTTTAATTGTGCTTTGGGCATATTTTAAGGTGGCACAATTCTGTTTTATCCTTAAAAACAAACTTTACATCAATGGAATGGTATTGCCTAGAAAAACTGTGGGCTAAATTAATTTCATGGGGGAACAGACAAGAGCTGAGCTGTGTGAAAGTTTCAGAACTGATGGAAACAATCCAGTTGTTCTTTAGACAAAACAATTTCTCTTCTTTTGCGGGTAGCTATACTGATTAGAAAAGAGAAGAAGCAGTTTTACCCTTAACAAGCCACAGATGTATCCACTAAGGATGAGTGCTACAAAAGAGGGGGTTGGCCACCCCAGAGTTGGTTGGGGGCTGCTGGCTGTGCTGAGAGGAGGAAGGGTTAGGTGGCTGGGTGAGGGACAGAGAAAGTAAGCTACTGCATGGGGGACAGATGGAGTCAGGCGGCCTGGTGAGGGGCGGAAAGGAGTTAGCTGGTTGGGTAGGAGGATGAAGATACCAGGAGGCTGTGTGGTGCTCTCTGGGGAAAGTTATCTCCTCTAAACTGTATTAGGAATCAGAAGGCTGCATGGGGCTGCTTGGGGAAGGTTTAGTGTTGTGGTACAGGCTAGGGAAAGGTTAACCCCCTAAGGAAGAAGGAGCTGGAAGGCTGGAGCAAATTCTCACTCTAAACAGTGTTTTGTCTGTCTCAATTATGACATATGCTGTGACATATATAACTTATGGTTGTGGGCAGCCGTGATGCTCTTTGTGGGATTTATTTGCCTTGTGGGGTTTTCATTTATGCTAGCTGTGACACCACTGCCTTCAGTGTATCTGTTCCTCTTGGGCGTTACCAGGTCTAAAAGAAAACCTAATCTTATTAAGCCCTTCTCTTTTTCAAAGGGCTGAGATATTTAAATATGAAATCTGTTGAGTATCTTAGTGGGAAAACATAGAATAATTGGGTCACCTAAAAGCTGATTCCATGTTACAGGTATGTAATACAGAGCTCCAGTTGTGAAGCAGACTTTCTTTCCTCTGTGTGTGCAGTGTGTTTTAATAATTTCCTCTGTGTAGTTACTGTTATTGAGCAGAGATTCTCTGCTGTCAGGAGAACTATAGGACAATAGAAACTCAAAATGCATGTAGTGTCAAATTCTTCAGCCACTGAAGTGTTATGCTTGAGGTATTATAAGGCTCATTCATTTCAAATTTGGTGATTCACATTGTTGCACTGCAGTTAACAGGATTTTGCCCCATCGCATTGAAACTTTCTGTTACGGCAGCAGATTTCTGAGAACAGAGCTTGCATTTGAAATTATTCTGATTTATTGAAGGTTAGTGAATGATGAAAGAGGGAGGTGTGCTTAAAGCAGCACCTGTTAAGCATATCAGGGAGCTACAGGGGGTATCTTCTTTGGGCAATGAACCAAAGAATGACCACTATTTGTACAGAAAATATTATTTATATAACAGAATTATCCTTTCAACACTTTAAGAAAGCCAGATAAATTCCATATCTTAATATGAGACAGTGCTCTTCTCTAAATGGGGAAAGTGCAAGCCTGTATGTGACAGATTAACAAGTTTGTATTAACTTTGACGTTCATGGCTCTTATATGTTGAAGGGATAAATCTTTTAAAATAACATTCCTATTTATCATTCTCCTGTTAATAGTGTGGTGCACATGAAAGCACTAAAGTAAATACTGTTTAACAGCAGGGAAAATATTTCATAAGAGAGATCGCAAATGATCAAACAGCACTATTTGAGCTCATGTGTCTGACTGTTCGTGTTCATTCATGTGGTGGCAATACTTTATTTCAGTATTATGTATTTTATTAGTTTTCATTTGTCCTGCATTATCTTAGTCTATAGAGGCCCTGGCTGTATATATGGAACTGTGTGAGTTTTACATTGCTCAGGAATGCTCTTTGACAAGAGCCCACCTTAGCAAAATGCTTTGCAGGTCGACTTTTTAGTAAAGATAAAAGAGAGTGTCCATGCATTCACCTCTAATTTTGGGGTGAGTTTTCCCACTTAATGAGAACATAAAAGTCCCTATATACCCAGTGATGGACTGTCTCCCATGTGAGAGATCTCATGTTAGAGCAGGGGAAGGATTTCTCTCTCTGAGCAGAGGAAGAAAGGATGTGATGAATTCATCATAACCCCCATTACCTGTGTACCTGCTGGGTTAGGAGGTAGAGCTGGAAAGAAGGGGAGGAGTGGGTGGAAATTATTTGTAAGATTTATTTTACTTCCCATCATCCTAGTCTGATTTTATTAGTAATGCATTCAATTAATATCTCTAATTCTAGCCTGTTTTGCCCATGATGGTATTTATGAGTGATGTCTCCTGGTCCTTATCTCAACTCATGAACCCTTCGTTATATTTTCTTCCCCCTATCCCACTTCAGAGTGATGGAGAGGCTTTAGTGGGTGCCTGGCATTCAGCCATGGTGAACCCACTACAGATGAGTGTCTAATTAGTGCAAATAATGCATCACGGGAGAACTGCTGCACTCATGTGTGGCAAAGAAAGCTTTAACAAATTGGTGCCCTTGCTTTAAATATGTTTCCTCTCACATGCTCACCTATACCTCTTTTACAATGCTACATTGCAGGAACACAGAAGAGAGGGAAAGGTGGTTGTATTGAGCTATAATTAGGTATAAGATACAGGTGTTTAGTATATTTAGTAATATTTATATTAGAGAATTTAATGTATTTGTGTATCTAATAAATATGTGTAAGATACAGGTTGAGTTTTGATGAGATAATCTTGGTCAAAAAAGGGACTTCCATCCCAGACAGAAGATATCAAAGATGCATCAGTCTGTAAAAGGTATTTGGAAAAATGTTCCATGAGAATATTGAGTGATTGATTTGTTTTGGGGGTTAGTTTTACTAATTTTGTCTGCATCAAACACTGTTTCTCTGCTGTGATAGGCAAACTCTAAGGGCTGTTATGGAGTGACTAAGTCCTGAGGCTAGCAGAGGAATTGTCCAAACCAGAAAATTAATCAACTGCTCAGACTAGAATCTTAAAAATCCTCATGCCATGAACTGAAATGGAACACATCAGTGATTTCAAGATGGTCTTTGAACATCTGAAAAGAGTTTAAACTGAGGGCAACGAGGATATAAATACGCACACTAATGTGTATATTTTTACTTTTCATTGTAAATTCTTTCCCAAGAAAAATAACCCTCCAAGCAGAATTTACAAACAGTGTGTCTCCTATATAAAACTACTTTCAGCGCAAAGTGTATTTTATGCAAATAGCATTTCAACCATTTGTGACCATTAATCAAATTGAGCTGTCCATATAAAGGAGTGGCATGTCAAGTAAATATAGGACTGCTACCCCAGCAGTTGCCAGTTGCTGATGTCTGCTGATGCACAGCATGAGCTGTGCTGGCTTACAGCTATCCAAGCCTTCATGGCTTTTCACAGTGACCCTGTGCTCAGATGTCCCTGGCCGCCTGCTTCCTTTCAGGGCTGTAAAGTCAGATTCACCTCCAAGCTGCTCCATGGGTAGATACCTGGAGTCTTTCAGGGAAAGAGCAGGCATAATCATAATGGCATTAAAGGAAACAAAAATTGCTTCCTTTGAGCAATAAAATTATACCAGCATTAAGCAACATTTACTGCAATGAAAATTATTGAAGCAGCAAGGTATCAGACAAGCTGTGTACATCTGGTCTGTTCATCTGCTTCTTTGGGGAGTGCTTCATTGACAGACTAGCATGGTGATTTTTTTTCTTATTTTGCTAGAAGGAAAGGAGAGGGTGCTGTTCTCACAAGGATCAATTTTTGCCTCTTGAAGGAAAAAACTCATCAAGTGTAAACAAATTCTGTTTTTCTGTAAGTACAGGCTAAGCATCTTCATGTTGTAATTGCAGCAGATGTAAGTAAGGTTAGATTGAGAAAATCTAGGTGTACTGCAAGAGTAAATCTTTAATCATTTAATAGTTGAGAGCATGTTGGGAGGCTTCATGCTGCTAAAAGATCTCATCTTGTAAATGAGATGTAAATTGGAAGTCCTGACTGTTTGTGATCATTAAAGATTGTATGAAGAATAGTGGTGATTAACTCTAATGTCCTGCCAAATTCCGGTGTGAATATTTTTTTTTCCAAGTGAAGAAATTCCCCTTAGAACTGCAGTCAGATTATTCATCACCCCCTGATAATATTTAGTAGTGTTAATTGCTAGCTTTCACTCCTTAAATCAATGCAAGCTATTTTCTGTCAAGTCACACAAAGCTTTCATTCTACATTCAACTGGTTAAACAGGCAGTTTGATGATTCTTTGGCTCAATGGGCTTAATACCTTACAGGTTTCCCAGCCAAGCCGTGGTGTTGGCGAACGCAAACACTCCATGGTCTCCACCACTGTTGAAAGTAGTTGGCAAGGTCTGGATTTGGACTGGGGCAGATTGGGCAGTACCTGAATGAACCCATGCTTGCAGTAACTGACTGAGAAACACAGGAAGGGGGAATAAAAAAAAAAAAAGGCAAAAAAACCTCAAACCAACATCTTCTAGTATATTTCACAGAATCATTAAGATTGGAAAAGACCTTTTAACCATCAAGTCCAAATGTCAAAGTAGAGCCACTTCTTTTGGTTATTAAGTATCAGATTGCAGAAAGCTGCTTTTGTTTCATGCCTTAGATTAGGGGAAAATAGTATTACCAGCATAGCAATAAATGATGGGCTTTCCCCCCCACCCCTGTTCTAACAAAAGTGTTTCTGAGGCAAATGAAAGAGTTTTATGTATTTTTCTATTGATGTTTGTTTTGCTTTTCATCTCTTAATAATTTTTGTTCATCCATGAATGGTTAATGGCTCAAACTCAGATGTCATCCTGTCACTGTCAATATCACTTTTTCACACAGAATCTTGACTATCTCTGAATTTTCTAGTATTACCTCCAGATTAATTCCAGACCCTTACATTGCTCTGAAGATAGTCCCTTGCTTAAATACTAATATAAAGATCAGATATTTATGAGTTTTAAGGTTCAGATGTAATCCGCATTCAACTTAATCTAATGAAACCACATGGATTGAAATAACTAGGGGCAGACAAAACCACATATGTCCACCATGAGCTGAGGTTTTGCTGACATCCTGTAGAAAATTGGAGAAAAAGGAGATGATGTGCAACAATTGCACAAGAATCTTAAGATTTGTGTATTCAAGATCAGGTATGATCTTTGGCCAAGATATCATCCAGCTTTCATTTACACAGCCTGTTTATTTTAATTCAGTTTCTATAATTTCTATTTTTTTTTATTAACGTAATTGACCTGACTTTAATAATTCCAGGAAAAGCCAAGACCAACCTTTTCCTTATAGCCTAGTCTTTTTTGCTGGTAAAAAAGTTAAATCTTTTAGCTACTGAGACTTTTCAGAGTTTTGTCAGCAAGAATGGAATACTTGTTACTACTGTCAGAGATATTTACACCAACACTATGAAATGCCTGATTGACTTTCTACCTTAATAAGACAAACTCCTGAAATTTCACTCTGAGTGTCTGTTTTCCAATCCCCAAGCCACTTTTTGTGGCTCTTGTTCCATTTCTTCATAATGTTGATGTATTCATAATGCTGGTCCTCAATTCAGTGTTCTTGTAATGGTACTCAGATTGCTTTATGGAGGCAAAATCCAAATTCTTACATTTTCCATGATGATCCTGTTTTCATACATCAAAGGACCAAACTATTTTTGCTGTTGTTTTGTACTGAAATTTAGTATTGAAGTGATAAGTGCTGAGTTCTACAGTACATAACAGGCTTTCAAACTGAAGTACCTTATTTCTTCATCTTGTTCAGTGAAATATATGGAGATTTTCTCCTCCAACTTACCTTGTTTGTTTTCTTCACTGAGCACCCCTGGAGTGCAGAGAAAGGTACTACAAATACCAGTGAACAACTGAATGGAAACTTCAGTCTCAGCTTTATAGAAGAATTAAACCTTGCACATTTAACTAGAGAGGAGTCCAGTATTAACCAATCAGATCAAGGTGGGAACAGGTAGAAGGCAGCCACAGGTGCACCCATAGCACTGACTTCACTGTTGCAGCTGGGTTATTTATTGAACAGACATAAATTTGTAGGAAAGTTATTATTGTCTATTGAAAAATAAGAATTCAGATCAGAAGTGTGTTGTCAAGGACTGACTAAGATTGTCTGACACGATCAGCTCATAAAACATTGTTCTCCCTTAGTATCATGTGTGTATCTCCATTCCATGCAGTGTTCATTGTTCTGCCTCTGCAAAGAGTCTGTGAGCTGAAACTTGGGCAATCAAGAAGTACTGAGGGTTTCTGTTTGGTGTTTTGTTTTGTTTTCTCTGAGCAAAATATTAATGTTTTTACTTGCATCATGTTATCTTAGGACGCTATGCAAAGGAAAGGAAGTGTTTATGAATGAGTGGTATGGTTCCTCCCTTGTGTGAGGGAGAGCTATCTTTAACTTGGCAATATGTTGTTGAAGACAAGGGTTTTGTCACTAACTGCAGTGAAAGTTGTAATTTAACACAGGTTTGGTAGCAGATAACAGCCCCATTTTAGGTTGAAAACACTCTCTTGTGATTTAATGTGTAAATCAGACTTTCCACCTGCCGATTTACATATATGGAGTACTGAAGAGGGTGGGTTAGTGTAGCTGATATCTACAGAGAAAAGGTAGGGGAGTGCAAATAAGATACAGACTACAAAAAGCAGCCTTTGTCAGGTTTTATTTCTGTGGTTTGTTTTCAGTCAGCCGCTTTATAAATCCCTTTGTGGACATTGAAGTTTTGCATGGGCATCTACAAGAGCATTCAAACAAATTTCTTATCTCATGTAATATCCATTCCTGCAAAATTAAGCTTTCAGTGTATGGGCTGTTAGTTTTGACTGATAATTTAATTCAACTTCACACTACAATTCAAGAAATGGACCTTGAATATCTTTGGGTGAAGGACAAAAGGAAAAAGAAACCTTTGTCTTTTTGGATAAGTTATTTCTGTAATGCAGCACATTTTGAATTAAATTTTTAATATCTGTCTGTTTGTGTAAAGCCTTCTGAAAATGTTTGATGGTCTAGCCTGACCTTGTTTATAGAGTCCTGTATTTTTTGTTTGTGCATTTACACCATTCCTCCCTCTGTTTTAGAGCTGTCTTTCCCTTGCCTTTGGGGGCAGATGTGCTGCAGTGAAGCATTGCTATGCCAGGTACTCAACTGAAGGGTTGATCGTGTTGATTGTTACAAGACTGGATCAAATAGGAAGTGTATTTTACTACAGTCATCTTTAACTAAAAGCAAGCAGCTTGTGCTCTGTGCTAGATGAGACAACCTGATGAAAAAAATCAGCAGGTAATCATTATGAAACAGGTAAACAAGGCATTGCTAGAGCTGCAAAGAAATTAGTGGAAATTCTTAGGGATAATACATTGGGCTTAGGAAGTAGAAAAGAGGAAAATACAAAGTACTATTTCTTCATTAATTTATCTCCAGGAGCCAATTAGCTAAATGGAACTGAGAGGGACCAATCTGATTTTTATTTATGACTCAATACATGTTATAGATATGTTGAAAAATTACTCTAGGGGCTGTGCCCGTGCTGGGAGCTCTGTTCCCCGGAGGCTTTGCCTGACAGCTGACCAAGGCAGAGACGGTTTCCACGATTTGGCTGTAAGTGACCCGTTTTACTTGCCAGTGGGGCACATTCCTGGATGCCCGGGGAAACTGGGCCATGGGTGGAGCCTTAGCACATAAAAGCAGTGAACTGCACCACAACGGGACCATTTCTCTTTAGTGCTCTTGGAGGGACAGGGGCTCGCCGGGAGGGTAAGCTTGGCCCCCCTCCTCGCCTTTTTCTTCTTGCGGTCCTGCTCCTTCCCTGGTGCCTTCCCTGTCCGCACATGTCCTGCTGTACTTTGCCCCTTCCCCGAGGCAGCTCGGCCCCACGGCTCCCCAGCGCTCTGCTGCTCTCCGGACGGAGCCGCCGCCTGTACCCCGAGAACAGCCTGGAGGCCGCAGCTGCCCCACGAGCAGCCTGCCCTTCAGGCTCGTGGCCACGGCAGCCTGTCCTTTCCCGATGGAAGGGACACGCAGCGGCTGCTGCTTGGAAATCGCGCCCAGCCCGCCCCGGGAGGCGCGCACACTCATCGCAGCTTCCAGCACACTCGCTCCGTCTGCCGAGCTGAGCCCGCAGCGCGCCCAGGGTTCAGCGGGAGCAATCTGCCCTGGTGCTCGCTTTCTCTCTGTCTCTCTTCTCCCCTCTCCACTCCCTTTTCTCTTCCCCTTCTGTAGGAACACTTATCTTTCTTTATCAACAAACGCTACTCAGATATAGTATTACTGCATTTGTGTTTTATGTTTGTTTGAGAAATCTATCAGAAAGGATCCTTCGCAACTCCCCTTTTACAGTGGGATGGGACAGGAATGTTATCTTTTTTTCTACCTTTCATATAGACACAAATATTAATTTTCTTTTTGTCAGGAATTTAAAACTCAATTAAAGGCAGGAATTATGACCTAGGTAAATAGCAAACAAAGCAAGAAAGATCAACATAGTGGCACTCAAAAAAGCAATTGTAGCAATCCAGAGCCTTTCCCTGATGAACAAATAGGCAAATGATAAAGAACAGGTTGGGTAGAGGGTAGCAAATAGTGATTCAAAGCCTTGCTGTTAGCCATCTCATGCGACATTCCTCAGAGGTTTTTCACTGACCTTTTGTGACCTAGGCCATGAGACAGAAACCAGTCTCAAAAAACTCATGGACAACATCAGGTTGGGGCTGTAGTTAATATGTGGGAGAGCAGGGTAGGTCTTCTGAGGGATCTTAGCAAGTTTCAGGAATGGGCTGAAAGAAACTTTGTGAAGTTCAACAAAAGTGGATGTGAAGTTCTGAAACTGGGATGGAGTTAACCTGATACAACAGAACAGACTGGGGAACAACTTGAAAAAAAGCAAGTCCGTTAAAATGTCCTGGGAATTCTGGTGAGCAGCAAATTGAATACAAGTCACACTGGGCCCTTGCTGTTGAAAGATAGCTCCATACAAAAGTATAGCTGCCTGGTGGCAGGAAATTATTTTTTTACTGTGTTTGATACTTGTGAGGCTGCATCTGGAGTACTGTCCTTGTGCCTGGGGGAACCAGCTTTGTTCAGTCTGAAAAACAAATAGTAAAGGAAAAGTTTTATCCATGTCTTCAAATACCTAGTGAAAGGTCAGGGAGAAAACAGGCTGAGGAAGACACAGTGAAAGGATAAGACACAACGCACATAAATCATAGCGAGGGAAAAAGGAAGGCAGGGTTGCCCACAGAGGTTGTTCATCTCCAGCTGTGGAAATAATGAAATAATTCAGCAGTAAGGTGGAAAAGGCCAGGAGAAATTTCATCTAATGTTGAAATTAGCTCAACTTGGAGCCAAGGTTGGAATAATTGCCATCACAGTCTCCTGAGAGTCTAAGTGAATCTCTTATTCTACCTAATTCAGACACTTGGTTTATGCAACATTCTTGAAGTCATAAATGAAAGGCTTTGTGGCTGCTCTTGTCATCAGTATTAAATTCTACATATGTAGAAACAGTGCTATAAGCTAAAAAATATGCACTTGTGTTATCAATAATAAAAAAACCAGTCATATCCTACATCTTAGAAACTTTGGAATTTGTATTTTAGCAAGTGAATATGAGATGAGGTAGTTCTCTAATAGGGCTAACTGAAGAGCAAAGCTATGAAATATGTTTTGAGTGGGAAAGGTATTCTCTACATTGCTTGTCTCTGATATTTCTTGTATAATTCTGTTTTCTGAAAACCTCAAAAGGAGATAGGGAATGTTTAAATCAGCAGTCTCTGGACATATATATCTACTAAGATGTAATGACAGGGATCTTGGACCAATAAATAGAATCACTGAATGGTTTGGGTTGGAAAGAGCCTTAAAGGTCATCTGGTCTGCAATTAGCAGGGACAATTTCCACTAGACCAGCTTGTTCAAAATCCCATCCAGCCCAGCCTTGAGCAACTCCAAGGATGAGGCTGCCATAAGTTCACAGTATCTCTGGACAAGTATTCATCAATAATTATTGTTTTGTAATAGACCAAAAGATGAACAGAATCATAGAAGTTATCATAATGAAATCAGGCATGGGAAGCAAACTATGAGAGAGGAAGGTACAACACCTAGAGAAAAAGACAGAAAGGAAGCGAGAAGGAAGAACACAACATTTGGCAAGATAAAAAGAGCCTCTCTAAAGGGGTGTTACATAAAAAGTTTTCATTGCTGCATGCTACATCATTTATTGAGAGTTTAGCTGGGAAATAAATTACAGGAGTTGCACTTTTGGTGTGGGTGGTATAACTTTATTCACAGGGCTGGAATGGAGGTCACCAGAAGTGAAATTATTACTTTGCTGTTGTTTTTGGATTGCTTGTTTGATTTTTTAAAAAAGGAACAACCTACCTGACAACAAAATACCCAAAAAATCCAAACCCACAAAGCCCCCACAACTACAATTTTTTCCCCAATAATTCGGATATGCAATGGGTATCAGTGCATGAAACTTGTCTGTATTTGTCTTCATTATGACTGTGTAAAGCAGCACAGATGGCTCAAAACATTTGGGGTCTGAACTTGCCTGCAGTTGCCTTTGGTGGATGTCTTCTCATGAATTTAAGATTTTTTTTTTCCTTCAAACTTACCCTGCATGCTGATACACAGAGAGGTACTGTCCTTTGATACTGACCAGCTCAGTCAAATGACTGTCACCACAATATGGTGCTTCCTGTTTCTTCCATGTGCTTGTCCCTAAATTTAAAATTATATATATATGGTGAATCCCAGCTCCCCTTGTTTGTTTTTAAAGTTGTAAATGATATCTATTCTCCCTAGATATGCATCACAACCATCTCTTCATGCTTCTTTTTTTCTCTGCCAGTTATACCAAGCTTTCTTTCTTTGATGTCCTAAGAGGATGTTCTCAGCCCCTCTGAAGCCTATTCTCTTATTAAGATGGACTTCATGAAAGTATTTACATCAACCTCTATTGATAGCTAATCACTATGGCATCTGTTAAAACTCCTAATTTTTCCTCATTTCAGTAAAAGGCCAGACCATGCCACTCTGAGCTTCTTCCTGAAGACCTCTATTTCATAGAGTTACATGAGAGATCTTTGAAAACTGTTACTGACTTTGTTTCCCTTCATCCCCATCAGTGGCTCAGCAACACGACAGTAGGTTCTCTCCACACCAGCTGTTCAGGGACTTACAGAAGTGGGTAAGCCAGACTGCTCACATATGTTTTCCAGTTGATTCTTTCCTATTTAACCTCTCAGCTAGAAAATTAGTAAACACAGCTTCATCCTTGAAGTTGCCAAGCACTTTTGCATTTTGGATCAACAGTTGCAAAGCCTATCAGGACTGCAGCATTTCTTTCTCCTTTGCATCTCTGTTGCATATGTGCAACTATTTGTAGCACCTAGATTATCAATGTATTCTCAAAAAAATAAGTGTGTATCTGATTTATTCCAATGACAAAAATAAGATCTGAGGAAAAGTATTTTAGAAATTTTTAGTAGGTTGTGCTCATGTTGGACAAACGTTGCCGTTATTCCTGAGGAGTTTGGTTGCAATTGAAAGAAAATATATGGATTTTTCTTTCAAGGATATTTTTAAAAGATGAAGCTTTTAAAATTAATACCTAAATTGATAGTTATTGATGATTCACACTGTATCAATACTATATTATTTCAGTCAAGCTATAGTGTTATTACAATTGAACTATAAGTGGATATATGATTTTATTAGCTTGTTTATGAAATTTTGGTTTTTATTTCTGATTCTTCAGTGTGAAATTTTGAAGACCTACTCCTTTACTAAAGAGAAGAAATAAAATTAAAAATAAAAACTTTTCATTATTGCTTCCTGCACAAATTAATAATGTCAAAGAATTTATCTGGAAAGGAAAAAAAAATATTTGACTTAAAAGAGACCACTATTTTCCCAATTGAAATTGGTTAGTTTTAGTAACAGGGAAGAAAAAGCAAAAAACACATTATTTTGACCATGATGTATGAATTCTCTAATGAGCTAAAAGGGTAGATATGAAATTATATTACTATTTTAGACATTAATGAAAAGCAGAGATAGATAACATGGCATTGCAAATACATCTTGGGCTGAATTGTCTGTGATCTGGGAGAAACATGCAAAGCATATGATAAAATAAATAGTTTTTGGATTACATTTGTGGATTGGTGATTCTTCACTTCAGGAAAACAAGCATAGGTCACTGGCTGATCTCTATCAACATGCAACATAGCATATTTTAGGCCGTTCTGTAGCAATCAATTTTTTTAGTCTCAAATTTCACAGAACCACAAGAGAAAGCTAATAGACCATTTAACGTATCTCAATATTTACATGACAATAATAAAAACAAACCTAAATGAAAATAGGTTATAGATATAAGGAAAAAAAATTACATGAAAGGGCATGGTGGAAGCCATACATCAACGTGTGCTTGGAGTGATAAAAGATTATGGACTAAATCTCTAACTGAAAATTGAGTATTCTTTATAACTTTTTAAAATTTTTATTTTAAATTATATCTACTGACTACTGTAAGAGAGAAAATGAGCTAAATGATTTTTTGAATTTGCTTATCAAGCCCAAGCATAAGAACTCATTCTTCTTATTCTTTAGATTTTAAATATATATGTTACATAAAAATTTATCAGAAGTGCTTTGAAATTATTGATGGGGTAATCAAAGAGATTGTCATTTAAATGCACTGTTTGCTAATATGAAAGTGGTGTGTGGGAGATGACAGCGAGATTATGGAATTGGCTTCATCACAGAAGTTGTATCTGTTATTGAAAGCATTATGACGTCGTGGTATTCCTAAATTTTTTGTGTGATTTAACAAACCTACTAATTAAAGGTGCAACTTGAAAAATAAAGTAAGCATTTAGTTGTCATAATTGAACTGTTTCTTTACATTTCATCTATCTATTAATTAACTGTAATATTGCAATTTAAAAGAGGTTTTTATTTCATAGAATAAATATTCTAGAATGGTTTGGGTTGGGGTTGGAATGAGCATTAAAGAACATTTGGTTCCAAACCCCCAGCCATGGATGGGAACAACTTCCACTAGTCTGGGTCACTCAAAGTCCCATCTAACCTGGTTTTGAATGCTTCCATAGATGGAATATCCAACCTGTAAATTGTGAAAGAATTCTTGGACATATCCTATAATTTTGTTGATATTTTCAGTGCCTCTGTCTCAAATCAGTAGTAGAGGTAGTGATTGAGAAAAGGAAATAATTACTACATGGTTTTTTTCTGTGGATGAGCAATTAGGAGAAGATCCTGAAAAGTTTATAGGTATCCAGATGGCTCACTGGGCGACGGACACACAAGTATTTGGAAAAATGCGGACCAAATTGAAATGCCTGACAGACTGAATGAACGCAAGTCTGCTCAATAAACCCTAGTAGCAAGGGGCACTTATTTAGTTCAATATTTTGATGCATCCTGACCTTTACTCAAAT
Organism: Bombycilla garrulus; assembly: GCA_013400315.1. NCBI lineage: Eukaryota > Metazoa > Chordata > Aves > Passeriformes > Bombycillidae > Bombycilla > Bombycilla garrulus. The sequence continues at coordinate 35,931 of VXBU01005260.1, forward strand.
TGGCTCCTGTTCCTGTGATGCATACATCTGCTGGAGAAATGACTGGTTGCTGATGCTGAACTGTGGAAAGTTATTATTGCTTCTCTTTCTGCATACAGACGTCTCCAGCCTGATTAGAAATTAAACTAGTTTTTTTCTTGACAGCAGTCTGGAAGTGCAAGATGTAGAAAATTTAAGCTGTTTTTTAAAGTGCTTATTCCTGTTTTATTTGCAAAGAGAATCAGATTAATGCCTTATATTCTTAATGGAAATCATGGATTTTAGTGATTCTGTGCAATCTTTCCTGATAAAAATTTCCTGCTTGATAGCTGGAGCTGTGTTTTATTTATTGTTTATCTGGCTGGCCTTAAGGTATTTTCTTATATTTGGTGAAGAAAACCAGCATCCATCAAACATCTAAGACAGTTTATTAAATTTACAATCTTGACCGACTGCCACTTTGGAAAATTAAGTAGTATCTTAGTGCAACTGGTATTAGCTAGTAATCAGAGACCCCTTTTTAATTAGCTTAAAGTGTGCCTTTTAATAGCATATTAATCTTGTAACCAAGGTCATTTAAACTGTAATTTCTTGAACAGTATAAATAAGGAGCATACATTTTAAAAGGAAAAACAATCTAAATATATAATCAAAAGTAACGTCCAGTAGTTCTTGTTGGTTTCTTATCCATTAATTAAGGGAGAGTTTCTATCGAACTATAACATGAGTCAGTTTTTGTAGATGGTTCATTAAAGGCTGGATTTTATTACATATTACATGCTTTATGCTTTTCACACAAACTTATTATATTGCTCAGAGAAGGTGATCTTTTAAAGCACATTAGACTAATGTTCCTGAAACTCCATCTAATGTAAGTTTTATTGAATTGCTGTAACTAAAAAGGTCACCTAATAATTTGTTCAGATAATGGATTTAGTGAAAGGAAAACAAAATGAATGGGTTATTGTAGTAACTCTGACCTTGAGATACATTTATAGTTACTGAGATTTATGAATTTAACTACAAATGAAGAAGCTAAAGAGCATTTGTTATAGTAGTGCCATTTTTTTAACAGTGGGTGTAATGCAAAGCAAATCAAAATTATATTTGTTCTACTCTTGTGAGTTATATTACATACAGTAATAGCTAATACTCTGGAGCAGCTCAGCAACATGGTTTTCTTAGGGTCACTATAGAAACATGCCAAAAATTCACATTTCATAAAGTAGCTTGTTCAGACAACTGGTCCTGATTTTCCCTCACTTGCTTTTGCTCTCTCCCTCTCCTTTTTTCCCTTTCTCTGTAAAAATGAGGACAGTTGTACATCTCCCCCAAGAACATGAGCTGTGTAGATAAACAATCATAGCTAAAATTGTAAAATACTCAGAATACTACAGCAATGACTCAGGAGAATACTAAAAAAAAAAAAGTGATTTGCTCTGCTTCAGTGGGAAGTGGACAAGTTGCTTGATTCTCTCATTGTCCATCCTTCCCAAATAGAGATGCCATAAATCAGTGTTGTGTCGTGTATCTGGATAATAGCTCTCTAGCAAATATCACCTGTGGCAGAAAATGAAACACAGGGCACAGCTGCTCTCAAAAGTAGCCACTGGGCTCTATTTATGAGTACTATGAATAATCAATCAATTATTAAAATATAGGCTTCCCATTTCACTTAAGTAAATGACTTTATTTTAAAAAAGATTTTTTTTTTCCTAAACCTGAATGGCAAGATAGAGAGTACAGAGGGATAAGAGAGACATTCCACTGGTTCTTTTAGTAATGCTTCAGGAGTCCTGCAAGAATTTTCCCCTCTGTGGCTTTTCTGTAGGATCCTCTAATGTCATCAGCTATTGTTTTTCCCAAGAGTGGAATTGTAAAGGAATAGTTTTGAACAACCCTATATAAAAAAATAATTCCCAAGATCTAGTAATAACTCTCAGTCTTAAAAAGAAAAATATCAGCATTTCCACAGTACCAAATAACCAAGAGTTACTGTCTTCATACTAAATTTTTGCTTGATTGGTAATGCAATGTAGTCAAGATGGGTGAAGTTTTGGAAAACAACAGATAGAAGATGCTGCAGGTAGAATTAAAATTTAGTTATAAATATTTACAAGTGGCTGCCATAGGGTTGTAAAAATACCATTGAAATAATTACTAAATTCTCTGTGTCTAGGTTTGAGTCAAAAATAGGGGTCTTTCTGGTATAATGATTTAGTTAAATACAATTAATAGGTCTACTGTAAGCTTACTGGGTGAAATTGTGACATTTAGATGTCATGGTTTAATGGTCTCTTTCAATCTTAAATTTTATGAATCTTTGAATCTTTTAGGACAGTAATTTATTTTTTGAATATTGAAAGACAAAAAATGTGGAAGGGGTACATTATTATGCCTGTGCATTGGTAAGCTAAGGGTTATTTCTTGAGAGAGAACAGCTAATCAGAGATGTTGAATGTATTCCACAGCTTACTTTTTAAACAAACAAAAAAACCAAACTGCAATNAAAGATCTAGAGCTAATGGGAAGGGTTATCAATTATAGCAGCTAAGAACAGTTGAGTGTAGTTATGGAGATACCGGAAGACTCTTAACTGATTGTTTTTCAAAATGCAACACTAAGGACTGACAAAAGCTTGCCTGATTTTCTTCTGGGTTTTCTAACTTTGAACAGCTGTTTGACAGATGGGTACTTCTAGTATAAATTCATGATACACCTGTGCTTTTCCTGATGGAAGCACTTGCTGTCTTGGCTTCTTGGGTCTTGTAAAGTGGGAACCATGGCATGAACCTCTCTGCTGGGTCAGGCTCTAGAGAATGTTAAAGGTAAAGCAGTCCTTTAACACACTATTAGATCTCTGCAGCCTGACAATTCCTTTTGAACATCCACACTAAGGAAATTGGATGCAGAAAGAGGTTTGCTCCTGGGTGTGCTGAGGCAGATGCAATTTTCCTTTGGCAGTAAGCTTGGTCAGTGTTGCAATGTTGCACATCAATGCTTGTCCTCAGCTCACATTCTGGAAACAGCTGAGCCAAGGAAGCAGAGAGAAATACATGGGCTAATTCAGGAAAAAATATCCCATGGTCTTTGGGTGCTTGTGATATCTGAGACAGCTTTAAAAGCAAACTCATATCTTCCTATGCTTCACTGAATCTGCGGTCCAAATGTGCCTCAGTTCTCCTGCTCTTTGTTAGAACACTGACAAGTATTCAGGGTGAGATTTTTTTCTCAGATCTTCTGTCTTTAAACTGGTTTTGCACAGACAATTCAGCAAAAGCCCCCAGTTACCATAATGACAATGAAGAGGAGGATGATTAGGTCATCAACAATAAAAAAGTCATTTTACAGAAAGAAAAGGATGGGTATAAGTATTGCATGGTCAGGAGAAAATATCAAAAAGGACCAATTATTTTCTTTTTTGTATATAACAAAAGCAGATGCATAAAGCCAAGATACATAAGGCCTTACAAAGTCAGGCAAACTTGCGGTCTTCAAGACTCTGAAGTGAGTTATTCACTCTTGGAAACAAGGACATTGTACACACAGCACAGAAAAGCCTGTGTGAATAAAATATTAATTAGACATGTATCCCAAAGCATCAGGAAAAAAGAAAGAAACAAGCAAAAATTGAAAAAAACCAAAAGTGATCAAGCAGCAAATACATCTGCTTAAAGGTTTATACAGACATAAGAAGCAAGCTCTGGAAATTTCTAGGTCGGAGAATTAATCAGAAAAATGTCTCACAACATGCACCAGGCCTTACTGCTGAGCAAACGGTTTCATTTTAAGCCATTTGTATCTTTTACTTGCATTCTTGCAAAAGGGGGAAGAAAGAGGTGTAAAAAACATTTCCATTGGCAAGATAGCATCTCTGCTTCAAGGCGTGAAACCAGATTCTAATGAAACAACCAGTAAAAGATAAGAAATCAATGTCAACCTGTATTTTAAGTCTTTTAAAATGTTTTTGATAACAACAGTTAACTTTTGCTGAAGAGGTTATCTACTGTATTAAGGGCTTCAAAATAACTGATGTTGTTTCTGAGGAAAACAAAACCACAAAACCAGCACTTTTTTTTCCTTTTCTTTTTTTTTTTTTTTTTTTTCCAGATAAAAAATAAATAAATGTAAGACAATAGGAAGCTTTTAGCAGTCCACATCTATTTGCATCTGCTGCTTTGCAGGAGGTGCAGTTGCTCTTCCAGGTTGGAAAAGGTGGTAGAGAGATTCCAGAATAAAAGTGGGAACAGATTTCTATAGGCACAAGGTGAGAACTGTCTATATAAGGATTAGGTAGTTAAGCTCTGAAAGTGCCTGTTTCTTGCCAGTGCTGGTGTTGGAGGCTCAAGTTATTATCCCAAATGCAGATGTCTTCTCTAAGGGCATCAAGAGCAAAGTGAGATAAATCCCACTGTATGCATCATAGCACAGGGTAGGAAGGGCTTAAACATCTGCTCCATATCAGCCAGGGGTTGCTGCCACTCCCTTAATCAGCTGTGCTGGGTAAGGAGACAATGTCATCCCCAACCACCAGCTCAGTGAAGAAGGGGAAGGGAATGTCTGCTTGGAGATCCACATCTACAAATCTTTGCATGTCAATACATAAGCAAATCTATTAAGTGAGATTTGCCCAGATATGATGTGATGATTTAAGATGATCTGAATTTCTGTGTTTTCAGACTCTTGTTTTGTGCCTTGATGAGGTCTTGTTCCTTGACAGCAGGTCTCAGTATATTACTTTGCTTTTTTCTTCCACTCTGCTTTTCATGCAAGCCATTCCTTATGAGCTCATAGGCTAAATGAGCTTATGAGCTAAACAGAAGTAATTTCTTGCACCTAATCAGTTATTTTATCATACCTCTTGTGGACAGCTGATTCTTATTTTGTATTTCCTTGCTCTTCCTCTAGTCCTCAAAAATCCTAAAATATGTTATTCTTGTATTAGTAAATACAAATAATATAATTTATATAATTACCTTCTGTTAAACATTTCTCTCTGGGAAGTTTCTAAGCTTATGTTTTGATTTGAAAATCAAGACCTGCTGTTGACTAAAGGAATCACAGCAAAACTTGCAATATGCTGCAAAAGTCTGAAAAAAACACTGTCTATGCCACATCATACACTCAGCATAATATCTCGATTTGGTAAGGTGCATCCCTACACTTCATAACTTTTACTTAGAAATGGAGATTTAATTGAAGTGTTCAAGGCCGGGCTGGTTGGGTCTTTGAGCAAGCTGTCCCTGCCCATGGCAGGGAGGTTGGAATTAGATGACCTTCAGGGTCCCTTCCAACCCAAAACCTTTTTATGATTGTATGAGTCTGTGAATGCCAAAGTTTCTCAAATGCCACTTTGGTTTTTGCCAGTGTATGGATTTCAGGCACCTAAAACTAGTTTTTTGATATTCAGGTATAGTTTTGTCAAAACAGGTATATGTTACCAGCATGGGTGTGACAGAATGTTGGAAGCCTGTTCCTGAAGTTCCTCTCCTGAGGGCTGCTGGGTGGTGGCTGTCAATGTCAGTGCTCTGTAAAGCAGCTTGGTGTCACAGGACTGACATCACGCATGAGAAGCCTGATTTAATCTGAAGATTTTTGTTCTGTATCTTTGGAAAGCAGTTAAAAATTTTAGCAAAATTCAGGGCTAGACGCCATTTCTCCCCTCTGAAATTTGAGTTTTTTGTTAAATAGTTTATCATTATTCCTAATTATCTAGTGATGGGCTGAAAATTACTTGTGTGTTAAAGGTAATAAGCAGAAATCCTGCTTTTACTCATTATGCATTGATACATTTGCATGTATGTGTGTGCTTTGATATCACTGAATGCCTACCATAGGCTTACATCAGAATCATTAATTGTCTGATTTGTACTAATTACTTATTCTGTTCAGCAGAGATGGTTATTCAGTCTTAATCTGAATAACTATTATAATGAAATATCCATATCTCTTGCTGACAAATGGACCAAGTCTTCCTCACTTTTCCTGCATGGTTTTATGACCACATCTATTGCATTATCCTTATGAAAATGCTTGCAATTTATTTTCATCTAGACACTTAATGCTCTCTTGAAAACACATGGTAGAACATGGAAGAAGAGTGAGATCTGTGTATTTTGAGGTAGAATCAATCATGTCATATTAACCACATAAATGTTAGGGGTCTTGTCTAAGTCAGTCATGAGGCCAGCTAAGTGAGATAGGATTGCTCAGACAGTCCTTCATTTATCTTAATTGTCTATTTTAGGATTGAATGAATCTGGAATTGGTTGTCTCTCTCCATCACTTATAGAAAGAAATTAGAAGCCTAATTTAGACTAAAAGCCTAAGTTTTCTGTGACTAAATGTAGATAAAATGAATCCTGGCTCTGTGGTCCTCTATTGCAAATGGATGCTCTCTAGATTACATAGCTCAAAAAGTGAATGATTATTTAGAGGTTTCCAACCATCACCAAAATTACTTACACCTGCATAGAAGACTGGAGGAGTGACATGAGATCATCAATAATTAGTTTATGCAGAAAAAAAACCAAAAACGTGCAAAAATAACTACAATTCCTACCCTGGTTTTTCTGTGAACTGGCTGAGGCTCACATAGTGTAATTCAGGATTTTCATGGTTTGTATTCACAAGGAGACTCATCCAAGGTTGTATCAGCAAACTGAAATACAGTGTATCCTAATGGTAACTCCCCTGATTTATTAATAAAAATGTTTCTTATGTATGGCTAATTAAGTTAATGGATAATTAACCTATGCTGTGGTGCTGGTGTTACAACAATACATTTTTTGAAGCAGAACTAGCACCAGGGCATGACTGACACATCATTTGGTGTTGTTGCTGTATTCTTGCCATTTCAACAGATCCTTGCATGTGGCAGATGCCTCTAAAATGTCCTTTGCGATTTGTTATATTAACTGTGGTCACTCCTGCCAGCTGGCTTTTCCCTCATCATTGCAATGGTTCAAGTGCAACTTTCTCTATTTTCACCTTCATAACACATTTTTAATGTGGCTACTACTTTATCTAAGCAATTTGCGTGTCATCATTATGTAAATTAAATCTTCTTTCACTTTAAAATGGACTATTTTAGTAATTGTTAATTTAAGGAGAGAACATGTTTTCCATCATTCCTGGTGAAACATCACTATTCTTGCAGAAGGGCATAAAAGAGGTGACAAAGATTTTTTTTTTAATCACAGTAAAGCTTTTATGTATGAATAGACAGGATACAAATCATAACTATCAGCTAAATGTGAGAATAAAGAATGTAATACAGAAGTGAAAGAAAAGGTGAAATGCTGGGAATTCACCTCTTTTCTCTGAGTTGCATTTAATTATAAAAACAATCAAGAGGTATTTCAGAAACCATTCTTTCCATGGGCTTACTGGACACTCACCTAAACAAGTTCTATACAATCTGACAGTGGGATCTAATTTGCCACTCAAAAGAATTTCTGTCTTTCTCTGGCCTCAGTTACGTTCATAATAATTCAAAAGAGTCAGTGGCAGAAAACACTGTTTGGACATTTAACCACTTCTTGGGTAACAGGACTGTTCCATAAAACCTTACATGTTTTTTTTTTTTTTTTGTCCTACTTTTGAATACTCCATGCCTTTTGGGAAATATTTCACAACATAAACCAGCTGACATGGAATCATTAGGGTTCAATAAGGCCTCCAAGATCCGGTCCAACCTTCAGCTGAATATCCCCATGTTCTCTAAAGCATATCACAAAGTACCACATCCACTCCTTTTTTGAACACTTCCAGGGATGGCGACTCCACCACTTCCTTGGGCAGCCTATTCCAAAGCTTGACCACTCTTATCAGTGAGGAATTTTTCCTTTATATCCAGCCTGAACCTAGTGCAACTTGGGGCCATTTCCCCTTGTCCTATCACTCGTTGTTTGGGAGAGGAGGCTGACCCCATCCTGACACAACCACCTTTCAGGAAGTTGTAGAGGGCAATAAATTCATCAAAACCATTTATTTTTCTTAATTTTTGTGTAGGTTGAATCTTTTCTGCCTTTCATGTCTCCATTCCCAGCTGTACTGTTGTATTTGATGTTTCTTCCCTCTGTTTGATGCTATTTCTACCTCATTACTTTAAGTGTGTGCTTAGCCATGCTGAAAGTGAGTAGCAGTTTTCATTGTAAATAGCTGTGTTGTGGAGGTAAATATTGAGAGAATTGCTTGGTGTGAGTTGCAGAAAAAAATCAGACTAATAATGACACACATCGACAATCATCTCTTGAACAGATGTATCTTCAGAGCAGGTTTTGAAATCAAAACATAATGGATAGCAGTAATAAACCAAACAGAAACATATCAAACTCCTTAACTAATGTCCTTAAATTTGTTATCTCTGATACTGATAAGAATAAGGCATCACTAGTAATAATTAATTAAAATTTAGCTCTAAGGTTGATATAGAGCTGGAAAAAAACCAAATTATTTACACAGGGTTTTTTTTAATGTTTGTCTGTTTTTATGATATGATCAGCTTGTTTGAAGCAAAGAATCTGTAAAAGCTTGGAAACAGACAGTTTAAGTAGATGTTTATTTGACATTCTTATCCCACAGAGCCTCCTAATAGAAATGCAATCTAATTCATTAAAGTTCTGAACCACAGAAGCATAAAATGATGTTGGAATAAAATCCCATAATACTTACCAGTGTTTGTAAATGACAAATGCTGTTAGGAATACTTCCTGTCGTTATCTGCTTGTGAAGGAGACTGAGTGGGATTTCTTCAGATAAAGTATTAAGCCTCTCTACACAGACTACAGGTCTGATGCAGTGAGTGGTATTAAAGGAAAACAGCTGAGATTACATTCTGTGAAGTGCAGTTTTTTACTGTTGTCACTATTTAAAGCATCATAATGGCTTTAGTGACAGTTTCTTAAACCCCTGCATATAGAATATTTTGCGTTCTTGTATAAAAGCTTTTATACTCTGAAATAATGGGTTTGAAGAAGCTTATTTGTCCATTGTGTTTACAAGTAATTGGCATTTTAATCCAATAACGTTTAGCATCTTACTGCTCTCATTAAATTTGTTTCAGTAAATTTAAATATTTCAGTGCAGCTTAAAACCATGTTCAATTTAGTTGTAATTTCTTGTCTGACACACCAGTTTTGGTGAAGCTGATCAGTTTTTGAAGAGAAGATCATCTGAAAAAACCCAGAGAAATAGCTTGATTCTGTCTTCAGTTTTAGCACTACTAATGCACTAATGCCCACCAAGTTAATGAATCTTATTTTAATAATTATTGTCCTTAATTTTCTTATAAAGAGCATTACCAGGCTCTCCACAGCTTTGTGGAGAGTCAGGTGATGCTTATAGGGACATGAAGAGAGAATAGACCCAGTAACTTTGCATATACCCTTTAGGCTAGGAATGTCTTAGTTGGTTACTATAAGTATTTATTTTTTATTCGTCAGAATTGATCTCTAACCAAATATGCCATATTTCAGAAAAGAGGTGAACATCTCTATTGTGGTGAACTATACTTGATGTTTACACTGGATTCTTTGGTTGCACTGATTTTATATAATGGTTGCACTAAGTAGCTGTATTCTTTCCCCACACTACCTGTGGTGGTGGGTCCCGTTCCCCCTCCTACCCCTGGAATGTAGTTTCTCCCCTCTGTCCCATTGGCCAGTGGTCTCTTCCCAGTGTCCCCCTGCTCCCTGGGGGGATAAAACCTCCTGGGACTTGTGGCTTGCTCTCTCTTCTTTCTGCTGCTGGGCAAGCAAACCGGTCCCATCCCTTCCCCCACGCTCTGCCCAGGAATGAACTGGGATTAAACAGAGTTCAGCAGAAAGTTTTGAGCGTCCTTTTGTCCCCCTCCTTGTGACGACCCTCCTAAGCCGAAGGCTTGCTAGAATTAGCCCTCGGGACTTATCAGGGCCAGTTACAGATCTTGATTCCATGTTTTCTTATCACTGATAATATTATAGTATTTTTTACTGTATCCTGGCACCTCATTTGTGGCACAATTCTATCTACAATAAAGTATTTCTTTCCCAAAGAACCTGCAATTTTGATATTTTTTACTGTTCTCAAAACCAGGACTTGTGTCTTCAGCTGTTACAGCCACTCTCTTAGAAACTTTTGTGTCAATTCAGTGGCTTTCATTTCACAAGAACAAGACCAAAAAGTTTTAACCATGTTTAAGGTCTTTTTGTTCAATTTGCTTAATAAATAAAAGATAAAGATTAAAAATTGGTTCAAATCTGACTTGTACCACATGTTGTGTGGGAAATTAGGAAATTAGCCAGTTGTCATGATAATATCTCATAGAAATATAAGAAATTTGGTTTTTGTAGTTCTCTAATAGTTAAAAAATTCCAGCTAAAGGAATCCAGCTATCATAAAGGCCTCTACAAAAAATATAAGACTACAAACCCATGAATTTCTGCAGTAATACCTGCTGTGAGATGCACATTTGATGTAAATCTGTGTCATCACAGAGACCTTGAGAAGCTGCAGTGATGTGTTGGAGATGACTTCAATGACCTGAGGCATCTGATTCACTGACACCTTCCTCTGACTCCCACCTTGCTGTATAAAGCAACTGAAGCAAATCTTTTTGCTTTCTCTTTTCCCCAGGCCCCAGCTGCTGCTTAGACTGGCATGAAAATATTACTGACAGATTGGTAAGTAGTTTTGTTAAGTTACGACAGTAATATTTTCAACCTTTTTTTTGAATGTTTTTCTTGTATTTTTCTTTTAAGACAATGCATCGTGACATGCAATTTAATTCAGACAATGATTTGTTTCATTGTAATACAGGCAGAACTTTCAATTAGCAAAAACAAATCTTTGCCATTGCAAATGGATGTTCATATTGAAAGAAAGTGATTTACCATATTCTTTTGCAACGTAACTTGGTTGTAAGACAATTGAAAAGTCTCTGGATGTGCTGGAGATGAGGCAACAACTTCTCTCAGTGGTGCAGTTCATCTGTCATTCCTAAAACTCCTACTCTGTGGTAGCAGAAGTATATGTGATTGCAATGGTGTGGTACATACACAGAATATCAGATCTGGTTTATTTTGGAGAAGTTGTCCAAGTATCAGGTTTTTCAGGAGCAGGTTCTCTTCCATCCCAGTCAAAGGAGAGCCTTCTATCAACTTCTACGGTGGCTGGGTCATTCTGCTTTAAAGTTGACACTAAAAAGTTTCTGGGCGTTAATGTAGTTATTTGTTGTACACAAAATATTAGTGTTATCTCCAATAAAAATTTTTAAACTGGAGTTAGCCCTGAAAGATTTAGCCATTTATCTCCGTACAGTTTTTACTCTTATGTTGTATGTTGGTGTAATAAAAAAAAGACCAACGAACTAATATTTTATTATTTGACAAAAGCAACCTTTAAAACACTTAACTAATGACATATCTAATAATAAATGAGAATTCCCAAATATATGAACCCAATTATTTCTGCAGGTCAATATAAAATAAAGTATGTTAGCATTCCACGGTACAAAGCTAGTTATTTTAAGCTGCTCTTGTACCAATAACTTGAGGTATCCATTATTGCAAGGCATTAGTTAAAAATAAACATGTTTTGTAAGGAGGATCCATCAAATCTGCTTGTCTATGAACTCTTGATAAAATATTTGCATCAAAAAGCTTTATGTGATTTTCCTGTGACAAATGTGCTCTCTAGGAAATGGATTTTATAGAAGCAAAACAGATGCAACGTGTTTTACTAAAAACTTGAATCTACTTCTGTGAAATTGCCACAATTGGGGAGCATTTTTATTTGAAAGTCTAGTTATTTTATTGACCATTTTAGAGCACCTTTAGTAGTGAAATGATTGGTGAAGCAAGTCAGCCAAATCAATGGAATGAAATTATAAACATGTTAAAAAATGCACTAAGGTGAAAAGGAAAGTAACACAGATGTCTCTACTGATGGTACACTGAAATGTCATCAGGAAGATGTTAATTGAATTATTTTTTCCATTAAATTTTGCATCTCTACAGAAGAAGATTGTAATCTTAAACTTATCTTGAGGAAAGTTTTTGTTTATATGAAAATATTAAATTAACAAGAATGGGTCCTCCCCATGTGTTTTTATGTGTTGTCTTTCTGCTTTTTTTTCTAAAAGCAATCATTATGATTGAGCTGTATCACAGAGTTGAGTAGCATTTTTTGTCTTACACTGTGTACAGACCTAGAGCTGGCAAGCATTTTCCCTTGTGGCAGTCCCAGGTGAGCAGAATCCTATTTTCTATGCTGAGGAGGCAACTGTAGGAAATGTCACAGTTCATTTTGGGGAAATCACACCACTGACCAGAAATCAAATCAAGCAGTAAATAATAAAATGTTGTTGGCTTGTTCTCTGCCTCTCCAGACTACACAGTGTTCACCTTCACTTTATAGGCAGGTACTGGGTCCCAGTGCAGCTGTGGTACCTATAGATGAGGAAGCTGGAAAACAGCTTATGAACGACTTTAGGAAGGAACAGAAAATATTGCCAGAATAAGAAAGCTCCTTTGAAAAAAGTGGCATTTATGTAAGAACATTACACCTTAATCTTGTTGAACAACTTCTAGTACCGGATTAAGAAAGTGTCTAAAACTAGATGCCATAGATCTTCTTCCTTAACATTGTTTTCATCTGGCATAATTCAGAGAAATCTGTGGCAGAGCATCATCCTAGTCCTACAACATCTCCTTGCCGAACTAGATTTTATGATCCATCTGTGTAACTAAACTAGAAGGGACCTAGACTGTGTTGTATACTGTGTCATGCACTGTATGCTTCCAACAAACATCCACCATGGTCTGAAGAATATCATAAACCACAGGCTACTCTAACCTGGAAGCAGCATGGTTGAAATTATTCTATTTTACCACAGAAAATAATTCAGCTGCATGGAGAAGTGTGCTGTGCAGATTGCCCTCAGTAGTGAAAAACTCCCTTTGATGCACTGTTTAACTGATGGAGATGTACCCATAGGTATGGATTTAGATAAAGAGTCAGAGCCTGATTCTAGCCCTAGCTGTGTCAAATATTTTTGTTATAGCTCTGCTCGAATAGTTTTAATGGTATAATTTTGATAAAAAAATATTTTAGGGCTCTGCCAATAATTTTGGGGTAACTAGGTAACCATTTCAGATTGTATCCCATTAATTTTTGTAGCATTGCTTTGTGCTACTGCTCATGTCAGTTCTTGAAGCAGAAAAAGGCTATTCCATATGATAAGTTAAGCGTGGATTCATTTTGACCAGCATGGAAATCCTAAGTGAGGAGTAAGCTCTTTTCTTAGCTAGTTTTAACTACAGCTTAGACTAGTAAAAAAACATCTCCAGAGGACAATTCATTCTACCTCTGACATGTATGACACTGGAGTTGCCTCTCACTCCTCATTGGCATTCAGATAAATAGAATGATTCTGAATACTTCGACTAGAACTGCTCCTAAACCTGACATGGTGAACTGCTGTTTTAAGCACATCAGTATATTCATAATTACTTTTTGTTTCTCAGTTTCTATTTGAACATTATTAGCTCTGTACACCTTTTTTAAGGCATTTGTAAGTTCATGTTGGAATAGAAGCTTGTGTATTGTCTCAAAATGGATTGATTTTCAAGAATTGTATTTATTTCCTCCTTTTGTGTAAAGGGTCAATGACTGTGTTTTCTTCAGATGACTTAACAAGTGAAAAGCACTTTTTGATATCATACTATGGTAATTCACCATATGCAATGTGAAAAAGGAAAAATGAAAATTTTTGAAACATCATTGATAGAATTTCAGCATAAAATATTAGAAAATATTTGCATATCAAGAAAACACTAAAATCTGCAACTGTTTTTACTAAGAGAGTTAGGATTTTATAGCCTTCTGTGATATTTTTCAGAAGCGGAGGGAACTACTTTTGTGATCATGATGAGTCCTATTTTTTCTATGTTATCCTTGAACCATCCAAGTGCAAGGTTCTGTCTGTTTTTAAGTTATTTTATCTGCTAAAATATATTATACATCTCTTTCTCTCTCATTAACATTTGCTTAATCTTTTGTTCAGATTTTGTCCCTTCAGTGAATGCCATGAGCAGTTTCATTGCTAACAATTGAAAATAACATTATTTTAATCTAGGTAATTCCCACATGAGTAAGCATGAACTCAGGCGGCCAATTAAAAAAAATCAGGTGGGCAGAAACTTCTGGAGATCATCTGTTCCCAAGCTGTACTTAGCTCAGACTATCTTCAAGGACAAGTTTGGTTGCTCAGTGTTTAAGTGAATTTTGCTTATCTTCAGGGATGGACACACTACAACCAACCAGGGCAACCTTTACCAGTGTTTCATCACTCTAATTATGCACTATTTTTTCCTCATAGCTATTTTAAACTTATATGATTCACCTTGTTGATATTGCCTATTTCTCTTCCACATCTTTAGGTAGAATCTGATTTCACTTTCTTTGTAAACACAGTGAATACTACTCCCATTCTCTATAACCTAGATATTAAAATAGTTATCACAAACAATTTTGAAAACGATTTTCCAGAAGAATGTGCTATCTCTTAAAATAAGATACACATGCAGAGAGTTTATTTAAAAATGGAATGAGGTGATTTGCTGCAAGCAAATCAGGTGCATGCAAGCACCTGTGAGCAGGAGTTATGGGTGATGAAACTAGATGAGGGGTGATAGTAATACATTATTTTAACCTGCTAAAAAAAGTAACCTTGAAGAATTATCAAGTCAGTATTATGATATACAACTTTCTGATTCTCAAGATGACTTTATAAAGTTGTCAATCGTACACATTGCATTCAGGAAGGAAAATATAATAAATCAGTAAGCAAGTCAGAAGAGTCAGGTTCAGTGCTGTGTGTGCATTTGTCTATGTTAGTGGTGGAAATAGATTTTATATCCTGCTGCTTATTTGTTACATCTACAAACATTAGTGGAAGGAGTAGTTGTTAGGAGTCTCTGACCTAAAAAATGTGCCTGATGAATGCTGAATCTTACCCATGATAAGCAGCAGCAAACGAGTCTATTGATTGATATACATGAAACAGTGTTTACAGTGCAAAGTGGAATAATATATTTTGTAAAAGAGACAATACCATCTTTATATGGTGCGCTTATTGCACTAATTTCAAAGAAGCAAGGATAGTTGATGTGAGAATGCAAACTGCATTTGGATAATATGATGGTCTACTAAAACTTTATGGCCATTTTTGGGGCAGAGGTCTTTGCGGTAGTGTCTCAGTCCCAGCTTTCTAGGGCTGAAGTCATCATAAGCATGCAATATAGGTCCTTTCCACTTTATTTTGACAGGGTGGATGAGTATGATATTTGAGGTAAATGCTCCTCAAATCTAAATCATGATTTCTCAGCTTCTCTCTAGCTAACTTGAAAGGTCAGGGATTTTGAAAGACAACTCTGGTCTTTCTAAATATTGTGACACCAGAAAAGTTCTCTGGCTGAATATCTGCCAAAATGTAAGTCTGGGTGATAGATATTTGTCCAGAATCCATTCTCATTTTAAAAAAGTTAAATTCCCGGTTTGTTTTAAAAATGCTATTTTTTTCTGTAAAAAAAACCCTTAAAATGTAAATATAAATAATATTTATGGGTTTAGGACCTAGTTCAGAGATATTCTATGAAACAGCTTAAGTAAACTCTCCTGTGTGCTATAGATATGTTTTATTTGAAATGGGAATTTTACATGCTGAGAAGACATTTCAGAGAACGTTAAAATTCAGGCTGCAGTTCTGTATTCAGAACTCTGTGTGCACACTGAGGTCCAGAAAAGCTATGCGGTATTTGTCTAATCTCTTCTGAAGTTAATCAATATGTGTGAATTGCCAAGATAAGACAACACTTTGCAGGAAAGATATTCATATGCTTCGAAATCCTGGTTGGCCCTCTTGGGGTGTTTTTGTTTTTGTTTTTGTTTTTGTTTTTTTTTTCTTTTTTTTTTTCCCTCAGCAGATTGTTCAGTAAACCTAAATTAGAAGTAGAGAATACTGTATTACAGAAATCCTATTTGAATGTAGGGTCTTAGTATCTCATTAAGTAATAAGTTCTCTAGAGGAGACAACCAGTGGGAACTCAAAGACAAAATTACTTGCCTGAGATTAATAGGATAGAGATCAGAAGATGCTCAAAACTCCCAAGTCCTAGTCACAGCTGCTGCTCTTTTACGCTGTTTCAGTTGCACAACCAGGAATCTTCATGACTTAAGCCTCTAATACACTGGGGAAAGATTTATAAAACAGCAACAAATTAGAAACAACCACAAACTGAAAAGTAAATAGTTTATTATGGCTGGCTTTTGGATATTCAACAGGAGGTAGACTTCTGCACAATAAAGTTTTAAATAAAATTTGAAATCATTTGCAAGCACCATATTCATACGTTGTTAATGAGTATAATTTATGATAAGGCACAATGACAGCACGAGGGATGTTGCCTAAGGCAGCAACAAGCCTTGAGATGCTCAAGTAACAAGGCAATTGTGGTGCAGCTCATACAGTGTTTGTGACGACAAATCCTAATCTGCTTTGATTGTCCTGTGTTATGAAAGAACAAAGCTACACTGAAATGATAGACCCACAAGCCATTTTAATTATAAGGTTTGTGTGTTTTTTCCATAGCGTTCTGTCCATAACTGCTTTCATGTCTGTTTGAAAGTGCCATGAGGACATATTCGCAGTAATAGTTGTATTTTATCTGTGTTTAAAATTGTTTGGTACCTAGTGTTACACCTCTAATATGGAAATAAATCTAGGAAAGAGTTTTTTTTTTCCTGGTGGCTTACTTTTAAGTCTTCCCCTGTGGTCTTTCTCCACACTGTGATTTTTGATTTAGAGCACATCTCTAAATAATGTTCATGCTATAAAAGTAACCCAGAAATCCTGGTCTATTGGAAGCCATGCACAAAAGGAGCTATAATTACAAAGTTCAGAATGAGCACTGCTCACCATCTAGGGACATAAAATCCCTCATAAACTATTGAAAATTCAGTAGTAGCTGGAGAAAAACATGCCCTACTCTAATCCATTTTTAGGAGCTCCAGATAGAGATAAACACACCACTTCATGGTCAAACCTAAATTCAAACAAGGTTACTTAGAAGAATTTTGAAAGTCCCTGAGGAGGGAGACAGGTCCAAAAACCTTGCTGAAGACAAGGTAGATGACAATCAGTGCTCTCTCCTCAAGCCAGAGATCCAGACATTTTTGTCATAGAAGGCAACCTTTGGATCAACTCTGAGTTATCCTCCACAAATCTATGCTGACTGCTCCCCATCACCTCCTCCTTCATGTGCACTGCAATGTGTTCCCGGACTGACTTCCATGGCTTTTCCAGGGACTGGGGTGAGGCTGATCAGTGTGGGGTTCCTTCCATTGTCTTTTCGACCTCTCTTGAGGCTGAGTGCAGCATTTGCCTTTCGTGTTTTTCTTTTTGAACAATTCCAGGAATAGAATTGCTACCACTTCCCTGGACAATCTGTTCCAATACTTTACAACCCTAGCTCTGATTTTTTTTTTTTCCTGATATCTGTGACTGAGATCTTCTTTTTCTCCTCTCATGGGACAGCAAGGCTTCTATCTCCGGTTATCTTGGTTAAATAATATTTTAATTCTCTCACTCTCCAGAACTGCTTTACTGAGGTAAAATAGCTCAAATTTTAAGTTTCCAAGTTCCATTTCCAAGAATGTTTTTGTTACACATTTTTCAAGCAGGACTCCCCAAAAATAGGTATTATTGTTGTTATTAATGTACTTCAACACAATGATCAGGTCACTCTTCAAACTTCTCTTTAGTGAGTTGAGTAAGCTACTAAGCTTGAAAGGAAAAACAAGAAGTTTGAGCTTGGTTTTTTAATCACTGTTTTGATGTTCTTTAGTCTTTTTTCCAATAAATTTAAATATGTATAATTTCTACAATTATTTAAATATATTCTTTACTTATGATGACTTCGGTAGGATGGTATGAAAAGCATCCAAGATTATAATTTGTATTAATTGGTTTTAATCAAGAATTTGTACAGACACTAGACAGGTAGGAATAAAACTCATCAATTTCACTCTCACATTCTACATTTTAAGTGGTGAAGCATTTTCTCTATGATTTTGTATTCTTAATACCATATATTTATATCAGTAAGGGTCCCAGTAAAGATAAGAGGCCTAAAATACCTAGATGTAATAATGACCTCCTAGTGACAAAGCACTCTTTGTCTACATAGGAAAATCAGACAAAATTTGGGAATGGAGGGGTGGAATGCCCAGTTCTTTCTTCATTTTCATCTGGGGACAAGAAAACCCACCACTTCCTAGACTGACAATTATTAATTTGACTAAGATCATGGAGGTAGTATCTCAAAGTCCCATTGCTAATGTCTTTGTGCAAAAACAATCTGTCTCTTTCACTGAAATCACAAAGTCAAAATTTAAAAAAAAAAAAAATCAGTGTGGATTCAGAGGTATTTTAATGCAGAAGGGAAGAAACCCCAACCTAGTCTGTTATCATTGTGTGTATTTGTAACACTTTAAACAGACCCAGACTGAAAATAGAAAACCTCTCTACTTATAGATAAAGAATTCATTACTGGGATTAAAACAGAAAAAATCTCTTCACTGGTCATTGGCATCACTCTTCAGTAAAATTAATGATTTAAAGGATCTTACTGGAAGAAAATCTAATGCAAGATTTTCATCAGAGGTAAAAGGCAACACTTTAGCAAGCAACCATTCCAGACTGGTAACAGAGGACTGATTTACCACATATTACTGTTACATGATGATGGGATTAATAATAACAATAACGCTATAGTGCAACAAGACGAGCTATGAATAAAAAACATATTATGTTCCAATGAGTTTGGAGTGTAGAAGGACTTATTCATTAGACATTAGCAAAATACTGTATTTCAGTATAGAGGATTTGAGGGCAGAGCCTTGCAGACAAAAATGATTGGTTGTAAGGAAACAAAGGGCATGAGGATTGTGATACTTTCTTTTTTGATAAAACAGTATAAGCTGTTCATTTTTTAAAGAAATTGGGAGAACAATTTTCAGTGCTAAGAGATATTAGTGGGAAAATTTAAAAAATCTGTGTGATATCTGGCTCTGATAATTGAGTGTATGTTATCTATTTCAGTCAAGCATATTTAATGCTATTCTATAGACCTTGCAAGAGAAAATTACCATGTGATTTCTCTTAGAAGCTCATGGGAATTTTGTCAGGGCCTTATGTCAACAGAAGAATAAACCCATTTGCCATCAAACTTAAATTATGGAGTATCAGTGCCTATGAGTATTACTTAGTCATTCATTATGCTTATGCTAGATTAGAAACAAAACTAATACCCTTTCCTCTTAAACACTTCCTCTCTATAAAAAAACAAGTTATATGATATTGCCAGAAATACGAGGTGGAAATTCAGTGTCCAGTGAAGCTCCTAGAACATGTTGACTGTCACAGTGCTTAGATCTCATTCTGAGCAGTTCCAGTGGCACAGGGCCTGGTTGAAGACAGATATTACATGTCTCACTAATTACTTACAATGAAATACAGAAGTAGATTTGTGTTTCATGTTGTGCTTCCATTGCACAAGATGAGTGGTGATGAACCACTGCAAAAGGTTTCAGGAAAAATCTAATGCTCTTTGCAGCATCTGCTGAAATTGGAGTTGACGTTGAGCACTACATTTCTGTAAGATGAAAATAGACATCTAAGAAGCTTTGGTGGGGAGATCTTTGAAACCAAGACTGTATTAGAGCATCCCATTTTAAAAAGTCTGTAATATTTCAGCTAAATGCAAAGCACGCTGTGACAATATGTCATAGTATATCTTGTGTGTCAATTGTTTTCTCCTTTGGGAAGTAGAGCAAAAAGGGAAGTGTTTTGTGTGCCATCTGTTTAACATGATCCTACACTTGTTCATATATCAACCATATGACCAGTCCATGTCTGTGCCAGAAGAGATTACTCTTTTCCAATGTTTGTTTGATTGTGTTTTAAAAAGTCTCTCCGCCCTTCCTTTAGCAGAGAAGTTTATTGAAATAGATGGAAGACCATAGATTTTATGCCCATTTATTAGGCCCCTGAATTTTTGCCTCTCAATACATATCAGTAAGGCAATCTTCTTCCACTGCATTGTGCTTCACCTTGCTAAATTAACAACTGAAATATGATTAATCACTTTTCCCTTGGGGTCATTTATTATGAATGGTTCATGTAGTTACTAAATAGAGCGTCTTTCTAGGCTGGTGTGATAAAGTGAATGCTTTAACAAATTGGATTCTTGCTTGGCTGGTGCCTATTCCTATTACCTGTGTGTAACTGCATGACTGACTTTGCAGACTAATATTTTGAGAAAGTGTTCTAATAGCTCAAAAAAACCTCCCTACCAATAACCAAAACCCACAAAAAAAAGAAAAAAAAAAAAAAAAACCCACAAAAACAACCAACAACAACAAAAAAACCCAGCAAAGAAATCTCAAAACTAAAACAAACAAACAAAAAAGCAGTCCAAAATCCTCAGCAACAAAAAGCTTCTTTACTATCTGCAAGTCTCAAAACAACCTCCCTATCTACTGCAGTTTATATTTGCAAAATATAAGATGATATAGACAAAAAATTGATGCAATGTAATCTCTGTAAAAGCTTTGGGTTTTTTGAGTGCTGCTTAAAAACATTTTCTAATATAGAACACTAATATGAAACACGATTGTCAAAGGAAAATGTTTTCTTTTATGGGCAAACAAGAAGATGAAATTACACTTCTGTCCCTAAGACATCACATGCCTGCAAAATCAGTCTATTTAAACCAAATTTCATCCAATTTCTAAAAAGCAGTCTTTGCATCTGATGGATGTGATGTGTCCATTGTGATAAGACAAATCTTGAGAATCACTACATTAAATGTATAATTTTTGTGTATTTTTTTCTTGCAACCCATTTTCACTTTTGAATCACTATCTTCTCAGCTTTTGTTTCTGTTGTTGGAATAAATTGTATCCGTCATAAAACTCCTGAGTGTTTTATTCAAATGTGCTGAAGGAGACTTTCATAGAACCAACTCGGAGTGGAACACCAAACTGGACTGTAGCAAAATGGTAAAATTAAAACTTTTGGGAAAGTTCTTTTCTAAATAGCCCCTCCATGGTCACACTTCTGTAACTGTTTGAAATGTTTCCTCAGAATATCACAATCTTTTTGTTTAAGGCAGTCACTAAAGCACAAATTCCAATGCCTGTGGCCTTCATTCTGAAGTGAATCAGTTTTTGACTGAAGGGAATGAAAATAAAATCAGTGTTGGGGAAAAGTGTAAAAAAAATTAAAACTATGCCTCTAAAAACCACTTATATTTCTACTTCCCCAAAAAAATGTTTTTATATAAACAAATTTGTTTTGCCTGCTGTTTTAACTGTAAGCTTGAAATGCTGCATTGTTTTAACTGGAGTAAACTTAAAGCATAATGTATGTCCTTTTAGTTTGTCATGACCTTAGGTAAAACTCTATTTACATTTCTTAAAAAAACATCCTTGTAAGAGCACTTAAAGCTCTTTAGTAATAGCAAACAGAAACATTCATGCCCCTAATGTTGTTAAAATAGAACAAAGGCATATTTTGTATTTAAAAATCTGATTTAATCTCTTCCTTTGAAATGGAAGGTCCTGTTATGGTGGATTCTCTGGCATGCTGAACTGAAGGTGTTTTAAGTCCCTCTGAGGAGCTGACTTGCTGTGAGCAGCAGTGGTGCAAATACAGGTTTATGTTGAATTAGCACAAAAGCCAAGTCAGTCTGTGCAGAGAAGTGGTACCTTTAATAAGTACCTGATGTGACAGGAAATAAGTACACTCAAAGTATTTGTCGTGAAACTACGAAATGTGTTAAAAGTTTATTCAGCATGAAAAAAAGAAGGATTAAAAAATATCCCACTGATTTCAGATCCCTGTAGAAGTCTAAAAGAGATGAGGCTTCCCCTCAACACAGATTTTCATTTTTTTCACCAGGAACCCACATCAAACTCATTGAAGAATGCAGGCTTCCAAGACCCAATATGAACTCAAGTAGGTTGGTTAGGGCTGCTTTGCATTGTGAAATCAAGCTTCCTCCTGGGTATTTGGCGTGTTTTCTTGCAAAAAATATGTTTCCAGTTAGAAATCTCTAAATAAATCACTGTCCCTTGAAAATTCTTCCACATGAATATCTTTGTAGTTAGTTTATCACCCCTACTTTTATAGCCTGATTGTGTAAGTATTTCTGCAAAACAGTGATATGTGAGGTCCAAAATGAATGAATTTTCTCTGATTTTTATAATTCTTTGGAACAGATATAGTAACATATCATATATGAAAATATGTCATTAGTGAAAAAATGAACCTGTGCCAAAAAGTGGATGCAATGTCACAAGTATAAATTATAGGGGAATCATTCCTTCCCTGGATCTTCTGGATCTACTCCTGCTCTTGAAACCAAGGGTGCTACTGCTCTTTGCTGGGTCACGCTCCAAGACTTTTCTGTAGAATTGTTACACAATCAATCCTCAAATGTTTAGATTTGGGAATGAGGACTTTTCAGCTCTCCCACATGCAGGACTTCACATTTGTCAAGTCATATGGGAGTGGTTAAAGCTCTTCTGTATGTAGTGAAGTTTTTTACTTTATTGACTTAAATTTGTATTTTCCCATAGTTAAATCTGTTAAAGCAAAATGTATACTACAGCCTTATATCATTGTTCCTAATGATTAGGTTTGTAAGTAGAAGACATAGGAAGCAAGAAAGTATAGGGCAAAATGAACAACATTTAGGAGCAGAAAGGAATGAAAATACTAGAGGAGAAGTAAAGAAGTAATATAAACTCTTGAGAGAAGATTCTTAGAGTGTCACATTTCTGGAAATCAACACACCAATATACAAGGATTATTCATTGGTTATTTAATTGGTGCAATATTATCCAGGATCTTTATATAATTATGCTTATTTAGTTCTTGGAAAAGGACACCTCAGTAGCTCAGAAGATTTTTATTTACAACAAGGTCTTATTTTATAAGACATATTCCAATTATGCCATATTCTATGTGATAATAGATACATTTTATGAACTGCTTGGGTGAGCTGTATTTTACTCCTTCTGCATGTAGCACCGCATGTTCCATCAAGGTATCCCTCAGACATGATCTTTATTGCCAGCTCTGCCTGCAGTATGGAAACAGAAACAGCAAGCCTAAAAACTGAGCATAAGAAATATCAGGAAACTTGCTGGACTACTCTAGACTTACTTTCAGTGGCATTGTAGGTATATTGTACATTAAGAGTAGGAAAAGATCCCGTGCACAAATAATGATTATTTGACTTCATGGATGTGACTGGGAAAATTTCAGTTGCCTGTTTTGGTAAAATCCATTAGTCATTTTTACTGCTTTTCTGCAAGCACACATGGAAGTAAAGCAGGTTTTCTGAAACACTTATAGAAACCTCAGACAAAAAATTCAAATAGAGTTGGTGCAAGCAGAACTGTAAGTAAAAGTCAGAAAATTTGTTTAAGATCTTTTCCCAAAGCCAAATGCTTTCAGAAATTAGAATGTTTTGTTTTACTTTGATCTACTTGTATTCCTTTTTTTTTAAACTCCTCAGTTTCTCAAGAAGAATCCCTTTGGATTCCGTTTTCCAGCATCTGCGCAAACACCACAGAACATGGGACTTGAACGCCTCCTCATTCCTGGAAGTGTTTAAGGCCAGGTTGGACAGCTCTTTGAGCAATCTGGACTAGTGGAGGAAATCCCTCTCCATGTCAGGGGGGTTGGGATTGGCTTGTATTTAAGATTCCTTCCAATCCATACCTTTCTATGGGTCTGTGATTCTCTGATCACAGATATTATACACTTCGCAGGAAGAAATAATGGGACAAAACAAATGAACTGGACAACAATGTGCCAGCTAATTCAGAGACTGGCTGCTTCACTTCCATTTGATGCTTTCACATAAATTCCTCACTTCACATGATTTTCCTCTCCAGCTGGACAACCAACTTTATCTCCCTCTGATTCAATTTTCCGTTTGTAGAAGGAGTATAATAATATTTCTCTATCTCTACAAGGTCTTGTGCACCTAATGCAATATTACAAGGCATTTTCAGATACTGCAGCAGTGAATAACACAATGTGACTGTGATGGGGACTGCTTCATCTTAAGAGTTGAAGTGTGCACCTATTTTCTTGTGTTTTCATAGGGACATGTGGTTTCCTTTGATATGGTCATAAAACCACTGAAAATACTCACAGAATTTAGGAGCATTCAGTGGGGAAATTATATAATGACAGACACAAAAGGGGCTATGGCTAGCTCCCTATGAAACCTTCTTTATACATAGCAGTAGTTTGCTTTTTACTTTGCCTCCAATGGAGCATCACAAAAAATTTCCTCACCTTCTGATAAGATAAAAAAAAAATATTCCTCTGGAATTAACTGGAGCCTAATTCACTGCTGAATCTCTATACTGTACATGGACTTCCACTAGGAGATTTTTATTCAGCTTATGATTGCCTGTATCTTGTCTTCATTCTCAGGGATAAAAAGATCTGAAGTTTTTCTGAACATTTTGCTGTTGCCAAGGTGATAAAACACCAACTCAAAGATTAATGGTTTGTCTCTTGGTGCATGTGCCTGAGAAAGGGTTTGAGAGTGTATGTTCACAGATATGGGATTTTTAGTCAACAGACTTCACTTACATTCAGTTTTACAGGGAAAAAATGTTCTTCTAGATGATCTTTAATGCTACTTCCAAACCATTCTATAATTCTGTCATGACATCTCAAAATTTTAGTTAGTTGTGGCAGATTGACCCCAGTTCTGATTGCAAGCAAGTAAATGCTAACCAACTTTGGAGTTAAAGACAGTGGCACTTGAAGGTAAACAATGTAACTCATATTTTATGAAGATTTAAATTTAATTTTTAGGATTTTTCTATTTCAGTGCCACAAGATGTCAGTGCAGTTTAAGCAACAGCAGAGTACTTTCAGAAAGTGTACTGCAATGAAAATGGGCAACAGAAAAGAAAGAGAATATCTACAGTTAATTATAAGGTCACTTCTCAGAGAAATACATCTACAGTGTCTACATGGCCTTTTTATTTTTTCCACTTACTTCTGGATCGTGCTCGGTATAATTACAATTATAATGAACATAAATATAAAAATTACAAATAGGAGCTAGTTTATATTCCCTTATGCATTTTAATTTTCTCCTAATTCAACCGTTAATGAAAAAGCTGCACCTAAATACATTTTATTGCTCAATAGAGCAGCATTTTCTTTTCAGCATGTTGAATTTTGATGATACTTTCCCAAGTTTTGCTCAGACTTTTTGAAAGGAAAAGGAGGATGAGGAAGAGGAAAAAAATCAAACCCAGCTCGCTTGTAGTAATGACACATCCACCTCACTTGCAAGAGGAGCTAATATATTTCTATTACAATGATCCCATAGAACGGGTAGTTAATCATCATGGAAATTCATTAGCTGAATGTCACCAAGAACCTGTGTACTGTGGCAAAGGAACAATAGACAACCATTTGAGCTTAAATTCAGCACTGAGTTCCCCTCAAAAAGCTGTTTTGCTCTTTATGAAATTGGGTACAAAGTAAATGGCATGATAAATGGGTGTTTGAAGTTAGTAACAGAGTTCTTCCTGCCTAAGGCCCAGCAAATATCTGATACTCGGTGTTGTTTCATAATGTTTTTGAATTTTCACAAAAGTGGATCTGTCACATGCAAGGCCAAGGCAGGAGGAATATCCCATCCAAAAATCAATATTAGCATGATTTTTTTCTTTTGAGATATGTCATTTACTGATGTAAAATGGTCCTTTTGCACAATGCACTGAATTATTTCACGTGGTTTGGCCCATGTCCATGTGAGCATTATTAGTGCTTAAAATGCTTGTACTGACCTCATAGACATTTTGGGAACTTTATGAAGAAAATTTTCCGTTTTTGTAGATTAGGTGTAAACATATAAACATATATGTTTTAAAGCACACAAGGGCTGACACTGCTCTGAAATATGTGTATAAATCTCAGCCTGAAAAAATCAACAGTTTAAGAGCAGGGAATGTGTGAAAGAACAGCATTTGGATGTGCATGTTGGAAACTAAATGAGGGCCCTGAACAAAAAGGGTTGATTGAAGGTGCTTCTGCCTACCCACGGCCTGTTTCTCTACAGACAATCTGCTCAGGCTTATGAGGGGTATTTTTGCGTGTTCAGGCTGATGTAGTGCTAACTCTACACCTGTGTCCAGTTTGATCAAGTCAAAATGCTCCCAGCTAACCTCTAAGCTACCACTGCCATCCTTGGCAAGGAAAGCAGCATGAAACACCTCCCAACCAGAGCACTGAACAAGAGTAATTATATCTCATCATTCCCTTAATTGAGACTATTCCCAAGGAAAAGGTATCACTACCCTCTTGGCAAGTCAGGATTCAAGTCGAATTCAATGCCCTGTTCCCCTCCTGCCCCAGTATTGTATTTATAGAAAAGTAAAACTATCTTGAGGCAAGTAACTGTAAGGAAAGAAGTGAACTCTTGCTCCATATCTCACTCAGCATTTGCCAAGACTTGCATGAGAATCACAGACAGCGCCAAAATTTCTCTCGCTCATCCGTTACCTTTTCTTTTTCTCCAAATAAGAAATTGAAGAAGTAATTTGTTTACAAGCCACATTCTCTTTTTCTCTGCTGGGTGCTCCAGATGTCACCATAATAGAAGAGAGGGGGGATTTTTAGATTGGCCGAGGATCTGCTGCACAACCCAATATTGCTGGGGATATTTGCATGAAAGCAAGGCGTCCAGCAGCTGCTTTCATAGGTTCATATCCATCCACTCAGAGAAATAGCCACAGGATCAGCAGTAATAACCTCTTGTGTTGTAACCTGTACCTTTCTCCATCTTCAAACTGGATGGGTGTCTTTTGGGGAAAGTTATTTTTGGCTTGAAACACACATCACTCTGCAGAATGTTTTTGGAGAGAGAGCCAATTTTTGCTCACTAAAATAAAATCTATGTGGAAAGTAACAAACTGATCTCAGCTAGCAACATCAAAGCAGAGACTGTCCTGTCTTTATATCTTATCAGATTTTAAGGTGAGATTGCTAAAGGTAGCTAGTCAACTAGTATGATGAAAAAAAAAGAATTGCATTGTGTTTTGTTTAACTTCTCTGCTTTATTACCGTCCAACCCTGATGACACCTGTTATTTATTCTATCAATAAGATTCAATTCTTGCCTCTGATTTGGAATTGCATGGAGCATTTGGGATTATTCATTTTTCTATGCCTGGAGCAGTAATTAGGCAGATGCATAGGAATGGACCTTCTTTTAAAGGTCTCTGATATGATATTTAGAATCTCAGCATAAAATCAGCTAGTAGAAAAGCCAAGAACAACAACAACAACCAAAAAAAAGGCATTTGTAAGATAATTATTTTCCCACCACACTCCTTATCAGAATAATAGCTTAGATAGGATCTAACCTGTCTATATTTGGATATGACTTTCAAATTCTCTTGATTTCAGCAGTCAGCAATAAATATCTGGTTATTTGAATTCCATTTCTGCAATCCAGGATTCTGAAGCCGTTCCTTTTTGTTCAGTTCTGCTGTCAGGGTTTTAACTTTGAAAACTATATCAGGAAAATGCAATGAAAGCCAGACAAATTAATATAGTAGTGAATAACTTGGAAAACACTCCCACTCCAACATTAAATAAATATGTGTTAAATTATGGCAGTTATGGGAATAAGTTTCTGTGGATAGTCTCAAAAGCTATAAAACAGACTATTTACTTTAAAACCCAGGAGAACCTTCTGAGTTTTCCAATTTTCATATTGCTCAAATGCAGGTGAATGAAAATCAATTTCTTATTTTAAAATGTAGAGTTTGACAGAGGTCATTGCTCTGAAAACTGTGACTAAGAGTGTAAATCCTTGTCTTAATGATGCTAACTTTCTACCTTCTTTGTAAGAAAACATGCGGGAGACATTTTTCAAAATTACTTTCTTTATAAATATTTTTTCTAGTTGCAATATATCACACCAATCCTCTTTATATCCAAGTGATTTCTTCTAATTTATGTTGCACGGAACATTACTGTAGAAGGTCACTCGAAATTTAACTCTAAGACACTCTTCTTTGAAAACATCTTGGACACCTCACAGTATATTTATTATTGGTTTACTAGTTTATTTTCTTTACACCAAGTGCAATTATCATTTATCTGTTCCAAACTGTAATTTATCTGTTTCAATTATTTTGTTCACTCTCCAAATGAGAAGTGACGACTTTTTGCAGTTATCTGTGAGACTGAGATAAATGCTAGCTTTACTATGCTAAAACTCATAAAAATGTAGGAATAATTAGTTCCTATTTCTGTGCTGAAGAACAAGCCAGCATTGGTCCCAGGTTAAATCAGTTCTTATTATAACACCAGGTTATCACATTGCAGAGGACTTGAAACTGCTAAAAGAGGTCAACTGAGTATTTTCCCATAGTATCACCAGCATCTCTATCTGATTTTATGGATTCCTATTGGAAAGTAGAACAGCTACTGAGATCCTGAGTGTAAGAAAGGGACTTAAACTTCAGAAGGAATTATGCAGTGCTCAGGCAGCCCTGAGGATCAGGAAAGAAGAGATACTATACAGACATCTGTTTGGTCTTGAAGCAATGTGTTACACACACTTTGGTCAAACCCTCTGTGTGTGTTTGTGCATGCACTTAAATGAGTGAAGTATTTTACAGAGATTTATGTTACATTAGTCAGCTTTTCTGT
Organism: Bombycilla garrulus; assembly: GCA_013400315.1. Classification (NCBI taxonomy): domain Eukaryota; kingdom Metazoa; phylum Chordata; class Aves; order Passeriformes; family Bombycillidae; genus Bombycilla; species Bombycilla garrulus. The sequence continues at coordinate 64,725 of VXBU01005260.1, forward strand.
CTTACGCTTTTTGAAATTAGGGAAACTTTTTCAGACACTTCCATAGTAGATCCGAGAGGAAAATCTACAGCTGGAGGAGAAACAACGCAGCATATATGATAAGTGGTTTTCCTATTTGTATAGGAATATTTAATCTGTGTACTTTGTCTGCCTCCCCCAGTGACTAGACATCATTGTATAGTGCAGGAGAAGGCTACAGGCAGTAAACTACTTGAATTCACAGAGGTTAGGGAGGATAATTTCTGTAAGCCATTTTGTCTTTGGAAATATACTTTA
>VXBU01005260.1:70000-102507 GCA_013400315.1 Bombycilla garrulus
CACAAGTGCTGTTCGTCTGCGCTTACTATTGGGGTGTCTTATTTCATACCTTTATTGATACTTTCGGTGACAGGTTCAAGGGCATCCTCAGCAGATTTGTGGATGACACCGAGGTAGTAGTGCTGATTTGATGGAGGGCAGGAAGGCTCTGCAAAGGGATCTAGACCAGCTAGATCAATAGGCTGAGACTGATTGTATGATTTTCATCAACTCCAACTGCTGGGTCATGCCCTTGGGTCACAGCACCCCCATGCAGTGCTGCAGGCTTGAGAAAGAGTGGCTGGAAAGCTCTCCAGTGGAAAAAGACCTTGGGGTACTGGTTGACAGCATCTGGCCTTTAACCAGTGTGTGCCCAGGTGGCCAAGAGGGCCAATGGCACCCTGGCCTGGATCAGCAATGGTGTGGCCAGCAGGACCAGGGCAGTGACTGTCCCACTGTACTCAGCACTGTTGAGGCCACACCTTGAATCCTGGGTTCAGTTTTGACTGCCTTTATGACAAGAAAGACATTGAGGGGCTTGAGTGTGTCCAGAGAAGGGTAATAGATCTGGGGAAGGGTCTGGAGCAGAAGTGTGGTGAAGACCAGCTGAGGGAGCTGGGGGTGTTTAGCCCAGAGAAAAGGACGCTCTGTAACTGCCTAAAAGGAGGTTGTAGCCAGGAGGAGGTTCATTTTCTTTCCCAAGTAACAGGACAAGAGGAAATAGCCTCAAGTTTCACCAGAGGAGGTTTAGATGAGATGTTAGGGAAAAAATTCCTCATGGAAAGGTTTGTCAAGCACAGAAACAGGCTGCCCAGGAAGTGGTTGAATAACCATACCTAAAGGTATATTTACAAGACATGTAGATGTGGCATTAGGGACATGGTTTAGTGGTGGGCTTGGTACTGCTGGAGTAATGGGTCAACTTGGTGATCTTAAAGGTCTTTTCCAAACTAAAGCAGGCTGTAATTCTGTGATTCTATACTCTAAATGTACATGCATATTGAAAACTCTACACTCTAATGTGTGGTGTACTGAACTTTGTGCTAATTACAAAGGATTGGATTTAAAGCCTGAATGTGTCATAGAAGAATCTCTTCAGTATCAGTAGATCTTACGACAAACTTTATAAAAAAGTTGCTGGATATGGCAAAGACTGCATTTTCTATATATCACCATGGGATGGTGAAGAACAAGATCACCGTTTGAAACAGTACATGTAACTGCAAGAGATTGCTTCTAAAGAAAATCCTGATACATTACAAGATAACTTTTCTAGAGTTCCCAATTGTTCCACCATTGTTAAGTAACCAAGTCACTTAAAAAAGTCTTTTATTTGGAGTAGGACAGTTTACAGGCAATTTCATCTCAAATAAGAAAGCGTGTCTGTGCAGTTATGAATCCTATTAGAAGGGTCTACATTGTGTTTTAGAAACCATATCACAGTGATCCCACTTAAATTGACAATTAAAGTGTGTTTTGCTTATGGCTGGCTTCAGATACCCTGTGCAATTTACTAAGCAATAGGAAAAATGTAATTTGCTATATGCAAACTTCTATTAGTATTCTTCACCAATTTAAGTTTATAACTATGAGAAAGCCCATTAGCAAGATTTTCTTAGTGCACTACAACCTTGCACTTTATTTCCAGAACTATTCTGTATAGTGTCAGAATTACAACACAAATACCTTTGCGTAGTTTTCCAATATGCCATAAAAATAAACATGGGATTGATTTGATGTAGCATTAAGTAGATTAGGGAAGCTTTGAGAGTAACAGTCACATCAGCTTATAAGTTTGCAGAGACAATGAGACTCCTGCCTTTGCAACATAGAAAGTCATAGATGAGAGCAAAGTATATTGCCTCTCTTAAAAACTTTTCCACTGTGAGAGGCTAGGTCTTTGTGAAAGCAGTTTTACTCACCTGAAAGTCATACAATCATTTCTTTCTAAGTTCAACATTTAGGGAATCCAAAGTTTGTGATCAGCCATTTATGTGTTCCATAGTGTGAGCCTAAAGATGGTACCTAAATACTTACACTTCCTAGGCTATTTCTGTTTTCTAGAGTAACATGAAGAACAGTTCTCTCTGAATGTAAGGAAAAATAGTTATTTCAGAAATTAGTAAAATAGCAATGTCAAGATTACCACAAAAGAAATAAAAAAAGAGTCATTGTTAGGAAATTGAGATCAGGAAAGCCCAACGAACCAACCAAAAAAACCCACAAAAAGCCAACCAACCAACAAAAAATCCATCTTTTTTTTCTTTTTTCCCAAGAAACAAACAAAAACTGTTCTCCCAGAAGACTATTTTTCTTTTTTTTNGGTCCATTACCAATATTTTGTAAAGATTAAAAACCTTTAACATATTTTGTAAATTCTTTAATCAATGTGTTGATAAATCATTTTAATGAGTACAGTTTTGTAACAAGTATGTGGACTGTTTTTTTAAGAAAAATGTCAAACCAGTCAATACAACCCAACTGCTATAGTGTAGTGAATTGTGATGGTTATGCATAGTGTCATAGTTTATTTGGACTGTATTAAAATCCATGCCAAGATTTCATTTTTTTTAGCAGCTAATTTGGGAGGATAAATTGAATTCTGTCTTCAGCCAGTGAAGAGATATGAGCACTACCCACAAAAAGATGCCACAATGACAGTTGTCCTGTGGGGTTTCTTATTTTTAGTGTAGCTGTAATCATGAAACTCCTTAACTTCATAGAAATATGTTTTGCTGGTAGAAATTTGGTTCCTGTGTCTTCAGAGTTCATTGTATTAGCATGAGCAGACATTATACTGTTTTTTGGAAGGTATATGCCATATCATCATAGCATGGCATGTGTTAATTAGTCTTGCCAGCTTTAACCTGGTACTGGTCATAAGTCAGGTACATGTCACATGACTCTTTTTCAAACCCATTCAGAACAAAGTGAAGAACCTGTCCTATGTCACTGAATCCTGTGGGGAAGGAGCACCTTGGAAATTCTTGTAGACACCAGAAAGTGACTGCCAAAGACAGGAGCATTAAGCAGTTCATTAGAGTTGTGCTGTGCTAAGTGCTGCTCTCTAAAATAGGATGCTGCGATACACCACAGGGTCTACTTTCACCTAGGCAGCTGTTGAGCAGGTTTGTTACCTCCTTGCAGATAGAAGAGTGACAGTGCAGGTGCTAATCAGGCCTGTGGGGCTGAGAAGGATAATGGTTGGCTCATCTGCTGCAATCTGACAGCTGAAATTGCTCAAAGAGTTTCAGGCCCTAGCAGAGACACGCATTGCCAAGAGAGTGCTCTGGTGCCATTTGTCTGCCAGTCTGCTTGGGGACCATGTTGTTGTTTTCCAGACTGCATGGAGAGCATGGAAAATACCATATTTGTATTCTAGTCAGGTTCTGCTTGTTATAAAAAAAAAAACACAGAGGGTACTTGGCACAGCAGAAGAGGTGACCCAAAGCAGCTTACCTGTAACTCAGTGTGAGTTCCTGGCGGATGAGAAAAATAGCAAGCATGAGAGGGTGACCTCTTGCAAATAAGACAAATTGATTTTGTACTGGAGCATTCCTACTGGGATTCCTGACTTCTCTGGGATTTGCTGTAAAGTTTTCATTGTTCTGGCATCACAGGTTCTCAATTTTGAGGTTTCTGCTTTAAATAAAAAAATATAAATTCTGATCTCCTGTTCTGCTGCTTAGCTCTGTATTGCTCCATAAGTATTTCTGCTGACTTCTTTGACTCTTAGAATAATGACACATTTCCCATGATGATGAAGAGCATCAGCATCTGGGTTTTCTGCTTTGCAAAGAGCAGGATGTATTTAGTTTATTCATCTAGTTTGAAAATTTTCTGATCTCTCAGATAATAATAATAATTCACAGATGTTTAATATTTAGAGAACAGGACTATATTCGGAAAAAAGTCAATGTTTGCTACTAAAATTCTGAAAGATTTTCAGATATTTTTAACAAAGAATACTGAGTTAAATTCAGCAGTGCTATGTCAGAATAACTCATATCTGAGAATTTGGCTTAGTGGAGATAAATATTTTGAATGAGATTTATCCCAGTCAACTTTCACAATCCAAAATGTGGATGTCCAGTCAAATCTAAAGGGATTAGGATATTTATAGAGAAATTAGTCTCTGATTTCTTAGAAATCCATCCTGTGGGCCATAATTTACACTGGCCATGCTTGTTTTGTTCTTGACTAATTACTGAGAATCTTTCTAATGCATATGTTGATCTTGCAGCTTCAGAAACCAGAACTACATAAAGTCAGCCTCCTGCTCCTCCAGGCTCTAAAAATATGTCAGTGTAACCCAGCTTCAAGAAACAAAATAATAGCATCAGTCTCAGATGGAAAGTTGGCTGCAAAAACAACAGGTGCAAAAACAAATCTAAAATTGCTGGCTTCTTCATGCTTTTCTCTTCATGATTTAGGCGATCAACACATTTGCCAGCAATATGTCTTCATAGAAAGTATGTGTTCCCAGATTAAAAAAAAATGTTAGGGAGGATAAAGAAGAAAATAAACCAGGTGCAAAATAAGAGGTGGAACTTTATCAGAATCATAGCATTAAAAGGCCTTTTTATTTTTACTTGCTCACTTTTTTATCATGAAAAAAATGAGGGTTCCCTGTGTCAATTATTTGATTGTGAAATACTATAATTCACACTCAGACTTTTGCTCTACAGTACATTGTATAACTTGATATCTGTACTGCTATTTTATTCTAAATTCAGGCTAAAACCAAAGCATTAAAATTTAGCACAAAAAATGTGAGACCTCACACCAATTTTGGTAATATTAAGTAGGAAACAGAAACTTTCTGGAAAGTTTCTCCTCAGCTAGAAAGCTGAGGAAATGTGAAGCATTAGCACTTCCTCTACTAGGTCTTTAGATTTTTTTTTAGTAAAGCATAATCTATTTAGATGTTTTAAACACTACAATATATATTTAAGTAATTTTCTGTGGGATACCAATAAAGGCAATCTCCTTTCTGTTCCTTTCCTCCCTTCTCTTCCTCTCTCTCTTTCCTTCATCTGCATCTCTCTTCCTCCCTATTTCTCTCTCAGTACATCTCTTCTCTATGGGTGGAAAATGTTGCCCAAGAAGCCCAGGAAAGTGATGGAATCAGCACCCCTGGTACTATTCAAAAGGCGTGTTGATGTGACACATGAACACGACAGTGCGGGGTTAATGGTTGGACTGAGCCTTAGAGCTCTTTTCCAGCCTGCAAAATTCTGTGATGAGATTACCATAACACCTGACTGTCAAATCTGACTTCAGGGAAGCCAAGTTCTTTGGGTGGTGTAAATTATCATGGCTCTGTTTAATACAGTTGATAAAAAGCATTCAGAAATCTAAACACGTATTTTTATAGAAATGTGTTTTTTCTTTCCTTTTTGAGTAGCCAAGGGATTAATAATAATGAGTTATATTAAAAGAAAATAGCTGAAAGATGCTTTCAGTACTGGCCAAATTATGAAAGAAGGCTCATTGCACTGTCATGTATTAACCTTCCGTATAGAAGGAATAGTAATGTTTGGCTTGCAGTTTTTTACTAAGATATATTTTTGTGATGTATTCCATGCACTCAGGGTGGGACTGTAACTCTTAGGGGAAGGTTCCACAAATTTCTTCTACTTGCTCTTTGACTGGACTGCACCCATTGTCTAAAGATTTTTAGTCAGGTGACATGTGCCCTTTTCTCCCAGGAAAATTGTAAGAGGAAAGGGGAACGGCCTGAAGTTGCACCAGGGGAGGTTCAGGTTGTATATTAGGAAAAATATCTTCGTTGAAAGTGTGTTCAGGCACTGGAACAGGCTACCCATGGAATTGATGGAATCACCATCCCTGGAAGTGTTCAGAAAAGGAGGGTACATGGCATTTTGCACTGTGGTTTAGTGGTCAACATGATATTCAGGTGAGGGTCAGATTTGATGATCTTGGAAGTCTTTTCTAACCTTAATAATTCTGTGATTCTGTATTTCCTGATAACAAAAAGATGGATTTAATCAGATTGCTCATCAAACCAAAAGATGAAAAGCAGATATGTAGATGTGCACAATACTCTTACTTTTGCTGAGTTATAGGGCAGAAGACTTCCTCCCCAGATGTTTATTCTGGGAACTTTACCAAAATACATCTTCACCAAAACTTTGTCAAAATAAAACACAGCAAGCAAGATCTTTAATTTAGACTTAATAACTTGAGTCATTAGAACCAAAGATATGCATGTTTCAGACAGGATTTGGGTGAGCCTTAAAAGCTACAATACCTGAAATTTTTGGAAAAGAAAAGAAAAGAAAAGAAAAGAAAAGAAAAGAAAAGAAAAGAAAAGAAAAGAAAAGAAAAGAAAAGAAAAGAAAAGAAAAATTAGTTCCAGACTGATGAAGGCAGTACAAAGGATTCTGGAAAGCATAAAGTAACAGGCAAATTGGTAGATTAAAAAATTTCTTAGCCAAAACGATTATCACACACATCTGTTTAGTCCTCTTTTTCTCCATGCATATAGACAGTAAGTTAAAGGAATTTTTAAGTATAATTTCATTTACAGGATACTAAAAGGCAGGAGATGAGTGCATCCACCACTTCTGTAATAAGCTGCCATAGTACTTTTTAACACTGCTCCCTAGTATGGAGTCCTTTTTTCGAATCTATTTTGTCACATTTAGAAAGAGAAAAATGACCCCCCAAAACCAGACACTGGAACATCTTATGTACAGTCAGCAGAGGTGAAAAATCTAGTAGTCCAAATTCTGGCTAAATGGACAAATTTAGAGAGGAAATTAGTGTTTTTGCAACTAACAGAGGGATTATATTTTGATACTTTTTATAAATCCAAATGTCATACTTTTTCTTGAGTGTTTCTGCCAAAGTATGATGACCCAAAATGTATCTCTAAGTCACTTTTTTTGAAAACAGGGTTCTATAGGGCAGAAAAATTCCTTCACTGTTCCCACATATATTTTCGTGATTTATAAAATATTTCGTTGGACTGCAAATCACACTATGACAATTGCTTCTCTATTATTTTTCTATCCCAACAATAAAAAAATCTCCTCCATAAAATCAGAATTTTTTCATAGCTACTGGTAAATAGATGATAGGATTTTCTATTAGTCATCAGAAAGGTAGAAAAAAATATCTAGGGGAAAAGGAAAAGAAAAAAGAAGAAAACAAGAGTCAAGAAGTGGCAGTCGGTATGGAATTGTCAAGAAGAAATACTCTAAAAATGGTCTGATCCCTTTCTTAATAGAGCAACAGGTCTAATATATAGAACTGGAACAGCAGATGTATTTCTTGATTATAAGGAGCCATTTGGCACATATTCCCATGATGTTCTGATGTGAAAAAGTCACAGATAAACCAATGATTCTACAAGAATATTAGTCGAAAATCATTTGGTAATGAAAAAAACAGCTCACAGGTCTGAAAAGTTATATTTCTGCAGCAAAAAATCAATTGCAGTGTGGGACTGACTGCTTTTTATAGAAGATGTTCTTACAAAATAGGAGAGTTATAAAGAAAAAAGGACATGTGCATAACATCTCTGAAGTGTGGTCCCTTCCCCTTCATCTTTTATACCCATATGGTTACAAACTTTTAGGAAGCCACAGAAAAATCTAATCTCCATAATGGTCCCTCATAATCATAAAACATGTAGTAAGTCTAAGATTCCTCTTATTTTAAGCATAACCATCTAACAGTGAGTTCTGACTTGATAGTTTCCCCGATTTTGCTTAGCATCGTATTTGTGAACTGAACATGACCCTTGAGCTCAGACCAGGCCACTTTTCCTGTTTCTGGAGATGGACGAATTGCTCATTATTACTTAGAATTCAATTAATTCTGATGCCTAAATTGGCTACTTAATAGGCAATCTGAAGGCAGGCTGCTTAGCATTTGGAAACCTGAGCCTTGGTGTAAGGAAATCTGACATCTGAAAGATGTTCTGGGCCTTTTGGAAGTGTGTCACAAAAGACTTCAGTAGTCAAAGTATTGCCATTGGTAATTCTCAGAGGAAATAATTTCTGAAGACAGATATGAAAGTTCCCAGTTTCTTAGGACTGCCAAAAGACTTTAAACATAGGAAATACTGTAGAATAAATATCAAAAAATTAGTCAGATAATATTTCATGAGAGTACTATAGTAATATAGGGCTGATGAAAAATATAAATACAGTAAAACAACAAAGACTAAAATATTTAATATCTGATTGAAATTTGAACAAGCTGGGAAGGTTAATGCCTTTGCTCTTTTGGAAGGGACATGATTTTCTTAATGTTCTCAAGTGGTCAGGGTTGCAATTTTATAACTGTTCAGAAAGCAGCACTTCTAGGACTAGAATGACCTCTGTGACCATGCCCACAGGACTGATTAAATGCTCAAGACAGAAGAAAAGTTCTTGCTACTGAATTCATGACCCTGTGAGTTGCAGCACCTGGGTTTGCTTTGTAGGTATCCTGTTTGAGTATTGACCAAGCCTGACCTTGCTTGTCCTAGGAGACTCTAAGATCATAACTCAAAGTAGTATGGCCGCAGGCCATCAGTAGCAACACCCAGAGGATTTGACTGCCTTTCTGGTTTTTGCTTGGATGTGTTTTCTTTTAAAAGCTGCACCCTTTTTTATTTACCAAGAAACATGATTTCAATTGTTCTTTAGAGAGACCAACTGTAGAAAGAGTAACTTTCTTGTGACACTGTCAACTGTAGAGGAGTTTTTACAATAAAAAGGAACATGATTTCTTAAGTAGTAGGGGATGAAACTGAGATCAGAAAGTATTTAACCTCATAGCAATCTTCAACTTTTCTGTAAGTTCAGATCTGTTCTGCATTTAGTAAACTGAAGGACAACAGCTCATAATTTCACCCAAGCTGTGAGTTGTTCTGTTTTCCTCTGATTGTTTTTGGTGTTTTTAGTTCTGTTGTTCACACATGCACTCTAAAATAAGTAACCTGGGATGCATTGCTAAAAATTCTTGGTGGAAAAAAAATAAGATGCTCTTTAAAAAAAAAAAAAAAAAGAGAGGTAGTTTTAATTCTTTCTTTTTCATTAACCTCTGAGGGCTCTGAGCACACACACAAAAAAGTTGATTCCCCTTTTTAATAAGCTAAGCATTATTTTTACTCTTATTGAGTTGGAAACTTAATAAGTAAAGCAGACACACTTAGTAGATTGTAGAGGTCATTTTCATACCTATTAAGTCATTCTGTTGCACAAAAATTGACTTTCCTAGATATTATTTGACAGTCTTTTATGTTTACATTAACAGAAAGACCAGGTTAAATTTTATATTTTACTGCTTTCCCCAAGTGCCAAAACAAGACAGAGCTTTCCTAGAAGCAGATGCATAAAAAAAAATGCAATATCAGTGTGTTATCTTTCCTGGAATATTTCCTTAGAATCACTTCTCACAGATCCTGCAAAATTTTTGACATTAATGGATTCTGACCACCGTTCATTGAAATAATTGTAACTCAAGATTACTATATGTAATCAATTATCAAGTGTTCCTGTCTTGTATTTGAAATATTAATTCTGCTCCAGCTGTGTTTCATGTGTTTAGGCTGATTCAAGCTAGGATATTTTTGCATTTTGTGTAGGATTCAGCTGCATAACAGGCAGTTTATTAGGAAGTGGCATAGAGCCTTGGAACTGGACAATATCATGGTTAGGACAGGTTTTAAGAGCTGGATGTGGACTGTACACATGCACCTTCAAAAGCAAATGGATGTGGTCTCCTCCAAGTTTGGTGGCATTTTTGCCTAATGGGAAGGGAGAATAGTAATTATTGTTTGTGCACAAATACTAGGAGGCCTAGATTAACTTTCTACCATGGGTTTTTATTAAATTTTAGGAACAGTAAACTTTTCTTCTCCCTGAATTCCTAGGCACAGCATCTTTTTTTTTCTCAATTATATTTTATTTTTCTAGAATATTAATCCAATTATTGTTGTTCCCTTTTCCCTTCAACCATTCTTTGTATTTTTCTTAGTCTTCTTTTCTTACACCCATCCTTTAATAAAATGCATGTAAGAATTTTCTTCACTAGACCAAGGAAGGAATTAAATTGCTGTGCAAATCACTGAAGCATCAGACAAAGAGCTACAGTTACCAGCTTCCTTTGGGGAGTGGGAGACGAGGAGGCAGAAGAGCTTTGTGTATTTTATAACAAAGCATATTTCTGAAATCATAAAAAATCCACTTTGTTATGAGGCCAGCAGGTCTAAGGACAGTGTTTCCACTTAAAGATTCTTGGAAATACTGAATTCAATAACTAGGTTTTTTCAGTATTATGTATTTTAGACTTTCTCCTTTTTTCCTTTCCCCCCCACCCCTCACAATTCATTCTGTTTTTGTTTCTGGAAGACAGTTGAGCATAAATAAATCAGCCTTTCAATTTAGAACTTTGTAAAATTGGCAGCTATCTCTCTCTGCCATGTTCTCAGAGGTACTTGAAAGTCATGCTAAATCTTTTCTACAAACAGTAAAGATTTTGGGCAGTTTATTTTTCCTTTTCTTTTGTTTTTTTTTTTTTTTGGGGGGGTGGGGGAATGCTGGTTTTAGTTTTTCTGTGAGTACTTTAATTTTTGATTGCTTTAAATTAAAAAAGTAAAAGTATAAACATCCCTTTGGGCATTGAATAGAAACAGAGGGGAGAGGGACGGGAAGCAGGTAATGAAGAAAATGAAATTATTCAGTCTTAAAATGCCCTGGAAATCTGCTGAAATAGAAAAAGACCTGGAAAGAGGATAGGATCCAATAGACTTTATAAATAGGTAGAATTTAATTTTTGCCAATTCCCTGAGGGGAATTAGAGCCAGATGACTGCTGGCATTTTGTTCAGCAAAAAATAAAGCGAAAATGGAAGAGTTTTGAAAATTAATTAATGGCAAATATTTATGAAACTGTATTTACTACTCTTGGTACTTATTTTGCTTTGCTAATTGCAGATGGAAGGACTAATTCCTTTTGTCTCATTACTGGTGTCAGTCAAGAGGAACTGTTGCATCAGCAGATTAAACGTGGCATAAAAGTGAAATGAGTGAAAAATCTGGGCAGCATGAAGCTGGACAAAAACCAGGAGTGTAGAAATGCTCATGAATATCCATCTGAAACCCACAGGCTGATAGTTCTGTAAAATTTAAATTCCATTTAGTTCTGTGATCCTTAAACTTTTCTATGATTGTTTATATTTAACAGTCGTAGATAATACATAGCTGATAGCTCATCTTAATATATTAACTAGGATAATTATTAGCTATTTATAGCTGAATTACTGATAATATCACTGATCAGCTTTAGTTTAAATTTTTATTGTTACATTCAAATAGTAATTAATGGTAGCCACTACCATAATACAGGTGTCTTCCTTTGGAAATCTGCATCCCTTCATGTCTTTTCATCTGCGGCTGCTACTTGAAAATTTCATTACTGGCCGTTTGGATGCTTGTTTCAGTACAGAGGTGCCTGCAGAAATTGTGCTCTGCTGACATGTGAAAGTGATTTCTGAAATCCTTTCTGACCTGTGGAACTAATGAGTATTCTGAAATGATACTGTGTGTTGCCTAGCCTAGACTATATCAGATGTCCTTCGAAACAAGATCAGTCAATTTGACTTGAAAGTTGCACCTGATTTCAAAAAACAAAGATTAAAGTCTTTCTGGAAGTGGAAGTGTATGCTCCTGATCCAACGTCCTCTTTTTCTACCTGTGTGGTCAAGAACTTCTTTAAAGAACAGTCTTGTAGTATTCCTTGAGTACTCCTTGAGCATTCCACAAAACTTTATTAGTGTTTAGATATTTAGATAGAACTATAATTTTTGTGTTTAATTACGTAATTATTTTAAAGCTCTTTGATATATGTCATGAGCACAGTGTGTATCATAGAATCATAGTTTATCAGTATCAATTATGTGGTAACACACAGCCTGACACAGCCTGAGAAACCTGCAATTCTTCCCAGGCCCAGCCTGGGGAGTTGCAGAGGGCTCAGGAGAAGAAATCAGCTCTCATGCTATTATGGGAGAGCAGAATGTCAGGAATGAAAACAAAGATATGCACCTGTGGTTTCTGTTCAGCTCTGTGTGAGCTACGTGATGTTTCACTTTCAGAGGATTGTTTCCTTTCTTTTACCAAACAGTCCTCTGTTTGTCTTTGCAGTTTGACCAATGCAGTTGTACCTAAGGATGTGTTCTATAAGAAAGAGTATAGCTCTTTCTATCGATGATATAATATATATCATATATATAATATAATAATAAAACCTTTTCTTGATGCACAAGCCTGAATTATTGGAGTCATAATTGTGTTGCTTGGCGTCTGGGAGCAACAAATTATATCGATCATTGAACAAAATAAGGGTTCACAATCTTCATGTAAATAGGGCTCTTAGGCTTTTGTATTTGACCTGTTCTAGTATCACCTGTTCCCTAAAGTTTCTACTGACCTCTTTGTACATTTGCAAGCTTCCAGGCTTGTTTTTATATTATTAATCACATGTAGAAGTGTCTTGGATACAAATACATAATTAATGGCAATAGTACAAGGTGAGGAATTGACATCTGTTGATTCTTTGGGTTAATGGTGGAGAACATTAGCTACATTTTGAGGGAATGAGAGGCATTTAGAGTGTAAGGTATATTTACACTGATGGATGGTCCTCCACAGATAGGGAACCTTCCAAGCCAAAAATAGTTAATGCTTTTCTTGTGAAGGCAGGGTGAGTATACAGGTAAATTCTTGATAAAAATGTAGCTAAATAGGTAAAGTACAAGTCAAAGGGTAAATTGACAAGTAAATTTGATCTCCTTACTAGATTAACAAACTGTCAGGCTTGTGCTAATGAAGAGTAGATGTGGATGCCATGATGAAAGAGAAACTAGAGCAGGCTTTTAAGTCAGACAAGAAGCTATTTAAAATATCAGCGTATTGTAGAACAGGTAACATTAGTTTATTTCTCTATAGCTTTTTTTAGCATGATATCAGTATTTCTCATATTGCCCATATGCAAAAAGAGTTAGGAAAACATTTGTGTCTCTCTTATAAAACATTTATCAACATTTCTATGGGGAAGTAATATTTTACTTGGGATTCACTGTTTTACAAAATGTAATATTCTGCGTGTACTTGTATACCCTGGTGAATCTTATTTACTGATTGACTAAGTAAATTGTGTGATGGTAAAATTAGGAAATTAGGTTTTTCAGTGCACGATTAGACCTGAGTTAGACCTTGCTAAATCAGTGGAAAACTCTAAAATACTTTTTTGTTACTTGGTTTAAACTCTTTTGTAATTAGTAAAGCTCAGGATCAAGGATCTCACAGTCACTATTATTTACACTTTTAGAACAAATTTGTTCAACTTCTGGATCTTAATAGGTGAGTTGCTGCTTTCCCTTGCAGCGTTGTTGCAGAACCCTTGTCCTTAGTAACCTGTTTCTGTTTGGCTCCCAGGGTCACCTCTGGAGTAAGCCAGCATGTTCATTCCACAAAGACAGACAGACATTTGTTCAAAGAGCTTCTCCAGTTAAACAGTCTGCGTTAGGAATGCACTATGTTTGGCTGCCTTCACATAGGAGTCTTCCAGCTCTATCCCAGAAGGACATGGATACTGAAATGGTCAAAATGTTTTCCTAGCATGAGAAGATAATGAACCACACCTTCAACACCATGCTATAAAACATCAATAAAGCCAATGCAAGAGTGCCATCTCATTGCTCTGAGGACTTTGAAAAAAAAATTAAATAATTTCAGTTAGGCTACTAACCTTTAATATGAAGTCAAAAGCTCAGATCCAAGTGTTAAAGTACATAGGGTAACTTTGCTCCACGGAAACCTGATCTTGGTATGGATGCAGCACAGGCCATTTCAACAGGACAGTGTTTTCCCATTGGTGGAGCCCATGAGACAGTAAAGATTGAGCTGCCTGCCATTATGTGCCTTCATAGAGCCTTGAAAAATGAAATTCCAGTGGTAGCTGACTTTTCACAATAGGGCTCTGGTAATAACTAGAAAGAAGATTTTTCTGAAAAATAATAAAAAACAGTAGCAATAACAATAATAACCCCCCAACATAATGATATAAATGTAGATAATACTGTCATACAAACACTTAAAGATGTTAATTCTGAAAAAAATTTTCAAGTTTTTACAAGAAGAACTAATAACAAAAAAAATTGCAAAGAATTCTATCAGAAGGGTGTTGGAAACAAACTTGGAAGCTGAATTTCTTGGCACGTTGTCTTACTTAACACTTAACATTTGTCGTTTGACTCCTATCAATATAAATCTGATGATTTACTCTAGTGATTCTTTTATCTAGCTGAAATGTATCTTAAATCATAGTTTAAGGTTTACTTTGGCTGGACTTGGGGAATATAGTAATTTAGGGTTGCAGCTGCCAGAAAATAAGAAAGGAGGAAAATGGAGCTTCTTAGCATACTGGTTTGGAAGCTCTGACCAATGCTTAAGATCTCTAAAGGTATGCTGTTTTCTTCCAAAAGGAGAATCCTGAGTCTATTCAGTTGTTTCAGCTTTTAAAACCAGAGACGGTTATACAACAATTTAAAAAAGTATACTGAAGCTCAGTGTGGTTGAAATAGTAGATACTGAGACTTCAATCAATTTCCTTCATTCTCTTTCACATTTCCTGTTTCATCTTGAATACGTTTCTATTTTTATTCTTCCATTTCATAAAATAAAGTAAGGCTGGTGTCATCATAGAAAGTTTGTTTAGTCTAAATGGAATTTTATTACTATATAATAAAATCCAGGTTTATATAATCAGCAGTATGAATGGAGAAAAACTACTGCAAAAAATGATAGAATAATATAAATTGGAAGGAATCTTATGGTGTCATGTAGTCTAATTCCCTGCTGAAAGCAAGGCCAGTTTGAAAGTTATCTTTTATTACTTAGGTCCTTGTGTTATCTGAGAACCATCTAACTTGTGCATGAATAAAGACAGGACTTCTGGGGAAGAGGAGATTACATAAACTAAGCCCATTGTCACATGTGCAAAGAGACAAAATTTATAGCAGTGCAACAAATTCCTGAGGACCTGACTTGATGGATGCAATAGTATTATTTTAATATACTTTTAGCGGAATTACAATTGCTCCTAAGTTATGTTACTGCAGAAGTATTGTAACAATAGAATGATTGTGTGTGAAAAGTAGTTCTCATAAACAGGACTGAGTTTACATCCCTTAAATAATATACTGTGTGTTTTTCCCAAACTAATTTTTCTGTCTTCACAATCTGACTCTGTAATACATTATCATGAAGGTATAATGCTGTATCTCTTGCACTTTTCAACAGTGTAGTTACAGGTGGCTGCCTGTGTTGCAAAGAAGGGAATCTGCTGGGAATCTGTTGAGATTCAGGCACCTTTATTATTCATACACTGCTAAGCCTAACGCATACCAACACCTCCTGGGTATGGTAGTTCATATCAATACATTTTTCCTTTGCTGACTATTCATCACCAGCTCCTAAACTTCTATGAAGACTTAAAGAGCACTCCTGACCTTTTATTGCCTCAGAGTGTTATATTGAGCGCTACACAGCGTGATATTAATTCAGCATGATTGTCGCAAAATAATAAAATACGTTCTTGCTTGCCCATTGTTCTGAAATATGCACAAATAGGGGTGAATAACAGGCTTATTATGTTATTTTCAGCCTAACTACCTGGAAAATAACAATGTCAAAGCAACTTGAGGTATATGCAGAATATACCTTTGACCTCATTAATCTGAAAAATAGCCTAATGTTTTTGAATACAGAAACCTTCACTGTCACGTATATATGGACATAGCAAGTAAATCTGTCATTGAATATAACGTGTAGTGTTCTCACTAAGAATTATACTTTTGAATTTTTAGGGCTGTTATTAAAAGTACATCTTTAAGGGTCTTTTTTGCTCTTTCTGAGAAATTCTACTCTAAATTGTTCCACTAAAATGACAGAAATAACTGAAAATGTGATGTGATCTGCTTAGTAAGCACAATGCTTACCCTCTAATAATAGTAAAGCTACTAAAAATATAACTGTTTAGGAGCCAAACTTTCTTCCAACTTGTGGCTGTATGTGAATTAGAAGGTATCAAAACCTGGTGATAGATCAGGCTATCCCAGTGAAGCAAGTATAACAAAACAAAACACAAAGCCATGAAAAGATAAGCAAACGAGAACTTTGAGTTACTAGCATCTTCCCCTGGGCATGAGCTAATCTAGGTTGCAAAGAGGTTGCCATCATTAATAGTTTCAACAATGTTAACTGTGCTATAGGATTTGGGTGTCTGAGTACATATGTGCATTTAACAGCTAAATTTCAGTGACAGCTACCAGATGAAGATACTTCAGTCAGCCCTGTGAAAATAAAGAGGAAAAGTTCAACTTTGTCTGAAGGGAACAGCTCAGTTCTGTAGGCAAATGCATTCCTCATTGTGCAAATCAAAAATGGGGTTTACTAAAGTGAATTGTGACAAAATGATATCAATACCTTTTTTTCTCTTTTGCTCTAGAAAACAGCTTAATAAATAAAATTTTTGGGAAAAAATCAAACAATAAACCTATCATAGACAAACAAGAAATACTTTCCAAAAGACTTATGTGTCTAGCAGCCAAAGATTATGCACTACATTCTCAGAAAAGAAAAACAAAACAAAACAAGAATTTCCAGAATGAAGACAATGTCTTCTATATAAAAAATTATATTCCTGATTTTAAAAAGATCCAACAATTTTTCTTAAGCATATTTTTAATTCTTTGCTACAGTAAATATAATAATGTTCTTCCAGGTTCTGGAAAACACACACTACTTAATTTAATTTTCTTATTACAATTTTAGTTAATGTTGCAGCTAAAATATATATCCCCTATATTTTTCTTTAGAAGTTTTTATTTTACTCTATTTCTCTCATTTTAAAGAATAATTTCACTTTTAAAGATGGATTTATAGCTTGCATTTCAAATATATGCTTCTTTCTGTTGCATATCTGCAAATTCTCATCTTCATCTACCAGTAGAATGACTTAGAAATTGTATATTTAAGGCACTTCTGTGAGGAGTTCTTCCTCTTTTTTATTCTAGTCTTGGCATTGTGTCTTCTGAGTGATTCTTCTGGGACCTGGGTTTCCTCAGATCACTTTTAGGCTCAGAGGTACTTTTTCTTTCAAATGTAAAGGGAAGAACTGAGCTGTGTAATTAATGTAGATGTGAAGGTATGTCCACTCCAGTATAAGGTCGCTGAAGCCATAGCCAAGAAGATATTCTGTAGAAAGGAGAATTTTTTTCCAAAATGTTCTTTGAGAAACACTGAGTCTGTAGATAACTCTGCCTTCTCTTCTCCCACACCAATTCACACTGAGCTGTTGAAATAAAGTAAGCTGTGTTCAATCTCCTTTCAGGTCTGTTCCATTTGTCTTCCTTCAGCATTTCCTAAATCTTTGCCTCTATGATGCATCTGTGGACTCCTTCAGAAACTAGTGATTCCTTCAAAAGTCTTAAAATGTTACAGTAGACGGCAAGGCAGAAATATGAATTGCAAGAGGCAGAAGGTGAGGGATGAGCATAAAAAATTCAATTTAATAAATCTCAAAAGTTGTCTCTCTAATTTTCTATTTTTCCCCACTTTATATTTGCAGATGGCTCCACTTCCAAACTTCCCTTATTAAGTTTAGAATATGAACAAGCTGAAGAGAAACAGAATTGAAAGAGTTATACTTTCCCTAGTTTCATGCACCAGTCTTTGAACCTATAGCAAAATCCTGCATCATGTATCTTCCCTGTGGTTCATGGAAATATTTCTAGAACCATAAAGCAAAACCCTTCAAAGTTGGTGGTCATCTGTCACTTTATTTCCATGCACAATTAATCATTGCCTTGAGGAGGTCCTACCAACCCAACTGATGTTCGACAGCCTTGTCTTTGATTTTGTGTAGAGTTCATTGTTCCTTCATAGAAGTGCATAGGAAATTCAGGGTATAAAAAAGTCTAATTTCACTGCATTGAGCTAGAACAAAGTTTCAGTTACTTTATAAAATAAAGGCCAACTGATAAAAGCAATAAATAAACTGGACATAATTGTTATCTGTTTCTATCTTATTTGAACCATAAAATCCAATTTACCATTTATGTTTTCAAATTAAACTTAGGAAATGAGAGCATCTTCAATCACAATTGCTTATGTTCTGTGGCCAGCATGAAGCCTGAAACTCTATTTTCTTATCTAAAATATGACTGGTGTCTAAGAAAGACTCTTTGACAGCTGTCAGTGAAAATTAAATGTCCTTGACAACCATGCCCTTGTTTATTTCAACAGCAGTGACATGGTTCAAAGAAGATTAAGTCCAGTAAATATGGCTTGAAAATATGACAACTTTGTTAGGATTGCTTCACATGTCTTAACGGAGGTGAACCCAGTGACCTTTAGCCATGAAGACAAAATATATTGCTTTCTGCATACTTGATATGGTTTATTTCAAGTTTGAATGAGTGAAGAATAAATCTGTCTGAATGCCTTTATGTGAAACTCCTCTGTGAACTGTAATGAATATTGTTCACTTTCATAATCTAAGCCAATGGGCTTGAAAACCATGAGCTAATGCATGTGTGGTGACTGCATGAAGCTTTACACTCTGAAAAAAATTTAGAAAAGGATCTTGCCATAAAATTTTGCATTAGCTATAGCCTTTATAACCCTCCTCCCCAGGAACACAGAAAACAGGATCCAATTAAGTACTGCAAAATCTGTGAATTGGATATTTTGAGCACCAGGTTTTAGTTCTGGCTTTGCAGATTTTTTAAAGCAAAAATACAAGACAGCTTTCTATTACTCAAAATGAATGCATAATTTATAGTTTTTCATTGACTTCACACCTCTTGGTTCCCTCAGTCAAAAGCCTGAATCAGTCTGTGCCTTCTCACAAAAGCAGACATATCCATGGAGATGCGGCTAAAGGCAGAAACAAGCCATGACAAAGCAGGGCATTTCTTGCTGCTCAGTGAACAGTGAGAGAAAGTGAGCATTGATGTTTCTACTCTAACAACATAAAAGACTCTGCATTAGCTAAATATTTTTATTTTTTCATTTTATTACAGTGACATCAAAACTGGCATATTAGATTAATCCTTTCATTTCAAAAATCTGCTTTATCCAGAAAGGATTTTTGGTTTTTTTTGGACCTCATCTCAACCTCCTCTTTATGAACTTTCCAGCTCTCCACTGTTAGGAGGTGTCTGTAAATCCTTCATTGGTCAGAGTTATCCAAAATACAATTACAATATCCAGTGGTTTTAAAAGTAATGATGTCTTTCTGAAAATCTCCAAATACAGACTGTCTCAGAACCTCAATAAATCAAGATAAATCAGAAAAACACTTGTGTCTTTGCTATTGTATATATTTTAGTTTTAGCTATATGTTTTCTCAGCCAGTAACTCTGAATAAGCACATATAAAAATATCCAAACCATTTGTGCAAATTCACAGTAGTAAGTAAAGTCACTTTTTAAGGCAAGCCATATTGGTATCTCTACTTTTAGCATCATAAAGAGTGGGGTTATATTTCAGAGACATTACAATGAAAGCCTTTTTTTTTTTCTCATCTTAGAAGAATACTACTGCTAGGTATTCTTAAAAATAATTTCTAAGTATTTTAGAAAAAGCAGTTCAGCAAATGCCTCTAACTTTTTCATAATGAGGCTATAAGAAAGTGAGAGGTTATTTGAAATCCAGAAAGGACAGGAGTGTTCTCAGCCATTACATTTGATCTTAAATAAAAAAATTGTTCAAGTACAATGGTGAATCAATCATATGTACTGATGAAAACAAGGTTTCTGCTTAGAGGTATTCATTGCATGATTAAGGATCCTTATAAACAAAATTATGAAGAAAGTAGGTCCTCAATAAAATGTATGGATGTGTTGTCCCCAAAATATTAAATTGTTTTTTCCACACTCTATTTTCCTATAACATCTTCAGTATGTATATTGACTGGAGGTAATAATTTATTATGGGCTCAAGATTTATTACAAGAACCTGTGATTCTACCAGATCATGATGCTGACCTTAAGATATATGGCTATTAGAATAGTCCAGCTTTAGAAGTTTAGTTAACTTCATGAGTGTTCACAGACTGAAAAGAATCCCACAGATTTTTCTCCCTTCATCAGACACCTTCCTTGGATGCTCACTTTTTCGTTTTTGTTTCAGTAAAGTCTTATCTTCATTGTAAACCTTTACACAAAAATCACTTTAAGCACCTCTTTACTGGTGTCCCTGCCTTTGATTTTTTGCCCTTAATTTGCTTCTGGACTACAAAGCAGATAGTACAATTGTTTCAAAACAATAACTAACATTTCTTGAAATAATCTATAGAGAATATGTTCATTACTCCAACCAAGTAGGTGTATATTTTCTGCAGGGTACAGGGTAGCTGTAGTATCACCATTACTGGATATCTTCAAGACCTGGCTTTTGTTGAGAGGCTTGAACAGCTTCCTGTTTTTATCCAACACTGCAATGGCTGTTGTCTGCCACTGGTGGTAAAAGGCATATTTCTCTACCTCTGTGTGACCACCTTAGTAAGGTAATTCACTTGGTTTTTCTCCCTGAGCTACATCTTACTGGTGAAGAGGGGTGGGATTTATCAGAGCAATTCACAGAGTTAAATTTTGAATGTGAATTTGGAAGACTCTGAATGTTCTCTTTACTGTAAATTATAGGAATATTAGGCAGGCAAAATATCCAAGTTTGGTCCTTGAAACTTCACTGTTGTGGATATTTCCTATATCTTCAACTATGTCCATGTAATCACTCAAGATCCCTTGCCTCTGTATTCCTTGGACAAGGAAACAGCCCAGGGTTGCAGGTCTTCATGGAAAGTGTTATCAAGCTCTGGGAACAAGCTGCTCAGGAATGATGGACTCATCATCCCTGGAGGTGTTTAAAAGACATGAGATGTGGCACCTGGGGACATGCTTTAGAGAAGGATTTGGTAGTTTTGTGTTAGCAGCTAGACTTGATCTTAAAAGTCTTTTCCAACCTAAAAAATCCTATGATTATTTATAATAAGAACCAGAAATTTACTGCAGAAATGCCAAGGTTATCATACCATAAGACTGTCACAGAGCTAACAGTCAGTAGCAGGAGAATGAGTCTGAACATCCGTAAGGAACAATACTGCCTCTTGCTTGTCTCTCCTTGAGTCAGGTCTCAGAAAATAAACTTTTGTGTATTTTTTTATTTGTTATGTTTAAAAATCAGAAATTCCTGCATCATCTTGTAAACAAACCCAAAGAATTCAGGTTTTGTGTTAGACTCCTATTGGTCAGATAGTTAAAGAATTTATAGATAATGGCTCATGGGATTTTTGGGGGTTTTTTTGTGGTTTTAGTTAGTTGGTTGGTTGTTTTTGTTTTGTTGTTGGTGTTTTTTTTTTTCCCCAATACACACAGTGATCAGCTATCAGACCTTAGTCTTTCTGACAATGAGTCACAACACATGGCATAAAATTTCAGCGATATCAAACAGATTGACAGAAAAGCAGACCAGAAGTTATATGCAACAGCTACAAGAAGTTAACACCTCAGGAAAAGTTATAAAAATTAATAAAAAATTTACGCCACTTGCAAATACACTTATCCAGGAATTTGTTACCATGCCAGTGTCTGGGGACAAACTGAGAAGCCTTCCAGTTATAAAGCTTTGTATGTGCCTGGCTGCTAGGGGTGCTGACTGTGGCATAAAACCTATCTGTAGATGTTTTTGCCCAAGATCTCATAAACCCTGAAGACGGCACTTTTCCAGATGATAATGCTTATGCCCTACAGGAGGCATCCATCATACCATAATAATTCCTGTCTGATTTATTTCTTATTCATCTGGCAATTCATTCAATGTAAACTTCCAAATTTCTGTAAACAAGTTATTATCTTTTAGCCTGTCACGGCAAATTTGTTTCACTTCCCTGGGCAATTAGTTTATTTGGACAGTATTTGTCCTTGTAGCCTTAAACATTCAAGATACTATGTCTCACAAATATATTTTCAGATTCCCTAAGAGCAACCTCAGAAACCTATCAGGATTAGCGTTTTCTAGCAGATTTCTTCACATTGACTAAAAATTTCTCTCACGTATTTACTAAATTTCATTTACAAATCATTAGGACGGCAGCATCATCATGAACATAAATGTGTCTCTGCTGCAGCAAGCACTGTAGGTCCCCTCCCATCCCGGTGTGTATCCAGCAGAGCAGAATTCATGCAGCCACAGGATAAATCATGTTTCCTGCAGAGCAGTCTCCACAACACAAAACTTCTTCAAAAATATCAACAAATTAATAACTTGCAGCTCTACTCTGAAAAAGCCCACAGTAAATCTCATAATATGCAACCTGTGCTTCAAAAATGCAATATTACAGCATTTGCCTGTATGCCCAGCAATTTCCTAAATAACACAGTGGAAAATTATGTGAGAATACTGATACAGTGGTGTTTCCTTATCAAAGTTGTTCAGTGTCTTCAAAAGATGGTACATAATTTTCCCAAATCAGAGGAAGATAGACTCTAAATAAGAATTTGAGTCCCTTGATTTCCCCTCTTTCGTCTTAATTACAGAGGTTTGTTTCTATGTTTCTTGGGATTTTTCCTATTTTTTTAATATAAGGATTGATGTGAAAATCTTATGCCAACATTAGTGAGAATTTCCAAAAGTACACAAGTAGTAGAACTAACAAAAGATGATTTCAGGTGGAATTATGTCACAGCTTAGTTGATTTTCCTATTGTATGACTACAATATCTCCAGCTTTCCCAGTACCTTTTTTCTGTTTTATGTTACCAGTCACTGAATACCTCCTATCCTCAGCAATCCCCCGTGTGCAGTGGCAGAGCAAATGCTAGAAAAGGCTGTGAGAAATGTATATGTTGATAGGTCAGCTTATATAACAGTATTGACTGATTTAATAGGAGACAAAAAAAAAATAAATCTAAGCATCGAGCTCCTTTTTCAACTCTTTCATCATTGCAGGCATTTGGAGAAGAATAAAAATAGAGGTAGATAATCTTGTGTTTTTCTTCTCAGCTGAACTTTCCCCCCAGACTAAAAATATTTGAACTCTGCACTTTCAGAGATTCATCAAATGGTTTGGGTTGGAAGGAACCTTGAAGATCGTCTAGTTCCAAAGCCCCTGCCATGGGCACAGACACCTCACACTAGACAGTTTGTGAAACTGAGCAAACTGGTTAATTCTAGAGAGGAAAATGACACTGAATAGACAGTGCAAGTGCACAAGTCACGTTTCCTCATGAAATACATTGCACAGTAGCAAATACTTGATTTGTTTGTCCATCTCCCATAGTTATTCTTACCATTTTTTTTCATGCTGTGTTCAGAGAATTGATCATTATGAGCTACACTGCACTAAAAGTTAGACAAGGTATGATGGATAAAAGCCAGCTGTATGAGGATTGACAAGGTGAAGTGCCAGGTTCTGCTGTTGGATCAAAATAACCCTAGGCAGTGCTAAAGGCTGGGGGCAGAGTGGCTGGAAAGCTGCCCAGCAGAAAAGGACCTGGGGATGCTCATCAACAGTAGGAAAACTTAAGCCAGCATGTGCCAGGAATCCAAAAAGACCAATGACATTCTGGCCTGTATCAGCAATACTGTGGCCAGTAGGAGCAGGTCACCTCCATGTACTTGGCACCTTGAGTCCTGTGTTCAGTTTTGGACCCCTCAGTACAAGAATGACACTGAGGGCTTGGAGTGTGTCCAGAGAAGGTCAGTGGAGCTGGGGAAGGGTTGGGAGCACAAATCTGATGAGAAGTGGCTGAAGGAGCTGGGGCTGTTCAGCCTGGAGAAAAGGAGGCTCAGGTGGCCCTTAATCACTCTCTACAATTGCCTGAAAGGAGATTGTAATGAGGTGGAGGTTGGTCTGTTCTCCCAGGCAACAAGAGACAGGACAACAGGAAATGGCTGCAAACTGTGCCAGGGGAGGTTTAGATTTGGTATGATTAGGAAAAGCTTTTTCTTTTAAAGAATTAGAACAGACTGCCCAGAGTAGTGATGAAATCAACATCCCTTGAAATGTTAAAAAAATGTGTGGATATAGCACCCAGGGACATTGTTTAATGGTGTGTGTGGTGGTAGTTATATGTTGGTGATTGGAATGGTGATCCTAAATGTCTTTTTCAACCTTAGAAATTCTATGATCTCATGATTCCATAAGGAACATTTTTTTTTCACCACTTATTTCCAAGACATTCGTCTTACTGAGTTTTAAGAGAACTTCCAGGGAAAGGAAGGGAAAAAAAAGTAAGTTGGAAAACACGTGGTTACTGGATGCAGAAGCTATTTAAAGTTAACACATATAATTTCCTGTATATGAGAGCTTATCTGTTTTGCAAATAGATGTCCTGAAGACACAGTACAGACAATGATTTAAATGATATTTAATTATTGCAAAGATCATTTATGCAAACACATATGTCCTTGTTGGAACCCAGGGGGTTCCTATGGCATCTCAGAATGATCCAAACCCTGGTCAGGAGGCTTTTCAGCCTTGCCAGAGGTGTCAGAGAACCTGGATTGATACTGAGAATGCCTGTGACTTTGATTTTAATCCATAAGACAAATTACTAATTTATAAGAAGAATTGCAAGTCACCAGAGTTTAAAGAGTAGAGTAGCAGTAATTATAGAAGAAAAGGAAAAGGTTTGGACCCATGTCCAGGGGGGTTTGAGATTCTGGACAGGGGGGTCTGGGAGTCAAGATGGAGAATTCTTACACGTGGCATGTTATCTCTTCTTCTTCTCCCTAACCTCCATCTTCTTGGTGATGTTGGCACTTTTGGATTGGTTTGTCAGAGAGCTGGACAATGTAATGTAAGGGTCACAGATTGGAAATTAATGGTAAACATTGAATAAGTAGTTGATAGTATAAAAGAATAGAGCTGACCCGGGGTGGGCACAATGTGCCTTGATCTCCCTTGCAGGGCAGTGTTCCTCGAACTGCCTTGCAGGGCACAGTGTGTCTCAGGAAGTTTTACTGTGTCGACCTTGGCAGGGCAGAGAAATCTACTTTTGATAAGGAACTAATAAACTGCCTTGAGAACACGAACTAACAACTCCAGAGTGCTTCTTCGGCTCAGGCGGAAGGGAGAAAAGGACTTTTTACACACTGTGGGAGAACCCGGGACAGGGAAGTCTCCCACATGTCCTAAGGGAATTTCATCCTTGGTGCCAAAAGGGAGAAACCTTTATGCAGGAAAAGGAGCAGATTCATGTCCATGTTTCCTTCTGAGGGGGAATAACTTGCATCATCATACTGCAGTACCCAGAAGAAGCAACGCCATTGTACATGGGAATGCAGCCGAATCCCCAAACCCCAGGTCTATATTAGCCATGGCTCAGCAGGGCAGCTCTTCCCTGCACCAGGATGTCCTGTCCTCACAGGTGTGTCTTGGGCATATTGAGTTATGGCGGTGCAAGCCTTTCCTAGACAAATATGGGCTGTCCTTTTTCTCTCTTTCCTCAAGCTGTCCCAAAGTGAAGCAGGTGTATTATGATGATGGAGAGAAAAGCTAATCCATTCTTTTTCATCAAGTTTATTATCTCAGACTTAAGGCTAACATGAATTCTGCTTGACACCAAGTGACAGTGGTCATAGTTTTTCTGGGTATTGGTGAGATTTGGACATTGTTCCTCACAGCGTCCTCTGGACAAGTTGTCCAGCTGCAAGATGAGTGGGGTCACTGTGTGTTCCATGAAGAATTGGCTCAAAGGCACAGTTCATAGGGTTATTGTGAGTGGGGAAAATATTCAGTGGATGAACATGAGGAATAATCAGAAAAAAGTGAAAATTTATTGTACTCTGCTTGAATCTGTATTGCAGTAAGTAAAGCTTTTCAATCTACTGGTAGTGTGGATTCTGAAGTAATGTTCCTTTTGGCTACCCAAGTTACTACTAATCTTTTGCATTTGGTTCCAAATATCTTCCTGTATTTTCCATTATACTTTCCTTCAATATGATTTTCACTTCCAGAGCACTGAACTTCTCGGAAACCTGTATGGTGTAACTTATTTCTCAGGGCTTCAAGAAATATCAAGAGGAATATCTAGAAATAATAATACAATCAATGTTCATCAGATTATTGGCTCAGATATAAACACAGATGAGTACAAATCTTTGGTGAGTTTTGTTACTGATGTCCACTGTATTTCATGTTCTCTGGATTGGTAGTAACCACACACAGTGTCAGTTTCTGAATCTTTTGATGCAGTGTTCAATCCCAGAGGAAGAAACATATCTACAGGGAGAAATTAATGAACATGTATCTCTTCTTGGGTGTAGTATAGGCCCTTTTAAATTTTACTGTCAAGCTATTGTCTTCTGATTTTATATTTAGTGTTGTTATGTCCTCAGTGAAAACATCTTTTCCATATAGTCTGCAGTTCTGATTATAAGAATTATGAAGTAGTAGTGAATGGCATGCATCATGAATTTTCTTGAACAAAGATTCCTGCAGTCATACCCTGTCATCTTGCTCTGTGGATGCTGCTTTTATCCCTCTCTTATAAAGGGCATATGCTCCCTCTGTGTATTATAGATATTATCTAAAGCCCACTGAAATGGAAAAACTCTCTCTTGGCTTCACAGAGGCCCTCTCTTTTTTTAAAGAGAAAGTCGACTACAAAGGAAAATGGCTTTATACTTTCATTTTTGTGCAAATTTATAAAGTCCACAATTTCAGATTGTATCTTCATTTTCAACTGTAGGTGTGGGTTTCAAACTAAAATGATATATGCTGCCTTTTTTATTTACATGGTGAAACTATTTGCTATTTCTGGTCCAAGCTAAGAGACAAAGAATGGAAAGGACTGAAAAAAGCTGTTTGCAGAAGCTACTCCTTTGCTAGTACAGCCTGGAAACCTTTGCCCATCATTGCATGTTTATTGGTACAAACTGCTTGGCTGTGTGTTGCTGGGAGTTAGCATCACTAGCAGACATTGGAGGATTGCCTGTCATTCAAGATGTACAACAACAGAAGTCAGTCTCCTCTGCATGTTTTAGTTGATAGGGTAGAAAATGCACTAAATTATGAAGGATTTTGCCCTAGAAGGTCTATCATAGACTAGCCACTCCTGGACGGAGGCTGACCGCACTGCTGTGTTTGGACCTCAGTCCACTGTGTAGCTTTCATATTCTCCAGATCTCAGCAGGTTCCAGGAACCATCTCTAGCTGATCTGCAGCCTGTTTTGGGTAGACACTTGGGATGCTATCTCTGCATGAACTGGGATGCTGACCCCCAGCCCACAAATTTCTCGTGGAATGACCACAGAGTCAGATTCAGTTTTATTGAATCTCCAATTTTCTGGAAGCTTTGGTTTTACACTTCAGCTCTGAATGACTGAAATGGAAAGGACAAAAATATTTTGCAAAGTTTTCTGAAAAAGACCCTTCTTTCTTTTAAACTATCATTAAAGATATACAGATCTAGACAAAAATAATAAACTCCTTGCCTGCTGTTCCCTCACTTAATTTTCTTACTGCTGTGAAGTCTTCACTGGCTGTAACCACAATCCAACAAGCAATCTCTAATATTGCTTTATCCATGTGTCTTTCTCTAAATCATGGGTGCTATCTGCTTTTTTATAGAACTCAGTTTTCCTCAGCTAATCTAAGAATGAAATAAAAGCCCAATCTCTAAAATCATCCTGTCCTACATATCACTCTGTCCTACATAATTTTCATTGGTTTCTGAGAAATTCTGAGCTTTCTTTTCACTGCTCGATCTCAGAATTATTTAAGTTCCAATACAAATATAAAATATGTGCTTTATTGGGGGGATTTTCCTATACTCTAGCCCCTCTAGATGTAGTGAGCTTTCATATTTTAAAATGGAATTCACCCAGTTTGTAGTCCCAGAGTGTTCCTAAGGAATCACTGTGGCTTAATATCCTCACATTACTCTTGGACTTCAGACATCACATAGTCATGATGGAAAACAATGGGTTGCTACAAGGCCTGTTCAGGCACTTAAACCATGATTTTCCCCAAAATATTGGAATCAGAAATATATTTGATAAAGCTTGCCACAGGTATGAAATCCTAGGATAATACTTTTGGAAGATTTTTGGTTAAAATCAATCTTTAGATGTGGACGAAAGAAGTTGAATGATTTACAATAGTTTCAGATCTAAGTGATAAATAAAGGAATGGAAAGAAGATTTAAGTGTGATGTCCTGCTGATGATTTTCTAGTTCCCAGCCAGGGGTATAGCTGATGTTTTTTATTTTTTTTTACTTCAGTGTAGTATTTAGATCAGGTAAAAAACAAACATATTGAAAGCAAAATTTCATCATGATGATATACCATATTACATTTCTTTAATGAAGTTGTATCTCCTTAGATGCTCACAAATACTTTCCATACTATCTGCTCTAGTTTATAGTATTAATGTTTGTGTAAATTAGCTTTAGAGGCTAAAATATAGCATAGGGTTTTTTCCAGAATAGAAATGTAATGACCTTGGATGGTTTCTAGATTGAAAACATTGATGGCACAGTGCCATAGACAATCATCCTTTTCTAAAGCAAGGGAGCACTGGGAAACTTGAAAAAATGCCTTCACAGAAGGAATACTTGTGTGGTATCTATTGAAGTTTTACCTCTTTTTCACTCCTGTTTTTCCAAAAATATGAAACCCATAAAAAGAAAATGAAACTTTCTCTTCCCCTGAAATATACAAGAGAATTAAAAAAAAATCAACCCACCAGAAAGGTGGAATGGCAAATAGGAAAAATGTAAAACTTTACATGAAAATACTGGAAAATGGGATTTTGATGGGTTCCTGCTAACAATTTTGCTCCCTGATTCCCCTGGCCTACTTCCACAGTGTGCTTGAGGACTGCACCTGCAATTTCAGCTACTGTTACAGCAGAGATCCCTGCACATGGAGGTACAATCCCATTTTTTGGAGTACTTTATAGTTTCATGACAAACAGTCCTGGCACCCCTGTAATTAGAGAAACCAATTCACACTACTAGATGTTTTTGTATATCCCATCCACCACCACTGCAGCTGCTTTCAATTCCTGACGTGTAGCACAGCTCTCAGTGCATGGGCAAACTTTGAGCCAAGACACATCATGAGCACCCTAAACAAATAACTTCTCCCCTACAAAACCTCTGTTATTCAAGTTTTGGCAGAGTGATTGTAGGCTACTCCTTTAGGACACAAGTTTACTGATATACTTGAATGGGAAAGTACTTAAAACAAATTATTAACAACAAAAGGTCATACAGGCTTGCCTTTCATACTAAAGGATAACAACTATTCTGCTGGGACCTGTTGGCTGTTCAGTTACTTAGGAGAGAGCTGCTTCACCCAAGAAACCTTCCTTCTTTGTCATATCTTTAACAGAGCCTCATCTTACAGGTTCCTAGTTCTAACAGTGCATCCTTCCTATATCCATGCTTTGTACCAGGGCAATACCAGATTATCCACTCTTCTCCTTTTCCCCATGCCTCAGTTTCCATGCCAAAGAAGCCCAGATCTGAAAGACTTACAAGAGAATTATCATTCTTCAGCAAGACTTCAAACTGGACAGCATCCCACTGTTTCCAAGGTGTCTTTGATGTAGACCTACTTTCAGGGAACTTCAGGAGAAATGAGATGAAAGAGGTCATGCTGTGCCTCACCTAACTCTTTTACTTTGAGCTGCCACACAGATAGTTAAATTCCTGTATTGGATATTGTGCCCTTTGGCCATTTCATTGAAGAGCTAGGCCAGCTACTTTTCTGCTTAGTTTATATGCTATATATAATTTATATACAATTAGCTGCATATGTCCTAACAAGAAATTATATTTGACTGTAAAAGGTCATGAGTCATAAATTTGACTTAAGATAAATAGGCTACTCTATCATTAAATCTAATTGAAGATTGATTTATAAGGAAGTTGTTAATCAAACTCCTGTGGTTTGGGGAGGTTGGGGTTTTGTTTACTTGTTTATTTTCTTGTTGGCTTTTTTTGCTGTTGTGCTGTGGTTTTTATTTCATCAGAGAACCTGCTGCCAAGAATGATTCATTTATCATGAGATCTTTAGAGTAGCAGTGTCTCATTTCTACTCCTTGCCAATCTGCATAAGTCATCTTGCAATTCACTTGAAGCATGAATCAGTGGGCAATAGACACTGCAGTGATGCTGTGTGGAAAAGAAAAATGTATTGGGCATGCTCAGTGAATGCTTTTCATGCAACTGTGAGCAGACAAATCAGGCAAGACACTTGATTAAACAGCACAAGTCTGCACTGCAAAGCAAATTATGATAAATTGCTAGTATTGATTACTTTTAACCAGACGGATGAGATCGTCTGATGTTTAAATTAGGAATGCAGCCAAAAGATACCTTGACCTCACCTCTGCACTGGGAACCAATACAAAATTAATTGGAGCTGTCGTTCAGGTACAAGTCACAATTATGTGACAGTTGATTTATTAATTTAAGAGCTAGCTACAAACCAAATGCATTCTTCACTCATACATGCTTTCTTCAGTTTAGTTTTTTAATGCAGAAAAACCTCCAGGATGTTGATAGTCTTTGTTTAGTGGCTGTAATATAATGCATTTTCATTTGAATTAGTGCACTTCTGATCAGCAAGAAACTATTTTAGCTTGGGTTTGTGATCACATTTTCCCTTTTTTAATTTCTTTTTATTTTGCTAATTTGCTTGTGGTGCTGAATTTGTAAGCACATAACCAACTGGGACTTGGAGTCCTTCCATAGTGTGGCATTTGCAACAGTCATCTGAATTTGCAAATGCAGTGTCTTCTGGTACTGGTAATATCACAGATACGGTGCACTCTAAACAAAGCATATACTCCCCTGAATTTTCAGTACTATTGAACAGCTGTTTCTCTCCTGGTTTTGTCAAAAGAACGGATCTCTTATGACTGCTGGCTAACTGCCTGGTCAGTGTGGACACAGAAACTTCAGTGTAGGTGGTGGCAGAGTTTACTCTTACAAATCTTTTCCATACGCATGTATGCAAATAAACACACCTAAAGTTGTGTTCAAGGGAAAGATTTGTTTTGTTCCAAAGTAATTTCAGTCATTCTAATCAGAATGCAGCAGCTCTGCCTTCAGACCAAGAGAATTTTTGGGCCTCCACAAACCACATTTTTCCTCCCAGGATCGTAGAAAAACAAAGTTAAAAAAAAAAAACCAAACAAACAACCAAAACCCGAAACAAACCCAGGATTGAAATAAATGATTGCAAAGGGATCCCACCCAAAAAGTCAGTTCAGTAGAAATCTGTAACTAAACATAAAATTGTAGCTAGAAAGAAAAATTTCAAAAAAATAAATTGTGAATATTTTCCACCTTTTTCTCAACTCTGTCTTGTGCTAAAATGTATAAACATTGAGTCATAGAATCATATTGGAAAAGACCTTTTTGATCATCACCAACCCTTAACCCAGCTCTGCCAAGCTCACCACTAAACCATGTCTCCAACTGCTGCATCAACACCTCTTTAAATACTCCAGGGATGGTGACTTAACCACTTCCTTTGGCTTCCAGCATTTGACCCTTTCCATGAAGACTTTTTTCCTAATATGCAATCTAAACCTCTCCTGGTGCAATTTGAGGCTGTTCCCTCTTGTCTTGACACTTGTTACCTGGGAAAAGAGACCAATCTCCACCTGGCTACAACCTCCTTTCAGGTCTTTATAAAAGGAGGTAAGATGTCCCCTCAACCTGCTTTTCTCCAGGCTAAACAAACCCACCTCCCTCAGCAGCTCCTCATAAGATTTGCTTTCCCTCCATAATGTATTGCTTTACATAATCTAATGCCTCAACTGTAAAGAAAAACAACAAAAATAATTCTATTCCTAGAAACCTATTCAATTTCTGCCTCTTTTTCTAACTTCACCTCCTCTATTAAAATGCATCATACTTGTATGTGCAAAGAAATAATTCAGACTTTTAAAACAAATCTCCTGACCTTTCAATATGGGTATGGTGTTGGTTGTGGGTTTCTTTCTTAGTCTTTTTTTACCCACTTCTTTCCCTTGCTCCCTTTTTCTCTTCTCACTTGTGGGTCTACTGAAAGTAGAGCTTGGCAATTATATAGCTAAAAGTTGTAGTAATGCAGTATTCAGCCCTGTTCTGCTGTTAATTTTAAGGTTCAATCTCTTGAGAATTGTCAGGGTTAGAAATACACTTTCTGAGCTGGGATTTTCAGCTTCTCAGCTGCAGCAAGTGATATGCAGCATTTATTTAGAAACCTGGCAGATGATGAAATATTGAACCTTAAAACAGTAGTGACATTTTGATTTAGATTAGAAAGGACTGATCCTTTTCTGTTTCCAATTCCTCACCAGCATCTTTCCCTTGATTTCTGTATTTACACCAGGAAAATAGACTAAAATCTGGCGTAAATGGATTTAAATGTTTTCTATGGGACTTAAAAAAGAAAAAGCTTTTTTTTTTTTTTTTTTTTCCTCTTGGAGGGTTTA
>VXBU01005267.1:7084-24518 GCA_013400315.1 Bombycilla garrulus
TTTTTTTGCAATGAGGGTAATAAAATACAAGTTTCCCATAGAGATGGTAGAAGCCCCCATCCCTGGAAATATTAGAAGCTGGTTTAGATGAGATGCTGAGCAATCTGATCTGGTTGAAGATATCCCTGCTGAGGGCATGTGGGTTTAGGCTAGATGACCTTTAAGGTTTCTTCAATTATTCTACGATTCTGTTTTTGCAAGTAATATCCATGCTATCACCACCTGGTTATGTTACAACACTAGTTAGAATAATATGTGGTTGCTGTTGTGCAATGGAGAAAAGACTGAAGTGTGAGCAGTGTGTTTAATTCTCATGTTTATGAGCAGACACAACCCCAAAAGGGTGCATGCCAAGGGCTGACCTGACAAGAAAAAGGTATATAGAAGAGCCAGAAAGCAACATACCCACCAACATTAAGTAACATAAGTCTTGCAGTTTCTACCTTGGTGCCTAGTATTTCTCTTTCATCTATCTCTCTGTTGTAAAAAGAAGGAAAAAAAGAATATTCCCTGTCATTAAGAGAATCTGGAACCCAGTGAGATTTATGATCCATTTTCTCAAACACTCTTCTCACATACTTTCCTTATCATTTCCTTCTCAGAATACCTGAGGTCTTGCAAATAACTATTAGTGCCTGAAATATTCCACTGAAGTTAAGGCAGTCAGGGATAGTTGCTGAATGCTGATGCAAAGGGCTGCCTGTCTGGATCAGGCAAAAGACAAAGAAGAAAAGGAAAAAAAAATCACCCACTCAGAAGAAGGTAGAAAAAGGAAAGAATTACAGTAACCACAGCAAACTTGCTCATAGTAGGAGTTTTTTATCTTTGGTAAGTACTAGCATTAATGCCAAAAAACTCTCCAGTCCCTAGCTTCCTTTCTACAAAATCTGGTCACGTTTTCACATTTTCCAGTCATGATACTGATGTTTTGGCAGACTCAGAAAGGAAGGCATGACCCGGTTAACAGCAGTCAGAATGTTTTGTGTCATTCTGCATCTCAAAATGGAGTGAAAATATAAGTGACCTGGACTAACTGGTATAAAAATAGGAAAGAGGGGTTGCGTGATTTGATTTCTATCTGTGCAATGCTCCATTAAGAGAGCAGAATGTTTTATTGGATGCATACTGCCTACCCCACTTCCAAAGCAGTCAGCATTGCTTTTACTTGCAAATATGTACCTTGCAAATATTTATAACTTTATTCCCTATCTACCTGTCTTATTCAGGTAGATTCTTCATTATTCTGCTAGTGTTATCACATCCAAAGGCTTTTGAAGACAAAGCTGCCATCAAGAAACTCTGAAAACAGCACCTCAAATACAACAGCTGATCAAATACTCCATCTTTTGACCTAAGAAGTACCTCACACATTCCAGTGAATGAAGGTTCCCCAGAAAAGCCCAGCCTCCAAAATTACAAAATATAACCTACCAAGTGCTCTAAACCACAAACATAATGGTACTTGAACATTTATTTTTTTCCTCATATATGAATAAGAGAAGGGCATATCATTTTTCTAGTTGGTGAAAATGAACAAGGGCACCATCCAGACTTTGTGTGTGTGTCCATATTTTGTATAAGCATATGAGGGACCACTACAGCTTGTGCAGTGTAATAAAAATAGCACTATCTATCCAATTCATGCCAATAGTACTGAAAAGAAGACAACGGTGGCTGCCAAGATGACCAAAGCTAGTTTTCTCTATGATTAGGTTCTGTTGAGTTCACCAGGACTTAACGTCAATGTTTATCTGTGGTTTACACTGAAGTACACTAGATGAACCCTGCTTTTTAGAGTGTAGTACTAATTTGTGGACTCTCAGTGATCTGGCAGTGATCTCAAGAATTAAAACATACAAGTAGATGGGCCAAAGCTTTTCCAGTTAATGCTGCTGACAGCCAGGAGAGACAGGTGTCTATGTGTCCTGAAACCCTAAGTCCCGCTCCCTCGGCTCTGTTAGTCTCCCATCTTTTCTTCTCAATTACAAAAACTGTATGTAAATCCTGTGTGGGACCAGGCAAGTCCTGGGAGGGCTCATAACCTTGGGCTTCATGATGATGGTACTGGTGGTATTCGTGAAGAGCCAGGCTGCCTCTGGAGGCAGAGAATTGCATTTCCCTGGTGTTGTGCCCCTGCCCATGTACATAAATAACAAGTGAGCTGAGCATCCTGTCCTTAGATCTGGTGGATGGCTGTATAATATTCCAGGTGTTGCTCACAGCACACTGTACAATATGCAAAGACTAATGATATATTTAAAAAGAAAGAAAGTAAAAGCATAATATCAACCCTAAATAACTATTATAAATAAATATAAAGAAAAATAAACACCAAAGTAAAGCCATATCATAAAGACTGTGTCTTTTGCATACTTGAATCTTACTTCTGTAACAAATGAGAGATGAGGGTAAGAACAGATATATTTGCTTTGCCACACACCAGTTTCTTTAACATTTGAGCCTGTGCAATTACAGACCTACGACCAGGTCATGACACTTATCAGATGACAGGATATGAGTCATCTGAGACTTACGGAAAAGATGCTGAAAGTAGAAGATCCTTAATTTGGTCAGATACACAAAGGGGAAAAAATAAATTTAATGACTCACAATCTACCTTTCTCAGATTTGAAATCAGAAAATGTGATAGGTTCATTTTATCTCATCAATACGTAAAACACCTTCATACTCTTTTAATTACACACACATGGACAGACTGCAAAAAACAGGTATAGCTGACATTTGTTGAGCTGATGACTTCCACTGTTTCTACTGTAGGCACAATTTAATTTGGTTTTTTTATGACTTTTGTCTGCAGCTTTAACCAGGTTATTTTTCAAGGCTAACAAAATAAGGGTAATAGCAGATTGTAAAAACATTTAATCTCTAGGCTTTGAAAGGTCTTACTGTGTACAAGATATATATGTAAGTGAGGAATTTTGAAAGGTGATGTGCATTAGCTGATATTACACCTTTTGGAGAATTGAAGAATTTGGCACATTACTTTAGGGTGTATTTTGTTGAAATCTCTAGCAAGAAGAGGTCTTCTTGGCTACATGGGAACTGAGGCCCAGACAGTAGTTCTTAGAACTAAGCTCTCTTATGGATGCAAATGAGGTGAAGGTGTTTGAATAAAACTTAATACTGCCTTTATTTTTTCTTTGCTGCCAGAAATAAAGTTCTTACAGATAACTTATGATTTTTTAAAGGAGAAAACACATCCAGATCTGTAATATATCTGCTGACCTTCTATATGTGCTGCCTCAGTCTGTGAAAAAAATAGTTTTTTCTCAGTGACTTTCCTCATGTGCTGTTGAAAGCTAAAAGAAGCTCAGTTCTCTAGCGCAGAACTTGACTGAGCAAAGTGTGCAACAGCAAAACCATGTCATATGTACAAAGAAGAAGCAAGAGGAAAAAGAATTCAAACTATTTCCTTTGGCAAGGAAAGGAAAAGGAGAACTAAACTGCCTGTTAAGCCACAAAAAGCTCTCTAATTTTAACATTAAAAGGAAAAGATTCATAATAATATTTTTTCACTTTGTGAGCAACTTACAAAGATCAAATTTAAAAAGCAGTAATCATTTAAAAAGCTTGAGGACCTATTAATTAAAATTTCTTATTATTTAGCAGTAATATTCAATTCATTGCCCAAACATCTATTTCTTGATCAAATATTTCAATCTAATATTTAAGATACCTTTTTAGTGGATCTCTGAGAATGTCAGTTTAACATTAAAAAAGAAAAATAGTAATAGAACACTAAGAAGGAAAAATATCCCAGACAATTTATAGTCAGAAATAATTCTGTAAACTCCCAGACTCATCAATCAAAATTTTATTAATTCATTTGGTGGGTCAATTTTCCCCTTAATTAAAGATTTTTAACTTGCTACTTTCCCAGCACTTTTCCATTCTGGAAAAGGAAAGTGGTGTGAACTTTCTTGCCACTCCTCTTGCCAGTCAAAGTCTCATCACCTTTTTCTAATTCAGAAAGGCAGGAAAACTGGCCCCATTAATATTATCAGTAGGCCTCATTCTCCCAGAAAAAGGATCTTCAACATCTGGATTGCTCACAGGCTCTGGGCAACAGAGAGTGTGACCAGAGCTTTTGGGTTCGCCCAAATAGCCAGACACAGCCAGCAGAATTTAACAGAGCAACATCCATTCTGATGTCAGAAAGAATAGGATCTTTCTGGTTTGCATTGATGGATGTTTCCCTTTGACATCTTGAGTTCTATCTTCCATCCTCTATTAGATATACCTCTACCTTTGTATAATATTTCTTGACAGAAAATAGAATGCTGTTTTTTTCTAGGAACCTAATACAAGACATGTATTTTAAAAATTTACTTCTAATTTGATTTTTTCACTTGGATATATTCTTTGAATTAAAAGAAGCACTCAATATTTCTTACTTTTTTGTGGTTGACAGAATCAAAGGAGTTGTCCAAACCTCCTATAGCCACTGACTGGTTTCAAAGACACAAAAGCAAACAGAAAAATGACGTATTTACAAATGTACAAATGTCTATAAAAGCTGCCTGTTTGGAGACATGTCCAGGAGGCACTAGACTAACTTGGGACATACAGGATGACAAATAATGAGGCTGAACCAGCAGATAATAATGTGAAAATATCAGGAACAGTTTTCTTCATGAGAACACTGCCCCATTATTAAATCTAACATAATCACCCTGATAAAACTTTGAAGTGAAATAAAGTTTCTGCAATTATTTTACAACTCTTCACAATGTCCTTAAATGCCAAAATCACCAGGAAGCATAGGCATGACTTTAGTTTCTTGCACTGCATCAAAATCTGCCACTGAATGTTTGCTAGTCCTGGTTTCTGAGTCCTACTGTGGCTCCCTCTCTGTTCACCTTGCTGTTGCTGTTTCTTCAAGCAAGGAGAGCTCAGGTGAGTCATGGTACACAGACAGTTTCATCCTGAGATGACCTCAGGGTGTATTTAGAGTGCACAAAAATCCTTGAAGATTATTCTGGGCCCCACACGTTAGGTGTAACTTGGCTGATCAGCTGATCAACTTTTCACAATAGCCTGATACATTTCCCTCTATCTGATAATTTGGATGTCGTGATCTATGCTGTGGACTTGGCACAAAACACATCAGCTGAAGTAAAAGAAGTGCGATGGAATTAGGTAAAATTTAGCAAAGGGCAACACATTCTCCTATCAATTGCATTTGTAGTGTTTTGCATTCTACTCATCCTAGATTATATAGATGTATATGTGGCATAAATAATTATATTAAATTAAATATATTCTATACACTCACACAATAGAATCCCTTTAACTAAAAATAATTTTAATTAATTAATTTAATTAATTAATTTATCTCTGCTCAAGTGTATCTTACAGTCATCCCCTTGTAGGTTCCCTGCTCAGGCAGTTACAGAACCACAGGATCACAGAAGAATTTAGGAGGCTGCCTAATCCAAGGTCCTCAAGTTGTCCAGTTGAATTTTGAACACCTCTAAGGAAGAGCACATTGCCTCTCAGAGAAAATATTCTGGTATTCAAAAAATAAAAAGACTAAGTGCAATTTTTTAGGCTCCCCTCTTCCTATTGCTGTATACCTCCAGAACAGTCCAACTCCTTAATATCCTCTGATCAGCTAATTGTAGACAGCAATAAGATTTGCCTCTTGGATTCTCTTTTTCAGGCTGAATAACCATGACTTACTCAATCTCTTCTTGTAAGTTCAGTGCTCTGGCTCCCTGACCACTGCCTCAACGAGTTTCATTCCAGCACATCCATGTCTTACTGGTACTGGGGAGGCCGGAACTGGGAACAGCATTCCAGAGGTATCCCATGAGTGGAGATACAAGGAAAATGGAAGGGTGATCTCCTGTACCCATTGGCTGTGCTCTCGTGCAGCTCAGGGTGATGTTGGCTTTCCATGCTCCAAAGGCAGTACATTCCATGAGGCAGTCACAGTTTTGTTTTTTGTTTTGTTTTGTTTTGTTTTGTTTTGTTTTGTTTTGTTTTGTTTTGTTTTGTTTTGTTTTGTTTTGTTTTGTTTGGGTAGCCTTCTGTTTGTTTTTAGTTAATAAAAGCATCTTCATGGCTTTTTATCAAATATTTATCCCTGCCCAGGTAAACTGAAACTGTACAAGAGTTGTGATGGCTTTTTTCACATGAAGAGATCAAAGACATTTATAAAGTTTTCTAGTCTATTCAAGACGGATAGAGAGATTACATTTCTACTTATTACTTCAACAAAGAGATATCTCTTATTGAATATTCCTAGTTCTGTAATTTGAACAGGAGTTTCTTGGATCTTAGTCTACACCCTCAACACTCAATGCATTCAAAGATTTCAGACCCGCTACCAAGGCTCTTTTTTCCCCTCTTTTTTTTTCCCCCTTCTGAGAAATAAAACATAGAGGAATTTTTAGGATTAGAATAATCCACCCGTACAATAATTCAAAAAGGAGGAAAAATAATTTCTATTTCAGTACATTTATTTTTTCAACATGTATTGTGACCCCTGCCACATCATCACTTGTCTGTGAGTTATGTTTCCATAACCAGCAGGCTGCTTTCCCACCTCTCCTAATGGGTGAGCTGTAACAAAGGCTTTACACTATGAAACTCTTAAAATCAAAAGGCATATACAGCCTCCAACAAAGATTTGGGTGATTTTGTTCAGATTAACTTTGATATGATTGATAAGAAAATTTAGTTTCCAATGAGATAAATCTCTTATCCTTTTAAAATGACATGGTCAGTCTAAGAAAAAATTATTGTCACTTCACAGTTGTTGCAGAGTATTTTAAGTTCAAAACTCAGACCATGGTCTACACTGAGCCATCACTAGGTTGGAAGAGTAAAAAGGAAAAACTTAGTCTGCTTCCCTTGCTGTATTTCCTTATTGGCATGATAGGCTAAATTACATCTTGATTCTTGTTACTTGTGTTCATAATTCTTGCATTCTTGACTGTACAAGGCCTCAAAGTGATAAACAGATAAAAATCAACTGTCAGAATTAATATTTTAAATTTCTTTTTTCTGAAAACTTACTTTTGATACTCCTGTTCAGATCCCTTCTGCACAGTGTTGGTATCTGTTGAGTCACTATGTCACATCTTTAATATCAGTCATTTAAAAAAATATAACAACTGCTGCTTTTGTATGGGTCAGGGCAGCAGTTCTAGCACTGTGACCTGGTTCTTATTTGGGCAATTGCATTCTGTTCTGTTCAAAAGCTTTTTAATGTTCTGGTGAAATGGAATATTCTTTGTATCCTTTCAGAACAACTGCTAATGCTATGGAACATTAGCTGGCTGAGGCTTATACCAGAGACAGAAACCTTTT
Source organism: Bombycilla garrulus (assembly GCA_013400315.1). NCBI lineage: Eukaryota > Metazoa > Chordata > Aves > Passeriformes > Bombycillidae > Bombycilla > Bombycilla garrulus. The sequence goes on from VXBU01005267.1 coordinate 14,423, forward strand.
CTGAGGAGAAGTTCTGCATTAGTAACAGACAGCATGATGAATATATCAGTCTACAAGAGGCATCTAAATATGTCAGGATCATTTTCTGGTTTAAGATTGAATTTGCAATTATGATTTGCTTACTCAAAATCTGCTTTTGCTTTGATTTCATAATGATGCCTAAAACACAGAGCTGTGGCTCTGATTCAGATTTCCTTTAGGATCAGGCATAGTGGCTTTCATCATATTAATTTTCCCTATTTCTTTGCAAAAGGATGAATATAACAAGGCACATGAAAAAATAAAGTATTTCGTAAACATCACACATTAACCTGGAAGTCGCAACATTCATTTTCTAGAATGCAGATAATTTCTGATAACTGTCATAAAAAATGCATCAATTTCTCATCATGCTTTTTATTTTCCATCTCTTGTGATAGAGCACCTTCACCCAAATACACAAATCATTTTTTATCACTTAAAAATCAGGACTAAGCACTGTGTTTTGAAAGACTGGAGGAAGAAGATTGAACTGAGAAAGAAAACACACTAAAAAGATCGAACAAATACAACCCATGGCAGATTGTTCATGCAATAAAAGCTAGAGGGAAAAACCAAAGGAAGAGATACCATTTACTGAGTCTAAAAAAAGTACAAATAAAAGAATAGATATGAAGTAAAAAAAGAAAATCTTGAGTTATAGTTGTAACCTTAAATGGTCCCTGTTTCGCTGGTAGATTTTAACAAACTAATTTTGTGTATATCACTCATATATTCTGTCTTTGGGCCAAAGAGCAAAATTTTCTCTTAGCACGGACAGGAATGATACAGTTTGGACATCATTGGGTAGGGTCAAGATATTAAGAATATTCCTTAAATCTATAGTAATAATTTGGGGGATTTTAATACATTAGCAGCATTTACATTAAATTGTATATAAACATTTATAATATACATGTTTGTATAATATATAACTTATAAAACTATATAAAATGCAAGAACATTTTTATATTTAAATTATTTATTCTTCTCCACTGTTTTTGCTGGTGATTTCCAAGAGCTCACAACAAGTGTTCTATTCATTTATTGATTTTATTCTATTAAAAACTGAACTTACATACTGTTTCAAACCGTATTTCTATCTATTCTCTCTGTTCAGATTTTTAGGCTAACGTTAGCAGATTTGTGGCAGTCTATTTGTCAGAAATATTGAGGAACTGTAGAGGTTCTGGTTTAACATGAGATTTGTTGGGAATAAGTCAGGCAAAAGAATAGGATGAACAGATTATGATAAAACAAAGCCAGCCAGGCTTTTGTCTCTGCAGAAATTCCCATGAATACTCAAAATGTAACCACGGCATTGGTGTTACCGCCAGGTTTTCTCCTTCCTGTGCATCACTTCCTTCATCCCTCCTGCCACCAGCTGCCACCACTCTGGTAACCTTGTTCCTTCCTCACTGATCTATTTTTCCATGAGCTCTGATAGCATTTTTCTTTTAATTTTGTGGCAGAGCCCCACAGTTAGCAGCACACTATGCATTTTTTTTATATTTCCCTGTGTGTGCACTGACCCTCCAAAGTGAAAATGTAGCAATCATTTTTTAGCCAAATGATAGCAGAAGTCAAGAGAAAATCACACTCTATGATATCCCTGCAAGATGTGTTAGGGCCAGAATTTCCAAGGCAGGTTATTTTGAGATTAATTTTAGAGGAAAGTGATTAACAGCTGTAGCAGGCCTCTGTCCTCCTCGATTTGTGTTGAGTAAACATTGCCCTGACATATATCTCTAATTCTAGAACAAACTGCACTATGATCTTAATATTTGTCTTTTGTTTAGATGACTTTAACTTAATAACATTTTCTGTGAGAGGTTTTAAAGACACCTTTTTTCTGTTAAGTATTTAACATAGAACTGGGGCCTCTGACCAGTAACAGACACCTCTAGGGATGAACACAGCACCAGCAATTACCAGCAATAACAGAACTAACAAGACTATCTGACAAAGGAATATTTTAGCCAGAGTTTGTCAAAATCAGCACAGGAGAGTCTTTTCCCTTTGCTGACATGAGTAAGTTTGCTTCTTTGGAGTTAGCATAAAGCACAGGAAACCATATCTCCTATGTCTTTCCATGTCTAGTTAAGGGACTCATCTGCAAATTGTCATTTTAGGTGAACATGAAAATAGGTTGTGTAGCTTGAAGGTTTTACTCTGTGGCAAATTAGACCAGGATTTATTCCAGTTGAGTTTAGACAGCCTTCACACTTTATAGAAGATCCCATTTAATTAAAGTGGTGATATCTAATTTTTCATATTGCAGACAAGTTTCACTATTAATTTAATTTATAAATGGCAGGTAATAATGTTGAATTTCAGAAATGAGATTTAATTTTCTCTGATTCATTTAATAAATAGAGCAATCATCATCCTGCAGGGGTATATCTTCACTTCCTACTGTTTAATATTCCACATCCAAATCAGTGCCTAGCAGGCTTGTGGCTTAAATCTAAAACCTCTTTTTTATTCAATTACGAGTAATAAATTAAAATCTGATGAGGTGTAAGTAAAATGTTTGCATGAAAAATCTCCATTTGTGGGTTTTTTGACAATACTTTCCTGCTCTCAATTCAAAGTCAAGCTTCCTTTCTCAAGAATTTGGAACAAGTAATCCCTTTTCAGTCTGACATTTTGACAGCAGTTTACTATTTAGACAAGTATCCAGACCCAAAAAATGTGACAGTCCTCTAGACTTCCTAGGAAACAATGACCTGGCATTTAATATCCTCCAGTAGCACATTTTAGGGGAACACTTGAACTGGGAGAATTAAAGAATATTGGTCCCTTGACAGTTTTTAAGCTAGTTCTTTCCCTGGATCTAATTTAGCTGTGCTGATTGACAGCATTCAAGTATCTGATCCAAATTCAGAGATATTCCAGTTCTTTAATACCTGGCTGATTCACATACCATTGGCAATACTTTGAGTAGATTGTACTGTTATACAGCTTTTGGATAGAACTGAACCTTTCAAAAGACTAAGGACTTCTGCCTCAGTCTTTGGTTAATTTTAACACCACAGGACACCCTCCTTTGCAATTTAGCATTTCTACCCAGAATTGCCAAACACATGGACACCTTCCCAGATAATCCTTGCATGTTGCATCCATTATTCATCACACAGTTATGTTTTCCTCAGAATAAGAGAGTCAAGTTGGAAAGGACCACAGGGGGTCATCTGGTCCAACCTCCCTGCTCAATCAGGGCCATCCTTGAGCATGTGGCACAGGATTGTGTTCAGATGATTATTGATTATCTCCAGTGAGGGAGACTCTGCAATCTCTCTGGTCAAACTCTTCTAGTGCTCAGTCACTTGCAGAGTAAAGATCTTCCCCTTGTTGAGGTGGAACCTCTGTGCCTGTTGCCTCTTGTCCTGCTGCTTGGCACCCCTGCAAAGAGCCTGGTCCATCCTCCCTGCACCCTCTCTTCAGATACCTGTACAGATTGCTGAGGTCCTTTTTCAGTTGTTTCTTCTCGAGGCTGAACAGGCCCTGCTCCCTCAGCCTGTCCTTGTAAGGGAGGTGCTCCAGTCCCCTCATCATCTTTGTAGCCCTCTGTTATGAAAAACTGATAATTCAGAGCAGGTTGTGAATATTTCAAGGCTGAAGAGTCAGCTTTGAAATTTCATGGGACAGCCAAGTTCCTGGTGGACAATTAGACTGTAAATAGAAACAGGAAGGAAAGCTTGGGAATAAATTGATAGGAAAATAATCCTTCCTAAGATACCTTGAATTTACATAGGAAGGATGTCTCTTATGAAATTAGAGTTGGCAGCAAAGACTGCACCAAAGTAAAAGGAAATTATTCCTGCTTACAGTGTGACTCAGCTTCAAGATCACTCCTATTTCATTTGGCTTTTAAACTCTTAAGAAAGTACCATAGTTACATTCAGCCATCTTTTATCTCTGTATTAAAAAGCATTTTCACATAAATTTGGATCACCAAACTTACTTGTGTATTTCCTAAATCCCTATCTAGTCACCACTTTCTTTTCTATGATTACTTAGGGTGCACAATTCAATCAGGATATTAATTTTAATTTTCTGAAGATCTACTGACTACTTCTTTCTGAATTTCAGAGAGGCTAGCAACTGTTTAATATCAATGGTTGCAACTTCCTTCTCTTCAGCCAGCAAACAAGACTTGCTGCAACATCACAAATACTATACTGCTGGGAGAGGTATAATGTTATCTTGTTCCACCCAGAACTGGTTTTATACAACCACTTAAGATATTTACATAAAATATGTATTTCATACATACAGAAAATTGAAGATCATATTTTATATAAAGCAACCTTTATTTCCTTTTCCTGAGGCTGGACTGGAACAAAATCATTTTGAGGAAGATGGTAGGTTTGGGTAAAAGTCCCCCAGCTAGGCCTTGAGGGAAGCATAGCATGTGCCCTTGGATACCTCCAGGTGATGAATTCATTGAGAAAATATTTGAGAAAGTTTTTGAGGATGTCATCCAGTAAGCAACGATATCCTCTGTGGGGCATAAAAGCAGAATGCTACTTTTCCCTTTCTTTTTTTTTTTCCACTCCTCATGCTACTGCTTATTTGCTCACCTACAAATGTATTATATTCTGCATTTCAGTGAGCATTAGCGAAAACACAAACAGAAAAACAACAATAATATACAACTCCTGTGGCAGAAACAGCTACCACTTCTGTGACTGTAACTCAATACCATCTGTTTCTTCCCTTTAGACAATTTATAAAGATACAAGTGTCTCACAGTCCACTGCACCTCCCATTTTGCTATTATCCCTGTGGGAACTTTAGCATCTGAGAGCAAAAAATTATGTAACATGCACTATTAGCTTACTTTCCCTCATCTCCTCTTACAGCTCTATTGCTTACCTTCTTTGCCACATACCTTGCTGTTTGCCAGTCCTTTTTGCACTTACAATATGTTTTAATACACCCTTGCATTTAGTAAACCAATAGTTTGATAGCTTTTTAGTAAATCGGATGGTTTAGCTTAAGCTAACAAAACATCTGATAACAGACCACAGAAATTAATTACAGTGTGGCATGCCCTTGCTTAGAGGAAATGAAAGTATGCTTACAGTGCATTTTCTGAAACTATGATTTTAAACAATGTAGTAGAGCACATTGATACTGCTTTTAAAGGACTCAGGACTCTATTCATACTTCTCCATTTAGGTATTGACACTGCACTGCCAAAAAAAAAACCATGGCTCTTTGAGTGCTTCAGACCAAAGAAGTCCTTCGTGTCTTTAATAAGACACAAAGGGTCTGAAGAGCTCCAGAAAAATGGTCCCTACAGACATCTATGACTCTTACCTGACTATAGAAGCCTAATCACCAGGTTCAGAAGTGAACAGTTACCATCAAATCATATTCCTGATGCTGAGTGCTTCCATGACTTAGCTGCTACTCCAAAATCATGATCTCTGAGAAGTGCATATTTGATGTCTGTTGTTCCTAATATAAGGGAAATTCGGCCTGCCAACTGGTGGGTCTAAATTTTTACAGAATAGGAATGAAACCATGGAAAGACATGTCTCCAAAAACTGCAACAGAACAAGAATGTGCTTTTATTTGCATGACTACTATGTTTTTATCATCTAAACTACATGCTGAAAAGTGAGGCTTTTCATTAAGAGGTCTATTTTTTAAAAAATAAAAATGTTACTCCTGTGATAGAAGCAAAAGCCTCTAAGTCTCTCTTTATGCAAACTGCTTTTTAGTTCTGACCATGAGCTCATAAGCTGTTTGAAGCAGTCTCTCCTCCTCTCTATTTACGAGAAGTGAATTGCATTTTCGATGTAACTATATCCTAAACAATGATAGTACAAAATTGTGAGCCACNGGGCAGGGCGGGCAACCCCCGGTACAACCGTTTTAGGAAACCAGTATTTTTAACTTCTAAGTTCTGTTCTCCAAAAGGCTGTGGGGAACAGTGTTGTAAGAAAGGTCTGCATGGACTAAGACACTAATTCAGTGTAATCAATCTGCTATTTTCCAGATTTAAAAACTAGCTCACTCACTATTTATATGGAACAATCTTGACACACAAATGGAACACTTTGAGGTGAGAAAAGGAACTTAGATCTTTTTGACCTTTAGGCCATACTTCAAGATTTTTTAAGAAAAAAGTCATCATAGATAAAAAGTCTGTGATTTTGGTATTTGTAGTGTTTGAGGATGCTGTGTACTTGTCTTGTTTCTCATGCAACATTGTCTTTTTATTTAAGCCAAAATCATTAGAAATATTTCAAAGGGTCTATCAAAAAATTTTACTGCTTGAAAGTGTACAGTTGAATGGCTGAATGGTCAAAAAAATGCTCAGGAACTACTTAAAAATAAAGTGCAAATCTAGAGCATTACTGTAGGAGTTCTCAGTACAATTCTATTGCTATTCTTGTTGACATTTTAGACAAGAATTGTGTTGAAAAGCAAGAGAGATGAGAAATTTTGTTCAGTGCAGCTTTTACTCATCTACAGCTCTTGAAAATAGATCCAACTTATTTGAGCTCAGATACATTTTCACATTCTCATAGAATTTTAAAAAATGCAAGAGTATCAATCAAACTCTTCAATGTTTTAATTTTGAGTTCAAAATAGGTCTGTTCATAAGTACTGTCATACTGTTTGCTCTTTGAACATTTTATATTCAGTAAAATATTACTCAATATAAAAAAAAAAGTCTCTTTAGGTCTGAATTGAAAACATCCGTTTCAATTTTAATGGCTTGCAAATGAAAACTAGCTGTACAAACACCATACAAAATCTGGTTTTCTTTAATGTTGATTGACATAACAACAAAGTAAAGAAATTAAAATTAAGAAATTACAACAGAAGAGTGCAAAAAAAAATTAACAGTGAATACTTTGAAATGTTCTTATTGAAAAACTGGTGGTACAATAGCAATATCAGGGAAAGCTTCCAAATGATGGGAGAAAGTTTAAGAGCAAAAGAAACAAATGAATGAACCTTGGGTTGGAAGGCACCAAAGATCACTTAATCCAAATTCCCTCTCGAGGGCAGGGACACCTTTCACTAGATCATATTACTCAAAGCCCCACTATTGACCTTGAACATTTCCAGGGATAGGACAAGAAGGTTACAGACAAATTAATGTAAAGAAAATAGAAAAGGTTTCCAGTAAAAGTTCATATAAATCATTTGAAGCCAATATAAATTAAAGTCTACTCACTTAGGTCCAATAAATTTCTTAAAGATAAAGACAAATTTCTTAAAGCAGTAGGAAGGGGGGAAGTCACTGTAAGGAAACATATCTTTGGAGCACATTTTCATAAAAATGCAGGCCATGAACACTGTGTGCATATGGGAAAGTGGAAATGAGAAAGCAAGGCAGTGCAAATAAAAAGGCATGACAACCAGCTGACTAAACATGCAACATCAAGGCAAAACCAAACCGAGCATGGAGATGAACAGTACCGGAGATGAACTGCTCTCTCCTCTGAGAAGAGGCAGATTTGGGAGAAGAAAGAAATTTTGTAGCATGAAAAACAGAAACTCATTAGTCATTGAAGCACTTCCAATTATTTTGACGTCATGTCATTACAGAGCTGGATAGCACCTCTTACATAATTCTTTTATCACTGGTTCCACTGATAGGTTTTGTGAAAACATCTTCAACTCCTGGTACTTGTTGGCCAAACAGTTCTTTCCCATGCAACATCAACAGAGTGGAACATGGCTGTTCAAGAAATATTCTTATACTCCACAAGTGTACTTGGAAATGCATCATTCTGTTGAACCTCCTAAATGTGGACAGAGGTGCCCACAGTAACATCTGAGTTTTAAAATGCTACTTATTATCATATTGTCACCATTTGGTATTTTTTTGAATACCAAAAAAATAAATATTTTCTTTTATTTATTCTTAAAGGAATAAAAAAGCAGAGTCCCAAAGCAGTCTATAAGACTGCTTTTTTTTGTATTTTGACAAGAATAACATAGAAACTACACACCACATTGAATAAAGTTTATGTGAAGATACCGCATCTATAAACTTGCCTTGCATGATTTCATAAAACTGAAATAATTTCCAAGAGTTATGTTTCTCTCCCTGAGAAGCTGTCCTTTCCAGTCTGAGGACGTTTGGAAAAGTAAACAACAAAGGCAACTATTCCGTAGTGATCACAGTTTTTTTTCTTTCAGAAAAGCATGTTACACCTACAGGACATAACCAAGCAGTTAACAGCACACTTTATTTGTCAAAATATACTGATTCTACTTAAAGTCAGGAGGACTACTCCTGCACCAGTTTGTTCTCTTTATCTTTCGACTCAAGTTTCTTTCCTGAGATTTCTATAAAATGAAAGGTATACTAAAGGTTGCATGGTTTCTTTGGTTTTTTTACCCCTCATGTTAGTAGCTGTCTTATGGAGCAGAATGCATTCTGCCACAAAGCCGGCATTTTACACAAAATGCCAGCAATCAGCTGGTGTAGCTTCTTGGTCAGGGCTAACCTGGGCTGTATTACAACCTGCTATATGCGGGCTGGCCAGCCAGTTCTTTTAAAATGTCCTCTCATTTCCCTGACAAAGGAATTAAAATTTAGAAGCAATGAATGGCCCCCTTTCCAAATCTTTTGCAGAAAATACGTTTTGTTTCTTGGTGTAAAGCATGCTTTGACATCCTGTAATGTCACGTAAAGAGCTTTACAATGCCTTAGTTTCCTTGCAACTGGAAAATCGATCTTGTATCAGGAGGGATTTTGTAAAAGAGCTTAATCACGAAAAACTACATTGGACGTCTGAAGGGGACAGTGAAAAACAGACAAAAGGGAGCCGTCACTACAAATAAGCAAAGTTTATCTTTCTCTCTTCTCTCCAAAGCAGCGACCTAACCAGAGGCTTGTGCCCTCTGCTCAGTGCAGAGATGCACCTCCTGGGACGGTGAAGCGAGAGGACGGAGCGCTAGCACAAGAGGTGGGGAAAGGCATGAGAAGACAGGGAGAAGACAGAAGATCAGGAGAAGTCAGAAAGCGCTGACCTAAGGCACAGGGCGCCGGATGCGATGGGAAAGGGATGCGGGCACGGCGAACGAAGGGAGTGTGACAGGCGGAGCGGAGGAGGAGCCGATGGAAGTGCCGCTGGAGGAGCAGCGGTTCCCAGAGGCAGCGCGGAGCGGTCGGACCGGCAGGCGGGAGCCCGCGCCCCGCAGCGCAGACCCTCGGTAAGGGACGGGGCTGGAGGCGAGGAGGGGCGGGGAGGGAGGGAGGGCGACGGGGGTGGAGCCCGCGGCCAGCCCTCCCGGGCGGTGGGAAACAGTCGGGGGACGAGCGGAGCGCGGAGTCAGCCTGTCCGCCGCCGCCGGACCCTGGCAGGCACCCTGCTTCTTTCCTGCACGCCTCCCGCACACGCTCCCATCGTTTCCCCTCTCCAGGCTGCACCGCCCCCGGCTCCGAGTCACCCCGTGAGCCGGGGCAGAGCCGTCCCTCCGAGAGCAGCACCATGTGAGCGGGACCGCGCTACCGCCGCAGCGGGCACGTCCAGGATGTAAAGACCGTCCGGCTGCTCGCGCCCCGTCGCTGCCCGGCTGTCCGCACACTGTCGCTGCCGGAGACTCGCCGGTGTCCATCGCTGCCCCGGGCCAGCATGACCGAGGTGAAAGCCAAAGAGCCCAGAGCGCCTCCGCCTGTCACAGACGGGGCGGTCCTGCTGCAGGGTCAGCCCGGCCGAGATCCCTTCCGCGAGGAAACGGAGTCTATCGACATCTCGCTGGACAGGCTGCTTTACCCCAAGAGCAGCGACGAGGAGGAGGACGAAGAGGAGGAGGAGGAAGGGGAGGAGGAGGAGGAGGAAGAGGAGGAGGAAGAGCCGCAGCAGCAGCGTCTGGGGCAGGAGGACGGCCGGGACTCCCTCTCCTACCAGCCAGGGAGCTGCTCCCTCTCGGTGAAGGACTCCCTGGACACCGTCCTGGACACTTTCCTGGCGCCCGCGGCTCATGCCAGCTCCACCGTGGCCGCGGCGCCCTGGTCCTTCTTCGAGGCGGAGGAGGCGCCCGACGGCCCGATGAGCAGCGGCCCCTCGCAGAAGGCGGCCGAAGCCGCCCCGGG
>VXBU01005267.1:24979-58267 GCA_013400315.1 Bombycilla garrulus
GGCCGGCGGGGCCGGGGGCCGGCGCGGACGGTGCCGCCGCGGAGCCCAAGGGCGATGCCCCCGGCGTCGGGGCGCTGCCCGGCGGATCCCGGGCGGGGGACCCGGGGCAGGAATACCCCCTGCACGTGCCGCTGCTCCCGCTCAACTCGGCCTTCCTGGCCTCGCGTACGCGGCAGCTNNNGGACGGGGCGGAGTACGAGGGCGGCGCGGCGCCGCGCTGCTCGCCCCCCGCCCCGGACCTGCCGCCCTACGGCTTCCCGCCCGACGCCAAGGACGGGCCCTTCGCCTACGGCGACATCCAGCCCGCCATGAAGATCAAAGAGGAGGGTCTCGGCCTCGCCGCCCGCTACCCGGGCGGCAGGGCCAGCCCCGCGGGGGGCTGCCACGACTACCCGCCGGCTCCGCGGGCCGGGCAGGAGCCCTCGCTGGAGTGCGTCCTCTACAAGGCGGAGCCCACCCTGCTGGCCAGCGCCTACGGGCCGGCCGCGCCGCCCGACAGCCTGCCGTCCACCTCGGCCGCGCCGCCGGCGCTCTACCCGGCGCTGGGGCTGAACGGGCACCAGCCGCTGGGCTTCCCGGCCGCCGTGCTCAAGGAGGGTCTGCCCCAGCTCTGCCCGCCCTACCTCGGCTACGCGCGGTAAGGCGGGCACGGCTCGCTGCGGGACGGGAACCGGGGTCGCGCTGCGGTCGGGAGAGCTCCGCGCCTCCTCCTCTGGAGACACGGGCGTACCGCGCGGTGGGCGCCTCGGGGGGATATGAAGGGGATGCTCAGAAAAGGACGGGCAAAGTTTCTCTCTGCGAGGGCCTTTTTGGGCTTTTAGGTAGTGCCTGCAGCGCCGTTCGCATGCCCTGAGCACGCCGCTCCGCAGCTGGCACCTCGCGGCTATGGGCACCGTGACGCTCCAGGGATGCTGGTTTGTTATGGCAGAGGCGCTGCAGGACCGCCCGATGTCCGAGCCAGTGCCCGGCCCCGGGGAGGGCGTGCAGGCTTTCTAGCTTGCCCCCACTTCCAGTGATACCGTATTCATCAATACCTAAATATTTTCCAAAATAGTGTTCTCTATTTGAAAAAAAAACCCCAAACAAACAACAACAAGCCAACAAGCAAACCATAAAACAAACCTCAACAAAGTTGATTTCACGCGAAAAAGAAAACTGGAGCACTGGCATATTGATTTCCTAGAATGAAATGGAGTACTGTCATGCCGAGATGTGCATTACCTAGAAACAGACGCAACAAAAGGTGCATGCAATGTTAGAGTTTCAGTGGAAACCCTTTCTTTTAGTAAATGCAGTGGTTACCTAGATTAATCTGCCTTTTCTTGGAGACAAATTGGAAATCTCCATGATATCCCATCAGACTTAGTTATTGCTGAGAACACTGCAGCTGAATGGGGGGTGAAAAACTGATTATTGAAGATTTTTGCTATTTTAAATGAAATTTCATATTTCATATGAAAGAGGCCTTTGAAATTCAATTGACATCTATCTGATTCTGTCTCTGTGCAGGAAAAAAATCATCACTATGCCTCCACTCACAAGAGTTGTTGATCTGAGGAAGATGAACATTTTAACAGTGTCTAGATGGTACCTTTTTTTGCTAAATGGTTTAAAATATAACTGTGGTTTTTTTTTTTTTTTAGTTTTTTTTTTTTTTGCAGTAGTTTCCTATATTAACATAGTAGAGACAAACCATTAAGCAGGAAGGCAATCATAGTTTAGTTATGTTTTGTCCGTCTGTATCTTGATTACAAATTTTAAAATGACATTTTTAATATAAAACTCATTAATACAGGTAAGTAGTCAACTGTTCAAAGCTAGATCTTTCACTTCTTTTAATTCTTTTTTTTTCTCAAGGCCAGATACGGAAACCAGCCAAAGTTCTCAGTTCAGTTTCGAATCACTACCCCAGAAGATTTGTCTCATCTGTGGTGATGAGGCTTCAGGTTGCCACTATGGAGTACTTACCTGTGGAAGTTGTAAAGTCTTCTTTAAAAGGGCAATGGAAGGTACTATATGATGCCATTGTTCCTACTTGTCTGAAATATGTCTTCTAGATACTAGGGCATACTGTTTATTTATTGCTCATTTTTATAAATATTATCACTGTAATGAATTTTTTTTTGTTTTATCAACTTTGTTTAAACATTGCAGTGGATATTGACAAAGTTCTTCCTTAATTGATTTTTTGAACATTATTTGTTTTACTTTACTTTTTTGCTATTTATGATTTGCTGTTTATCAGTGAATCCTTCTAGGTAGGCAGAGTTAAATAAAAATTTTGTGCATTACACAACTAGTTTTAAAAAATATAAATGCTGTTCAAAGGAAAATATTGTGGCCATGAACTAACGATAGGCAGATAAAAATTAATTTTGGCTTTGTTATCTTTTTGAAGTCGTGAAAATTTTCTTGCTTTCAAGCTGCAGAGTTTTGGCTTCCTGGGAGTTATGGAAGTATTTAAAAATTCACTGAACTATTTCAAGTCATAATAACAATAAACACATTTGACTTGTTCCAAGTAGTCATTAAATTTCAAGGTCAAGCTTCAAGTTTAATGAAAGTAGCAATACCTATGTTTATTTTTAAATTTTGGATTCTATTATGCACCTTGTCCACTGAGATTTTGAGTATGAATACAATAGCAGACTGTTTTATATGGTTCAACAGATAAAGCAGTAAAACAAATCCTTCTACCTTTTAGGCTTTGTCTCCTGTTTTGATTTTTATCTGATCCTGCCAGAACCAGGATATACAAATTTCTGTTCCATATATTTAACAAAACCATTGTTCAAATGGATAGAATTCCTTAAAATAAAAAACCTGCACCCTGTATTTCCTTGTTGTGATACATAGTTTTTTCCACTTCATAGGGTTTATCTCTCTCCAAATGAAAAGGGGAATATTGGAAAACTAAAAGCTTTGCATAATAATATATAACAAATAATTACATATTTTGTTTCACTGTGCTGTTACTTTCTACTTTAAGCATATGCTCACATTCTTCCTAAACATTAAATATTTGCAAAGTGGTCTTGGCGGTCTAAGTGAGCTTTTGAGCCAGTGCCATCTTTTTTCTAATGCATTCAGTGGGTTTCATGAGAAAATTACTAGAAATATTTCTGTTAGGCTGCAAAGCTCTTAAGTGACTGGAAGGAATACATATAAGTTTTACTGACTCTCCTAGTTGGTCTCTTGTTTTGGCTTTACATTTTTTTGCTATGTTTTGCTAAATCAGCCAAATATTTTTTTAAAAAAGTCAGGGACCTGAAGTTTTAATACTAAGTGTAGTGTAATTTATGAGTATTGTATTTTAAGATTTTTTTTGCTTTTTACCTATATAATAATATATATATACCTATATAATAATTTTGTTATATTTTCTATGAATTTGATTCTGTCAATTTTAGATTTCATCTTTTTTAATTTAGTACCCATTTCTGTTTGCAGTAGATGAACGTGCTCAAAAACATAATATATAGCTGTTCAGCAGTATTATTTTAATGAAAAATGTTAAGAAGAAATATAGCTTGGTACAAATAATATCTTAAAGTAGTTTTCACAGACTATTCAAAGTCTATATTTGCAGTCTTATCAGGTTAAGAATGCAGACTTGTTTAGAGACAAATGAGAGGTCAATGCAGTTACATAAACAAAAGTCTTAGGTTTTACATAGCAATTTCATAATTTTAATTTTTGAATGAATCCACAAACGGAGAGTCTTTTGAGAAAGTGTGTTTGGGTTTTCTACAAAGGATTTTCCAAGAATGTACATCAGAAACCTGACTGTAATCAGAAAAGATAAAGGTTATTGAATCTGATGGGAAGCAGTGTCAGGCAATGAGCTTTGTGGGCACTGGCAAAATGAACAATTAAAGTTGTACCTTTTTGGGTAGGAAGTGCAAGACTGCAGGGGGTTCCTTAGAGATGAACTGATGGACTTCTTATTTTCATTGCAGTATACTGTATAATTATCAGCACTGAAATAATACTATTTATTGATAGATATTTGATTTTATATGGACTTTAAATACTTTTTAAAAATTTCATATCAGAAATGATGGTTGGAAATTGCTCATCTATAAGAAGAAACAGAGTATTTGTATTTTAAATGCAATAGAAAATAGTGCTTAAAATTCACGCTGGCAGTCATATAAATTTGAGACATACTTCTTCCATGAAATGACCCCCCTGCCCATCATTTCTCTGAGTGTAAAGGAATTATTTACCTTTTAAATTTTTTTGTGCTACTACAGACATGTGGGTTTTTTTTAATAATAATTCATGCAAAAAAGATGCTAAATTTGGTGAGTAAAAATTCCTGGTCAAAGTTTTACTTTTCATATAATTTCCGTACATTACTGATCCTTATGAGAAATTAAAACATGTTTGGAAATAACTGGCTTTTGCTATTTCATGCATTTTCTCTATCTTGAGGGTTTTTTAATGTTATTTGGTTTTGTGTATAGATAAAAAAGTACTTAGCATTACAGTAGCATTATAGTAGCATTACATTTATTGGAAAAAATCTATTTTCTATTTTAATTATTTCTGTAAACTGAGATGCATTTGCTGTTTGAAATTAAACAGCCTATGTATTTTTTGTAATTTTTTTCACATAAATTTTATATTCATGCAGCATTTATTTTACCTTCCCAGGTGTGAGGACAATACTTTATTGGTCAAACACTTCCATTTGAATAAAATGGACTCCAGAAAATTCATCTTATTTGAACAAAGTGTTATCCAGAAAATTCATCTTTTTTCCATATCCAATCTTTTTGAAATAAAAAAAGAGATTAAAGAGATTTAAATTTCTCAGTCTGGGCAATCATGTAAACTGTATAAACTAATTATGATTTAATTACATATTTCAATGTAGCTACTACATACCCATATGAATTAACAAGGGATCAGAGTTGTGTGAGGATCACAAAGATTACTTAAGAATGTTTCTTGGCACTGAATTCTAAAATATGTAGATACTTTCTGTCTTTTGGGTTCTTGGTTTCCTATATATATATGAAGAAAAGGTTGGTGTTAATGCAATAAACATATTTTTCTCGTGGCACCATCTTGAAGCAGGTTAAACAAAAATGCAAGTCCTTTCTTTGGGAACCTGTAGTAGAGCAGATATGTAAAAAAGTTAGTGTACTGCAAGTGAAGAGGAGAAAAGGGACAAAGATACTGGGTTGTTTTTCCTAGGCAACATTTATTTGCATTTAGAAGTTTTCTGTTGGACCCTTACAAATAACTAGTAGTCTGTAGATTCACTTAATGTACAAAGAAATGACAAGGCTTTTAAAAAATGCTTTAAAGATCTCCTTTGAACATAATGAAAACAATGAAAGTTACTGCTATTTATATTCAGTAAAGAAATTTGAAAAGACAAAATTGGATTCACTGTGCTGATGGGTAATACTGTTGCTGTCAGTGAGATGAGAGAGATGAGCATTTTGGAGATAGAAATTAAGAAAGAAAATCAGAAATAATATTAAAAATGCTTTCAAATATGTAGAATTACTATATTTGCAAAGTAATTTGCTGTTGATGATCAGGCATTATTTAAGTGCTACCAATATATCACATTCATGATTACAAAACATGGAGGAGAATATTTCTAACAGGGCATGAGGAGAATCAAGATCAAGAAGATCAAGAAATGAACTTTTAGTTTTCAAGGACTAAATTGCCAAACAATCATTAGTGATGTCTTATAAAGATTCCTTCATGTGAAACCAGGCAAGGCAGCAATGATCAAAATGCTTGTGGAACACCATGATAAAATGTCTGTCCCTGAACAGGAACCCAGTATTCAGTTTTGGGATTCTGGACTTACACTGTTGCTACCACAGGATTTCTTTGTAGCCTGCATTTTTGCCTTCTTGTTGAAAGTGTCTCTTTTGCAGTAGCTTTACTAATGAAAATTTTAAATTACCTAATCCTCCAAAAACATTCAAGTGCTGTTTTTCCTATAATAAAGCCTAATTTCTTATTTTTCTTCTCTATTTATATTTGCACTTTGTTTATATTATTATTATCTCAGGAAAAGTAGTTGCCCAAACCCAGAGACCAACATGAATACATGATATTGCAGCAGATCAATTAGAAACTGATTCTTGGTTTGTTTAAATACCTGGGAACGTGTTGCAAACTTGACCAAATGATTGCATAACTTTCGTCTAGTTTTAATGTGTGCTTTAAGGTCAGGGTAGCAACTCTGTTGCATCAATGGCATCAGGAAACAAGCTCAAACATACGTAGCAGATAACATTTACCTGACCGCGTGTGAACTTTCCTTCTTTCCAATGCCTGAATTTGGTAAACTTGCAGAAAGTAGGATTTCCATGAGAGTTTTCACTGGCTGTATTTGGAGAGGTTCCATGCAGTATCTGATGATGGGCTACATCTACACTGTAAGAAGGCTGATCACGACTTCAACCAAACTTTCTGATAAAGTTTATCTGACCTCACCAGTGTTATGATAAGCAGTTTTGTGATGACACTGTGATTCGCTACGTACATAGTGCAATACTGCGCATAAGGAAAAGTGCTTGTCTAAGCAGTTATGCTTTTCCGTAGCTGAAGAATCTAAATTGGAACAGCATGCCAAGTGTTTAAAAAAATGTCAACCACTAGTAGAAAATCCTCTTTGAAAACAGAGAGAAATAATACTGTAGGGACCCTTCTAGCTGTAAACTTGATGAAGTAAGTGTTAAAATTTATTTTTTATCTAACTCTGAAGGGTGTTCTAACTTTTAATCCAACTTTCCAGTCTGGATCTTGGGATCAGAATTTGGTACAGCATTGCTGTAAGCCTGATGGTGATGAAATGTTCATGAAGTAGAAAACATGCAAACACACAAAGCATACACATGGCAAGCTGAGAGATAAAAATTCTTTTCACTGAATATAACAGACTTGATGTTACTGAAGTTCTTTTATTTTGCACACGGCCAAAATGTGTTAAAGTGCAGTAAGCTAAGTGTATTTTCAAATTCAGATATACAAAATTGCTTTATTGAGGAGCCTAAAATACAGATGGAAAATTTCACTTTTGTGAGTTCAAAGAATTTGCATCATGAAAAGAAAATCTGCATAGATTCATAATAATATATCTTCATCATACTTCTGACTTCAAAGGGATTTGTTGTCCAGCAGTTTGACCAGTAGCAGTCTGATGAATTGATTTATATGAGGCACAGCAGTGAAGCGAGCTGAGATGTCATTTGTTCTGGTGCTTTGGCTCTCGTGCTAATGCTGGGCTTCCTACTGCTCTGTGACTGTACCACTGTTCGCCTAATATACATGGCTTAGTACATAACCAGCTGCAGAAGTGTCAGTTACTAACATTTTTTGTTTGACTTTTACATAGTATTTTCGAAACAGTATCGTATGTTATCTTAAACATCTTTTCAGGTGGATTAGAAGCTATTCCAGGTAGTGTAAGACTGCCTGCTTTAAGGAGCACCAGCAACTGATTGCTCAGTCTTGCTAATACCCTGTTCTAACTTCCCATGTGCACAATGTGAGCAACCTGAACTGCTTATCTTAAGTTCCTTTATAGTGAATGGAGAGAAACAAGAAATTCTAGGAAGAAATCCACTTACATTCCTATTATGTGCTTGTGGTGAAAAAAGCAGTAACTGTTTCTCAGCACTGTGTGTAAAGGAGTGCCAGGTGACCATGTACACAGTCTGCATTTGGTAATAGGAATCCTACCCACATCTCCAAGGTAGCTAATATAGTTCTGTAGCATATAAAAATATAATAAGCATATAAAATTCTCATTTCATATTGATTAAGTATTATGTATAAAGTATTATGGATATAATTAATTACTTCACATATAAAAATCATACTTAAGTACTAGAATATCTATAAATTATATGACATAAGTATATAAAGTGTAAGTATTTATAGTAAAACTGTTCTCTGCTAAAAGAAGATTTTGGATTGATGATGTGGATTGCCTTATATTGTGTATTTGTTCCACAATATTCATGATGTACCACTAGTAGTCTTTTAATAGACATCTACATTTTAGAATCTAATTAATCAAATAGAATCAGATTAATCTAAGGTGTTTCAATCAAGAGCCAACAATATCTGGTTTTTTTTGCATATTCCTTTTTTTGTTACTAATATTTCTGTTTTTTTCCACCTTTATTGCTCATATAGTGGATGAATCTGTCCCACTGGTTCAGTTGTAGGACAAGTCAAAAAATATAAGGAGAATATACATGAAAAAGCTTACCATGGCAATGTGCTATGATAATTCTACTAAAATCGGAATTATAGGGTAACTGAAATGCAAATATAAAGTCTTGTCTTGATAGAAAAATATATCAGGGATCAAAAGCAGAACAATTGATACTTTAGTGCTGTATACCTCTGAAAAAACGGTGTGTTTTAAAAGTAGGTTTTGTGTTAAAATCCCATGTTTTGTATTTGTAAAGAACTGACCCCCTACTGACAAATATGCTGACACTTCCATCATTTTACATATTTGTATCCCTGATGTAGTTAATTACTTAAAAATTAGAACCAAGAAAAAATTGTGACACAATGCAAAAAAAAGGAACTGGAAATAGTGACCTGTAGATAGTACCACATCCTCCTGAAAGGGTATTAACTGTGGAAAGTTTTTACTGTTGTCAGTTCCCATATTTAGACTCCAAGATTTTATACATTTCAAGGCATTGCAGAGGTAAACAGTCTAGGCAAACCAACTGAAAATCAGAATGAAACAGTATTCCTAATTTTGTAGCTCATTGTAGTTTCCATGAATTATGAGTTAACTTTGTTTCATTTTGTTTTTCTGTGGCTTTCATTTTGTTTTCTTTCTTTTCCTTGTTGGAAATGGTGGAACAGACAGGGAAATGTAAAAAAAAAGTTAAAAAACAGGATTCTAACTTTAAACTCTGTCTAGAAGTGAGTGAAAACAAGATAGCTACATGTAATTGTTCTGTTTTGTAGATATAATTTAAAAATTATACTCTCTGTGGAGGTTGCTCTTTGGAGAAGTGATTTTGGAAGGAAAAGACAGTAGCATTGCAGGATTAATAGAAAAAGGCAGGAAGATTTTGAGTTGGGTATGCAAGAAGAGGAAAGAGTCAGGCAAGGATGTTATAAACAATCATTTCTATTGTCTTCACGATGAAATATATTATTATGAAGAAATTAATTCTTCATTATTTCAGTTTGATTCCAGGATGGAACATATTAATGAGTTCCTCTGCTTTCTACTCTTTGTCCTTTTTGGTCCACTGAATCCTTCATTCTTTGCTGAGGAGCAGACTTGCATCAATAGCAGGTCTTTATTCCAACATAGGCTACAGAATGGAAGTTACAACACCAACTTAAGAACTGGAAATGAGAATTTTACTTCAATAGGCCAAGAGATCAAAAAGATCATGCGTGGTAAAGATCAAAAGATTATGCATGGTACAGTCCATGATGGATTTGGGCTTTGGTTGAGTAAAGTCAGAAGTCTCACTTCAGGGACTTCTTATACTTTTGGAGAAAACACACAGAAATAAATTCAGTATTAAATTTTTAAAAACCCAACAACATTATCTGAAGTGTGCAGAATCTTGGAGACTAATAGCATGGGATGGCATACGGGGACATAGATACTGTGTAATATAGTTTCCTAGTTCTTCAAGACTAAAAAAAATCATGTAATGAGAGGTAAATTCAACCCACATTTGCTCTTTTGCACTTTGAAACAGTGTAAATAGAAGAATGTTATATTTAGATCTGGGCTAAATTCAATATAATTTTACTTTCCATTTTATCAAGGATGAACTAGGCCAGATTGTTTGCCTAGCTGTGGAAAAGCTGTCTGGTCAGACCATGTTCAGGGTAAGGATTACCATGTATTTACTCTGACAAGTCAGGTTTTCCACAAGCTAGGGACTAGCCTAGTCTGTTGTCTTAGCTTCCAGAAGTCAGATTTTTACTCAAAAGCTGCATCTGCACCGTTATGTTTTGTTAAGGTGTACAGGTGAAGTTATTTTCCATTTTTTAATTTTTAAACCCATGTTTATTGTCCACAATTCCATTGTGTTTTTTATTTTGGTTTGGTTTGATTTTTGCCTATTGATTTAATTGATACTTTTTCAAAAGTTTGTAAGATGTAAAACATACTGTTAGAAAATTATTGAGCAAAACCTTGAGGTGAGCCTTCAGGAAGCAAAGAGTCAGGGTTGGGAGACATTTAGTACTAAAATGATTTGCAAAGAGATGCAATAGATATCTTCAAACTTTAGACAGAAATCTAAAACTAGACTAAATAAAACACCATGATGTGTTCTGCAAAGGTTGACGGCTTTTTACAAAAACATTGGTATTTAGGAGAGATGCAGGGACACAGAATCACCTTTGGGAGAGAGAAAAAAGAGTTGAGATAGTACTCTTCTTTGCAGATAGAACGAACTGAGAGTTTGGAAGCAAGTGCTTTGCTTCTATACAGGGTGGCAGCAGTTCAGCACAGATGCACTTACCCAAATAACTGATTAATGTATCTGATACCCCAGGTGCAGATAAATCTTTGTGTTTTCCATATTTTGTACATCTGCAAAGTCTCTGCAGCTCATGAGTTACTGGAGTGACTGTAAGTGACTTACAGCATGTCAGTGAGCTAAGTTAATAGCACAGTTATAAAGATATTGTACGTGCTACTTTCACCACTGTTTGGATTAAGAACCTCCCAGTATAGCAGTAGTCATGACAGGACTTTAAATTGTGTTTGCCTGCTTACATTAGAACTTGCAGCTTTGCTAACACTAATGAATTTTGATAGGAGTTTAAAAAAATACTGTCCTACAAGAATCTGGAACATTCAAGTGACAAATAAAATCATCTCTGTATTTTCTCAGCTAAGCTGGTCATGAGCCAATACATTGAGAGTGACCCTCAATATGCTCTTTCAAAAAACAGTAAGAAGTAAACATGCATAGGAAACTTAACACTGGGTGAAGCTTTTTGAAGGTATGGCAATTGCCAGAAAGTTCCCAGGTTCATATTTTTGTAAGAAATGCTAATAGCAACCTTTACTTCCAAAGCTGTGCTCTAATGACTATACTACTACTATCCTGGATTTTTTCCTGAGTATTTTCTTTGCTTTTTTGTTTTGCTTTTTGTTCTCATGGTTATAATGACAGTAGTCATAAAAAAGATACTGAATATCAAGCTACCAATTGAATGGTGATTTTATCTTGGTGGGGGTTTTGGGAACTTCATTAGTACATGCATTTGGTATAACTTCAGTGCTCACGTATTGAAGACAATTAGTTAAAATCTAGATGATCCTGAAGACTGAATTGTAGCAAATATATTTTCGAATAAATATTTTATCATCCCAGGAAAACCTTTCACACAAATTCATCTAACTGAATATTGTCCTGTAATTTTGAAATTAGGCAGATATCTAGCTTGTGTTCATTTCTTACACAATCTCTCCTTCAGACAGCTGCTGCCCCTAAAAATATTAATGTCAAGCAAGTAACATTTTCGCAGAAACCAGTTTTCCACAATGGCAGAAGTGTTTTCAAATGGGAACATTTACTCAGATGAATCAATTGATATGAGATCCAGTCAGATGATCATGATAATAAAAAAAAAAAAATCCTTTTTCAGATGAAACTGAAAAATACCAAATAGCTGAACCTTACGTATTTTCAGAATGAGTTGCAGCTGAATCAATATGAGTGGAGTACACTTTGGGACAGAAAAGGTCAGGGAGAAGTCAGGTAGAGATGAGTGGAATGGAAAAGTCACATG
This sequence comes from Bombycilla garrulus, assembly GCA_013400315.1. Lineage (NCBI taxonomy): Eukaryota > Metazoa > Chordata > Aves > Passeriformes > Bombycillidae > Bombycilla > Bombycilla garrulus. The sequence continues at coordinate 36,767 of VXBU01005267.1, forward strand.
AAGGTGTAAGTCAAGCGCAGGGATATGTCTGTGGTTTCTTAAAAGTCTTGAAAACAACAAAGTTGTTAAGTGTAAGCATCAGGAAGTGCCTGAGTTTTTGTCACCATAATCCACTGAGAGAATTGGGTTGGCAGGGCTTTGGCTTTTAAGCAAATTTTTACTGTGCCTAAATTCTAGTAACATTTAATTTCTGGCCTGGTATGCGCTGGGCAGAGAGACTGTTTAATCCTGTCTAATCTGAAACTTCAGAACATGTGAACATGGAAGTGTAGTTGTCATAACCGTGATTCAATTATGATTTGTTTTGTAAATGCGAAAAATGTTGTTCAGTCTTAGATTTATAATAAGCAGGACAAAGTTTATGTGGATTCAGACCATCTTCTGTAGACTTAACAGATTCCCCGGAAAAGGGGTCCAGAAGAAATCTTTCAGGGGACCAAAGAGAACCCCCAAAACAAGACAAGCATAATGAAAACTTTAACTATACTGAATCATTCCTTTGTAAGTTAGCTGTGCATTGAAACACTAGAATGCTAAAGAGCTGAGATAATACTCACGGATTTTAATTAAACTAATGGAGTTTTAAAATTGTTGTTGCTTATCAAAAGACTGAATGCTTTTTGTAGCTTATAAAGGCAAAGAAAGACGAGGAAAACCTGCAAGTAATCCCAAGGAAGAATTGTTCAAAGTAAGTGTTTTGCTTACTGGTCTGCTGCCAATAGCAAGACAGATTTTATTCACTTGTCTACTTGTCTACTTTTGGTAATGTTTTCTGTAACGAGAAGTCCAGGATTAGAATTAATGGGACAAAGTAAATGAGAATTTCTTCTGCTTAAAACATTACTAAGGACTTTCTTGTTGCCAGGCAATGTGTGAGGGAACTGGGTTTTTTTTACCTGTAGTTTTCTAAAAAAAAAAGAAATTGTTATGAAAATTAATTTTTGACAATTGTGTTTCTTTAACTAAAACCAATCAGGTTGTTTTTAAAGTTATTGTCAAGAAGTAAAATACTTATCTTTAAAAACAGTAGCACAAAAGCAAATGCAGAATTAAACAATAAACTAAGCTAATCTAAACCACAGAGTTACAGTTTCCTTCTGTCTGTCCTTTCTGGCTGTGTGGGCTGCACCTGGTCAGCTGGTATTTCAGCAAGTTTAGTACAGAACTGCTTTTCCCTCAGAAGTCATTTACTTTGCTTAAAGTAATACCCCAGCTTTTTTTGCACTACCCCAGCTTTTTCATTCTGTTTGCTCTCAGAAACTCCACATCAATCCGAGCAAAATTTACTAATGTTCTCTGAAAACAGGATCAATAACTTGAAAGAAAAATAAGTTTTGAAGAAACAATTGGTCTGTCCTTGTGCTTGATTTACTTAAGAAATATTGTTAGTGCCATAATTTAAGCAGTTCATGCTGCCTGCTAATTAATTTGTAATTTCATAGATGGGGAGTTTCACCCTTAAACACCAAAATAAAACATTATATTCAAATAGTAACATGGTTGGTCAAAGTTTAGCATAAAATGAAGGAGTTCTTTAATGGCTCAAGTATACTTTTTTGAATCTTCAGTCATTTTTGAAACATTTATACACAGAAATAATTTGGTCATTTTATAGAACATAGTATTCATCCTGTTTTTCTCTTGCCTGCAGGGCAGCACAACTATTTATGTGCTGGAAGAAATGACTGCATAGTCGATAAAATCCGTCGGAAGAACTGCCCAGCGTGTCGCTTGAGGAAGTGCTGTCAAGCTGGTATGGTCCTGGGAGGTGAGCTGTTTTTCAAGTGGATTTATAAAAATAGGCTGTCGAGTACACTACCCTCAGTCTGTTGAGCTCAAACAACAGTACTTTGGTAGTGTAAAAGGAAAACCACGTTCAAAAGTTATTTTTATGTTTTATAAATTCTTAGAATTTTTCTTTAGTGAATCTTTAGTGAACCCTGACAAAACACCTTTCTTTAAGAATCACTCTATACCCTTATATTCATTTTCTTGAAGGGAAAGGAATTATGTGTGTATTTATTAATAATTTTTGGTCAGGTAATTTGATTTAGGTAAAAAATAAGCACATTGGCACTAGAATCAGAAATCAGTGCTGTCTCCTTATAATTTCTGTTATACCTTTCATCATTGCTTTGAGTGCATGTCAACAAAATTGCATCCTTCTGTTCCACCAGAGAGGCCAGGCAGTGGTTGCACCAGTACTGCAGGCTTTGCATACTAGATGCTGGGAAATCCCATCTTTGTGTTAGTTCTTTCTGTAACAGATTCGGGTTGTTTGTTTTTTATGTGTCATTAAATGAAATTGAGCACTATGCCTTTGAAAACCTGCAGGGAGAAAATGATGTATGATCAGGTAGTCACATGGCAAGTTTTACTGTGTTTGCAGGCAGGAATGATGTTTATTTTTGTAGAATTTTTTTTCCTACTTTGGATCAACACTAGGCTTGAAAATAGATGGCTAAGACTGTAAGAAAACGGCCACATTAAATTAATAGAAAGAATATGTTCCTAAAGACAGTTAAAAAAAAAAAGGGGGGGGGGGAAGGACTGCTTTATTTCAAATCTAAGCTGTTTCAGCCCATCAAAGCCCTCTGTCTGTCTCTCTCCCCTGCTCAACCGTACATTCCCTCCCCCAAATTTAAGTATTGTTTTTTTTCCCTAAAGGAAGAGCTGGCACTATATACTGTACATCATTTCATTATCTTGCTGATCAGCATTCATTGATAATTTAAAACATCTATGCACTTTTCATACTGAGAGTTTGATTGCACAGCTCTGTGTTTCTAGCTCCTGTAAGCTGAATGCAAGCTCTGTGGAGCTGGAGTGTTCTGCACACATGGCCATTTTGTCATTCTTATGTGGTCAGTCAGTGACATCTCTCAGTTAAAAAAAAAATAAATGGAGCTGACAAACACCTGGGTGCCACCGGGCTGAGGGGAGAGGGACAAAAAGAGAACATGTGCCTTGGATCCTTCTCAGATTGAAGTGCAGTAGAGAAATAGTATTACTACAAAGGCAGAGCCTAAAGCCTTGTTTGCCCAACTTTGGAAGAGGAGAAAGCCAAGGAGGCAGAGGTCCTGAGTATGCTATGGAAAATGCAGGTAAGAATGAAGACTCATGAAGAAGAGTTGGCAGATGTAGTGCCTGCCTTTTAAAACTTGGGAGAACATGCAAGATTTGGTCACTTCGACCTCTAAAATACATACCTGTTCTAAGGCAGGCAGCTTAGACTAGATGATCATTAGATCCCTTCCAATCCATATTATGATTCTAATGAATGTAAATTAATACAGATCAAAAATCATTCCTGACTATGAATGTTGCACAGCTAAGATTTTGATGATGATCTAACCTGAATTTTCATTTATAGTACCCTGGGTAGCACCAATAACTAAACTCTGTGTGTTTTGACATCACGGGTAGTGATTTCAACAAGCAGAAGTGTGAGGTTGTCTAGTCCTTTTGCTTCAGCATTGTTCTGTAATGCTATGTAGGAAAAAATCACCAGCAGGCTTGACTTCATTCTACACTTTGTGTGCATTAATGGGTGCTAGTTTTCCGAATATTATTTAGTACATATATTTTGCTCTGGGTGTCGGTACTAGAAAGAGAAAGAGTTGGACATTTTTGCCAGCAATATTCATCAGGTGGTATCTCCTCATTAGTGTATCCTCATAGCAGGATGTTACATCCTTCTACAAAACCTGAGTATAAAGGTGCTCTGAGTTTTATTTTATTACTATCAGGTATGAAGAGAGTAAAATCTTCATCTTTCTCATCACCTTTTTGGATGACATTTTTTTCTCAGCTATTACAAAGCAAGAGCAAATATTTTCTTTGTATTTAATGCTAGATTGTTGTATCTAGCAAGTTTATTATGTTCCTTAGTCTTCTCCGAAGTATACCTAATCAAAGCTGTCTCTAATTTTTTGAGGAACCTGTGCAGTCTAGTTCTTTGAGGGACATGGCATTTCAACAGATCTCTGCCCTGATATCCCCACCTACACCATCTTCTGGAAAGAAGTAATCTGGCAGCAAATAGAAAGCAGAAGAGAACAGTTGGGTGATGGAAAAAAGGAAATATTGAGTGGAACTGTGACTGTGGCATCTGTAATTTTTTGTCACCCGCCTGAGGTTAAGTGCAGTATTTCAGATGTTCTTAGTGATATCAAGAGTTCTGGGAGGAGTAGGAAGCTACTTGTTTTATACAGGCTGAAATAGAATGCTTAGTACTGAAAGAAGAAGAAAAGACAGACGTAGACCAAAAATGAAGAAAACTGGAGTGAGACTATTTGTAAATGAAGATTTAAAATTCAAACTGCAAAAAAACCCTCAAGATAGGCTGTTAACCATAGTACTCTTTCTATGGTTATTGTTACCCTTCTTCCTTTTGCTCGTCTGCTATTTCTTATGCTATTAATTCCTTTATTGTATCATGTGAGCAATATTTCCTGCCTGTGACTTGGTGTGCTGATCAACGCAGTGTGATTCATATACGGGGTGTTACAGGACTTAGATAATTTTCCCAAAGACATCAGTGATCAGAGGGCTGGGAAGCCTGCCATGTGAGGAAAGGCTAAACATGATCCAGCAGTGTACCCAGGTGGCCAAGAAGGCCAATGGCATCCTGGCCTGCATCAAGAATAGTGTTGCAACCAGGACCAAGGCAGTGATTGATTTTCCCTCTGTACTGGGCACTGGTGAGGCCACTCCTCCAATCCTGTGTTCAGTTCTGGTCCCTCACTGCAAGAAAAACACTGAGGGGCTGGAGCGTGTCCAGAGAAGGGCAGCAGAGCTGGGGAAGGGTCTGGAGCACAAGTGCTGTGAGGAGCAGCTGAGGGAGCTGGGGGTGTTCAGCCTGGAGAAAAGGAGGCTCAGGGGGGACCTTCTTCCCGTCTACCACTGCCTGAAAGGAGGTTGTAGCAAGAAGGGGGTTGGCATCTTCTCTTAAGTAACATGTGAGAATGAGAGGACATAGTCTCAAGCTGTGCCAAGGGAAATTCAGCTTGGACAACAGGAGAAAATTCTTTACAGATAGGATTGTTAAACTTTGGAATGGGCTGCCCAGAGTGGTGATGAAGTCACCATCCCTGGAGGTGTTTAAAGAAAGGCTGGATGTGGCACTTAGTGCTCTAGTTGCCAGGATGGTGATGTGTCAAAGTTTGGACTCAGTGGTCTGGGAGGTCTTTTCCAACTTGAATGATTCTGTGATGCTCTGATTCTGTGAACTGGGTTTGTTCAGCCTTGAGAAAAGAAGGCCTAGGGGACTAGAAGGCTTTATCACTGTGTTCCATTATTTAAAGAGTGGCTGCAAAGATGGAAACTCCTTTTTTTACAAGCAGTCACATGGAAAAGACAAGGGCTAATGAGTACAAGTTACTTCTGGGGAGATTCTGATTAGACACAAGAGGGAAATATTTGTCAATGAGAAAATCAGCCATTGGCATTATCCCCCAAGAGAAGTGGTGGACTCCTCACTGTTGAAAACTTCTAAGATTCATCTGGACAAGGTGCTGGGTCATCTTGTCTAGACTGTGCTTTTGCCAAGGAAGGTTGGACTGGATAGTCTTTGAGGTCCTTCCCATCCTGGAGTTATGTGATTCTGTGATAAATTTCCAATAGATAGAATTGAGACTGCTTGGAACAAATGAAATACTTAGAGACATCCTTGAGTATTTTAAATGAATGAGAATTGGCAATACTTAAAATATGTTCTTGTGTTTATGGCCTGTATCAGACAAGATATTTTTGTGCATTTTCTGACTTCTGCTGTTTAGAATTTATATAGATATATTTTTGTTCTTTTACCCTGATACTTAGTTTCTTGATGCTGGCCTCGATTTAAATGAAGACCTGCTATTTTGCTTAATTAGCATGAGAAACAGAAAGATTTTACAGGATATTAATGATAAGATTCCAAAAACTACTATATTAATAAATTAAACTTATATTTTAGAGAAGTGCACCTTTGCATGTCACTGAGTGACAACCATATAGATAAGAGTGTAACATTTTGTTACATGGATAATGTTTCTATTTTTCAACCCTAAATTCAAAGCAATTTCAAACCCCTGAATTGTTCTAAAAAAGCTGTAGGTCAGTTGTAAGTAAATTATAGAATAGCAACCAATAGCTTCAGTAATTTATTTTCCTATATGGACTATTTCTTCTTTATTAATCTATAGAAGAAAAGTATCAATAAAAACATGCATTTCATAGTACCATATTTGTCATTCTCCATGGAAGTGTTAATTGTCTTTGGGTTTTATAACCTCATAACTTGAGACATTAATCTATCTCCTTTCTAATCTTAAATGTAATAGGATAGCAGGTAGCTGGATCAGGTACCGGAATAAACAAGTACTCAACTCTTTTATTTATTATGAGTGAATCTGTAATTTTCCCAGACTGATTATCACAGATTCCTTGTTCAGCTGTAGTGCTAAATTACTGTGTTCTTCTTTGTTTCAATCAGCTTTCAGTCCACAGAGCAGTGATTACATGCAGAAAAAGGTGAATTAATTTTCCAGCTAATATTTTTTGAGGTAGGATCAAAGGATTTATTAAAACCAAGACGTGTTACTCCTGCTTTGCTGCTATTTTATTTTATGTAGTGTACACCCCCCTAAGGTGTACATGGCTTGTTTTTCTACACAAAACACAAGAGCATAGTGACCTTAAAGTAAGGGCCATAGTGTTCTGTCAAGAATAATACCTCATTGATGCTTTTCACCTCGATACAGGGTAAGGAGGAGGGTAGTGAGATGTTAGACTTCTACTAGAAACCCAGCCCTTTTAATAGAAAGTGTCTACCATCAGTAGTGTCTAGGATAGGGGAACAGTGAATATTAAGAAACTGCTTGAATGGTTAGCTATCTTAAAATGAAATATGAAATGTTACAAAAAAAGTGGATGCTGTCTAAATATGCTTAGATAGGTTATGGTATTAAGAAAAGTAATTGTCAGAGTGGATTGGTAGTATTTACCCATTATGGGAGACATTTATTTATCTTACATCACAAGCTTACCTGTTTTGTAAACAGCAAATGAAAAACTAAGCCACTTTCAAATCTCTGTTGTTTTCCTTATGTCTTCAAGAGTTTTTATTAATTTGATGTGGTCTCCTTGTTGAAGATGGGAAGGTTAACTGTGAGTTATTAATAGTCCCCTCTCCAGTAGACAGGTAACAAGTGGAGTTTTTTTACTGGCTGTTAAGCAACATAATTAGCAATATACACATAAACAGTTCTACAAAGCAGTGTGACATTAATTCTAATACCTTTAGTCACTTGGAAACATGGGTACTTATTAACTACTAACATTTCCATGTGATAAGCATTCTGTTTGGTTTCTTTCTTTACTTGTTCTCTGAACTGTAAAAGTATCTGAAGCCATTATTTCTGAAAATACTTGAAATCATTATTTATGAACTATCAAATGCATTGTTACTTCTGTTTTCCTTCATGCCTACACAATACTTAGTGGGAAATTCCCAGCATGTCTGTGTCTATGTATAGGTTTGTTATGATAAAAATTGGCTCTAGGTCTTTCGGCATAATGAATTGTCTATTCTTTTGTGGGGTTTTTGTTTGGTTTTCTTTTCTTTTTTTTTTTCTTTTTTGTTTGTTTGTTTTTTCTTCTTTCAGCTGTAACAAGATGTAACTTTGTGTTTAGTTCTCTACTAAGAAATCTCTAATTGGAAATATTTTTATTCTTACCAGAAGTGATAAAATGAGCATATGATTGTTCAGGCATTTAATACTAAACTGATTAAACCTGCAGTTAAGTTAGTGGGAATATGATCCCTGAATGTCATTGCATGAGGAATGTTACTGTTTTTGCCATCACCTCCACGTCTATTTCTGTCCCCCTCTCATGTAAATCAGACCATAAATATCAGTATCTTTATTGCATTTTTGGATCCTTTTTTACCTAAACCAAACTTGTTTGGCAGAACTAAGGATCTAGCAGGGTTTTCATCACCTTTGAGGATCTGTTTAAAGCAAATGTGTTGCATGTAGTCATCTCTGCATGGATTTGGCTTTTTATTGAAACTGGTAATATGTGATGGAGGGTTTTAAACTGGCTTTCAATCTCTGAAGGTGTGATTTTCTGTGTCTGTAGGGTGTACTGTCAGATTGTTTCCATGAAAGATGTTTGAAGAATTGCTACCTAAACCTGTATATTTCCATAGCCATACCAGTTGTATCTGTGCTTATTTTGGGAAGGCAGTTCAGCTATTTGTTTTAATTAGTGTTTTTCATACCACTGTAGTATGGAAATAACAGTTAAAAATACTGAGAAAGGGAAATTATGCTTTAGGAAGTGAAATATTTTCTTATCGTTGACATGTGGTTTTACAGTATTTGTCAGTCTTTCACTTATCCCCTGGGCATCAAAATAGGATTCAGCCATGAGACTGAAATGCTCTTAGGGAGCTGGAGGAAAGGAGTTTCTGTGTGTAGTAATTAATTACTAAATTTTTTTGGTTTAAATATTAGGGAGTAAAAGAAGCAGTATCTTTAACTGACAGTAAATAGAAACTGAATTGTAGAGCCAGCTGGCTCAGCTGTTGGCATATGACAGAGCAGTGGGAATTGAACCAGAAAACACTTTATGAGGTTACTGTAACCTAGAATTCATGGCAATAATTTTAATGGGTGGGTGCATTTCATCCCTTAGTGAAGGGAGTAGGATACAGAGGGAGAAGCTCTTAAGAATTTTCCATTATAATTTTTCAATTACATAAATAGTAAAAAAATAAAAAACTTATTCTGAAGACGGTTCTGGCTTCCTTGTATAGATAAAAAGTGTAATCCAACACTAGTGGAAAATACTAATGTTACTGGTTAATTCTTTCTAACAGATCAACAATTTTCTCTTTCAGGTCGAAAATTGAAAAAGTTTAACAAACTTAAGGTTGTGAGGACATTAGATGTTGCACTCCAGCAGCCAGCAGCCCTTCAAGATGAAAGCCAGGCTCTAACCCAAAGGCTGTCCTTTTCTCCAAATCAAGAAATACAGTTTGTTCCTCCAATGATAAGTGTTTTACGAGGCATAGAGCCAGAAGTTGTCTATGCTGGTTATGACAATACAAAACCTGAAACACCAAGTTCCTTGCTGACCAGTCTGAATCATCTTTGTGAGAGGCAACTTCTTTGTGTAGTCAAATGGTCTAAATTGCTACCAGGTAATATAATTTCTTATATGTAATGAATTGTAGTTAAGCAAATACTTCATGGGAGGAACAGTCTAAAGAGAATATTATTGACTGCCTGTTAATTAATTCTTTACAAATTCCAAAATTATTAAGCTTTCACTTATCAGATAATATAACTAATCAAGTATATTTTAATAGGGAAGCACATTTGAAAGAATCCATCTAAATATTTAGGTTCACTCCAAGAAAGCACAAGAGCTCAGAGAGTTCCTGTATGTGATTGTTATAACAGCCTTTCTACCCTGTTACTACCTATTAATATTATTTTTACCCTATCTTACTCTATTATTCACTCATTTGATAAAAAAAGGTTGTATAGCTGCTTATTTTTTATTCTTCTTGTTACTAAAATGAAGTTTTGAAAGTAAAAAAGAAAAAAATTTATAAATAGTATCAATTAGGACTAAGAAGCTCATAAACAGACTGGTAATGGGAAGTAACTGAATTGATGAAGATCTGTGACTGGATTAATAAGGAAATACATGTTATGTATATATGTGTGCGGTACGGTGATAGGGATCATCATGGTCATCCTGGGATATATAGAAATCAGGCAGAAAGCCTGGAAAATACAGTTTCATGTGAGCTCAGTTTGACACTTCGCTGCTGCAGGAGGAAGTAATCTCAATCACTGCTCTTCCTGTTGCAGTTGACACCAAACCTCCTGAGTGAATTGATTCATCTCACTAAATGAGAAGAAAAGAAACCCTTTTTTTAGCCCTCTGTGGTTTTCTGATGTCTTCATGAACTGAACCAGTTCACTGAGGAGGAGCATGAGTGCCAAAGCTTGCTTGAAGGCTGTAGCAGCATGTGATGAAGAACAGGAACACTGCTTTCAGTGGCAGGAAGCTGTTAGTTTCACTCAGATAATTCGTGGCAGTCTTTAAATTTATCAAACAGCAAAAGTTATCAAACACAAGCTCACAACTGGATATGGTTCTCTTTAGTTGAGTGCAAGAAAGATACTCATATACGGATGGTTTTGTGTGACAGCTACCTCTCATGTTAAGAACTCTGATGTTCAAACTAGCCACATTAGATGAGAGTTGGTTACAGTGATCATGTTACAAACTGTCATATTTTTACCGAAGGAAAAAGAGATGCATTTCTATCCTCTGAAGGAGTCGTTTTTGTTAAAATAAATTTTGGTGTGAACGTTTCAAAATACTGAATGAGAACAAAAATACAAGAGGTTAACTACCAAAGTAAGGTAGGAAGTTATTACCCAAGCATTTGAGACGTACATCCTCAAAACTGCTTGTCTTTCTAGGTGTTCTCAGTTTCATAGCACAGATTTGTAACCTCAAAATACCTACTTTGCTTCTGTCTAAATGAGAGTTATGAAATATTTTATCTGTGATTTCATTTCCAGGTTTTCGGAATTTGCATATCGATGATCAGATAACCCTCATCCAGTATTCCTGGATGAGTCTAATGGTTTTTGCCATGGGGTGGAGATCATACAAACATGTCAGTGGTCAGATGTTGTATTTTGCACCAGATCTGATTCTAAATGAGTAAGTAGAATGCTCTTGTGTTATATGAATAACATTTTGAACTTTTATGTGCCAGTGGGAATATGACTCCATTGAGGCCAAGATTTCATTCATTACTTGTTCTGTTTCAAAACTCATGGCCAAGTCCTCTGACCATATCAAAGTTCAGTTACTTTGGGAGGAGTTTTGTGGGAAACCCATCTATTCTGTGTGCATGGTCAAGCAAAAGCAGTTCAAATAGTATTTGAATTATCTAAGAGAAAAAAAATCATGCTGTCAGAAGATTTTCTTCAATTCATCTGAATAAGTCATGAGTTAATATTTACTAAAGAGAACTGAAAGTGGGTTTTTTGGTTGTTTTTATTTGGGTGGTTTTCACAAATAGTTTGCCTGTAATCTAAATGCTCTGTTTTGACACTTTCTGATTAAAATGATTTTCTAATGTGCATTTCTTGTTAGAAAAGTACATTTGTTGTTAGAAAATCGCAAAAAACTATTCACTAGGTAGGAATTTCAATATCCAGGAAAAATTATATGAGACTGCTCTTTTCTGCTGGGGGAGGGGAGGGGCTTTTTGGCTTTTCTTTTCCTTCACTATGCTGTTTAATTTAGATAATCGTCATTTCAGTCTTTGTCAGTTTTTCAGCGCTCCAAATTAATATTGCCAGATTCCTAAATATTCTATTCCTTGGTTATAGCACGTGGGAGTTTGCCAGGAACAGGAAAACATAATTCAATCCCTATATTTATTTTTCCTTAGTACACTTTTCTCTTTTCTTTTTCTTAAAATACTGAAAGAAGTGCTATGAAGGAAGCTGAAATAAAAACAGATGTTTTGTAAGATATATTGTTTAAAGATTAAGGGGTGGATTTGCAGAAGATCTAGACACCTGATTTTAAAATCCATAGATGTGCAAGATCCTCCCAGTGAAGTTCTTTACAGAAGACATTCAGTAGAGCTGACCCTATAGCTCCTGACCTTTTCTTTTCCAGATGACTGTAAATCACTGTGAGGTTGTTGAGTAATGAATTCTTTCCTCTCCCATTTTTATTAATTGTGCTGTACAAATTGAAATACTTAGAAGTGATGAGACTGAAAGAATTTCTGACTGTATTGTTGTCCTAGCATAATCTGATACATTTTATAGCTACATTCAGAAGAAACACAGAGTGAGATATCTTTATGCAGTAATGTCTTGTCTTGGAGTATCACCCTGCTTGTGGACCACTGCTGACACCTTGTGAAGAAGTACTTTCTTTGGGAATGGTGAACCCTGAATTTATGAACCCTGATTATAATCCACCAGAGACAGCTTCTTATTGTCAGCTCGAGATCATCTGCGCTGGGTGCTGACAACATATTCCTCTCTTGGTTATAGAGCATCTCATCAGGGTCATACTAGAGCTGTTATAAACAAAGATATAAAAAGTAACTGATGCACTGAATCATAGCTGCAAGTATTAATTGGAAATAAGTTAGATGTACAATGTAAACAACTTTTTATCTATGATGATGCCTGAGTTTGCACTTTCATGTTCACTTTAAGCAAGGGTAACTGCTGAACACTGCCAAAACAGATAACTGTCCTAACCCTGCATCCCCAAGACTTTACTATGCTGGACCAACCACTCTCTCTTTGGCTGCGCTGTCAAACAGATAAGGAATTTATATGCCTGAGAGGTACCCCAGAAAAAGCCATTCATTAACAGGTGGAGGTGATCCCTGACGTGAGTCACCATGTAGGAGGGCAGGCACTAATGCCAGAATGACAGGAGTGTATGCCTAGAGGTAGACAGAGATAGTGGAAATTCCTTCTGCAGGGGCAACACACACCATATTTGTTTCGTAATTACCATGAAACCACAATCCAAAGCTTGTGTCACAGCCAATCTATCATTTTGTGAACTGAGTTGTTGTGCTTCTTGGGAAGGACGTGTTTGGTAGCATCAATTTCAGACCAAGAAAGCCAGTAGTGCTAGTTTGACAAAGTTTTTTTAGTATTAACACCCTACAAGGACTTACTTGTAGTGTCTGAAAATTTGGGTAAGAACAGCATTTAAGCTGCTGACCCTGAAAGCTGCTATTGCTCTTTGTAGATAATAATTAGGAAGAGATGCTACCAAGAAGTAATAGAAAAAGAGATTTAAAGTAGATGTAGAAGGAAGTCCATTCAGGTCTAAAAGATTAATTTTCTATGTTTATGTCATTTAAGGGCTGGTAGGAGATATCAGATGTTGAACAACATTAAAATAATTTTCATTCAAAATAACAGTAACACTTTAAGTAACGAGAAAAAGATATTTACTGCATTGAAGAAGTTTTTTTTTTTAATGAAAAATGTCTTCTGTTTTGATTGCTGAGGTTACTATCTGCAGTCAGGTTGGAATGCTGATCTGAACCGCCTAGCAGGCAGGGCAGCAAAATTTAATCTTCCTGTCATTGTACCTAATTTATCTGGATTAGGATGCAAGTTTTTAAAATCAGTCCAAGTTATTGGATCATCAGGTTAATGTGCAGTGAATTCAGTCTAGATAAGAAACTCAGTAATGCTACAAATGTAGTCATTTCAGTTGAAAATTATTCTCCAAATAAGTGTATGCAATAATATATACTCAATATACCAAAATCACAAAGAGAAAAGTGGTATCGAAGTGCTGCAAAAACCCCACAGTTTTATGTATTTCCTGTGTGATTTGTTCTGGTTAATTGTGTGGGAGTTTAGGAAAGGTTGTATTAATGTCTCTGTTTACTTAACATCTAACATTTTTAACTGTTTCTAAAATGGCACAACGTGCTACAAAATAATTGCTGGTAGAAGTACAAGGCTAGAGTTGCTACAAAATGTTTTGGTATAGGCATTTTTGCAAAAGCTAAGAACAAGTTTTCTAAAGACTTTCAGATTTATCTTCAGTTCTATGCTTTGAGATCTTTACAGAGATACAAGAATCTATGGACTTCTGAAACAAGATAGTACTTCACATCAATCATTAGGGTATTTTTAATTAATAAACTCTCCTTATTTTTGGTGTTTAGCATTCAGCTTTGATAGTTTTGGTTTTATTTCTGGACGGCAGTAACATATTAAATCCAAAACAGTAGCACATTCATTACAATAAAAAACTAGCATAGGAACAAAAAAAAAAAAATTTCATGTGTATAAGCTCATCTTTCATTTTTGTAATGTGATAAACTGCTAACAAGACCTTTCTTTCAAGCAGTTAGTACTGTAGCCATACTTCGTCTTTGTTTTCATGTTTTTTAATTTATTTTTGTTTACCTTTTCTGGGTGTAAGACAGAGGATGAAAGAATCATCGTTCTATTCCCTGTGTCTATCTATGTGGCAACTCCCACAGGAATTTGTCAGACTTCAAGTTAGCCAAGAAGAGTTCCTATGTATGAAAGCACTGTTACTTCTCAACACAAGTAGGTTCCTTTATTTCTTTGTAACACATCACTACTAAGAGTTTTGAATCATGTTGTTTAACTTGACAGTCACTAGGCTCTCTGGCTTAACAAATGGAAATATCCTAGATGGAATGTTAATATTCTAAGGCTAAAAAATATTTTTTCTAATGTTTATAAAGAACAAAGAGTTTCTGATTTATTGTTGGTTTTATTATGTATAAAGATACTGGGGTAATGTTTGATCCCTTTTGACATATGGCTATACTGTGTTACACATTTTCAAAACAATTGTGCAGTATTTTTGACTGGAAAAATCAGTTCAAGGGACTCTACACAGATTTTAAAAAAACCCAACCAAACCAAAATAACCTTAAAAGTATTAGAATATATTAAAAAATATTTAATAAATTATTAGGACTGAGGGTTTTATCTTAACTGAGATCTTAAAGAATGTTTGCTCAGAATAATCGGGGAAGTGGACATGACAAACAATACTAGCATTTATTCAACTTTTATAGTTGTAAATAGGTGAAGTTTAGCACAGATATAAACAAATGGAAGTGTTTTTCTTTGGTTTGTTTCTCTGGAAACAAAGTCCATGGACACTTACTCATATGCATCTTTTAAAGAATGCAGCATACAGCTGCATTTCACTTTACATAGGAAATGTGGTTGTTGGTGAACTTACCTTCCAAAATCTTCTCTGAAATACTGAAATTTACATCTGCTGAGGCCATAATTGTTAGCTATGAATTCCCAAATAGAAAGTTTTAAAGTTATACAGGTGCTGTTAGAAATAAGCATAACCACTTTTGAAATATGTAGTTGAAAGAATGTAAAAATTTGGTTCTCAACACGCAACAAAGTCAGAGGAGAGATGTGCAAATCCTGCATGACCTGCTTCTTGGTTTTACAAAGTTTAAGTAATTGGTAAGGAAAAATTAAAATTTAGTCCTTTTCGGTCTGTATTTGGCTGGTATTTGCATAAGCCCATTCTTAAAAAAAAACCCTGGTTTCAACAGAGAATAAGTTTATAAAGATTAAATTTAGCTCATATGAACATGGAAATTACTAAAAGAATAGCAGAATAACATACACTCTGCTAAAGCAGTAAATGTAATGTGGAGAAAAATCCCTAACTCCGGTTGCTCTGTTGGAATATGAACGTATTCCTATTTTAAATGTTTTCCACCTTGTCTTCATCAGAAATAAAGTCTCTTGTCTGTCTTTTGAAATTTCAGTTAAATTTAGATAAATTTGTTTTTCAGCTATCTCTGTTCCAGAAAGTTCCTATCAAATTCCAAAAAGCATTGCAATGGTTGGTCCAATCCACTTCATTTCTGAATACATCAATTTAACAGAATTCATCCAGTTACCTTTCTTTATCAACTGTGTTGCACTGAGATATTATTTTTAAGATGATATGTTTATGTATATGCAAGAAATTACCTTTTTTAAAAAAAGAAAGCATTTCTACCTGTTCTAATGAGTTTTGCTTTTTGTTGTCTCCTGCATTTATTGTTTTATAGGAAAAAACAATTTGTCAGATCTTTGGGAAAAGGAACACACCTAACAGTTGTTGCTGAGGCATTTAGTAAACATTTGGTATTGTATAAATATAATTCCACAAAAGTATTTTCAAAAATCCATGTAACTTCATTGTTGACCTGAAGTGGTTTTTTTAAGACTACTTTTATTTTAGTCATAATATTCTTCTTAATCTTCTTCAAATGTGAAAGTACAGCCATTTCAGGTTTTCGTATACTAACAGTAAATCACGTCTAATCCTTTAGTCTCTCATTGTGTCTTCTGTTCAATTTATTATTTAGATTAACTGGTTTTGACTTTTTCAGATTATTCCAAAGAAATATTAATTTGAATTAAACTGAGTGTTAGTCTCGATACATTTCTAATTCTGAATGGACCCCCAGCCTAAATTTTAACATTATATTTGATTTCAATTTTTTCTTTGAGTTGGCTGAGTTTTTAATGTAGCGCTTTCCAGACTTCTGATTTAAAGGAATTTCTAAATCTTGTTGTATAAGATTTTGGCTCAGTTTGTGCCACTGAATAAAAGTATCCTTATTCTTGACATATGTTCAGGAGAAGGGAACAGCTCAGATAGATAGCTTTGAGGATCTTTTTGTTGTTTGGCAGGAATGTGACTGTCTGTTTGCAGAATTCAGAGGAAAAAGGCCATTCATTGATGCAAGTCACCTTTAAAATTAATTTGCAGGGGAAATATAAAGACTTACATGCTGGTTTAGAGATGTAAGTCAAGGATAGCATCCATCTAACCCTAAACTCCATCAGAGTCACTTTATATGAAAACATTCCTAAGTTCTCTATAAAACTGCTGTTAAGAAATGTCTAGAATCATCCAGGTTTTGAAAATTAAGGTATTCTTTTTCCATGACACTTATCACTAGCAGCAGCTAACAGGTTCTTTTCTCAGTGTTCTCTCTATGTCCTCATTTTCATTCTCATACCTGACCTTTAAGAAAAGAGGGAGTTCAACCAATTTCTCCTCCTTGCTCATTTTTCTAAAAAGCTGTTCACCTTTAAGACTCTGATCTGTTCTAGTAAGTGAAAAACCTTCAAATAGGAGGCCTGAGCCCTGGAAGCTTTACTGTCTGCACTACTTTAGAGCTGTTAGTTCATGCCTTGACTCCATTTTGAAGCACTCCAGGTAGATCTCTCTAGCACAAATTTGCTGTGAAGAGGGCAGACCCTCAGCAGCGTAAACAAGAATCAGTAACATATTTCCTCAAAGGCAGGAGTGGTTCTTTTATCCATATATTTTTTCCCCTGCAAACATACATAACTGAAGCTTAAGGATATTTCTAGATATAGACAATTACCAAAATGAACTGATTGCTCCTGGTATATCCTTTTAACTAATTGTATCACTGTTTTTGGAGTAACTCTTGAATGGGAAGAAGTACCTGGCACATGATAGTGAATTGCACTGTACAGCATGAAATACTGTAAATTTTCCCTGTACTTTACATTTCATTGCCTTCGGAGTAAATTGAAGCCCAACTGGTTTTTTGGGTTTTTTTAGTTCCTTTGGAAGGTCTAAGAAGTCAAAGCCAATTTGATGAGATGAGAACAAGTTACATCAGAGAACTGGTGAAGGCAATTGGTTTACGCCAGAAAGGCGTTGTGGCCAACTCACAGCGTTTCTATCAGCTTACAAAACTGATGGATTCCATGCATGATGTAAGTTTATTTGGTAATGGGTTCTGCTCTTTATGTAAGAAGGAATTGGTATTTCTTAAAAGTAATTCTATGGAATGGAGTATTCAGCATTGCTGAACAGAAGAAAACAAAAAGAAAATCCTTTATTGTGTTTATTTGTGTGAATGGATAGGTGTATATTCAGCATCAGTAGATGTGTTGTGCACATATTTTATGGTACACAATATCAAAGTATTTGTGAAACAAGCATTAGTGTTCTACCATTATGTTTCATTTTTAGTGTAACATAACCAGTACAGCTGTGGGCTTTTAGTAGGGGTGGTGTGTTTGTGTGTGGGAGCATGTGTGTACTTGTTCAGGAAAACAGTGTGAGGAATAGGCAATCCAAGCTGCAAAGTCAGACTACTAAGAACTAGTGAAAGGCAACCAAGATTGGCTTTGTAACCTTAGTTTAACTGGTTTTATGTGTATATTCTGTACCACCTCTCAGTATTTGTGTTCAGGAATTGAGTTGTCTTTGAAAACTACAGATACCAAGCCCTGGGCACTTTTGAGCTCAATGCTGGTTATGAGAAGCTCTCAGGGAGTTCAAGGTGGACAGGATCTTTGCATCTTTGTATTCTTAAGAACTCAGCAAATATGCATTTCATTTTAATTTAATCTCTTCAAATGCATACAGGAAAATAATCTGTGAGGGAGAGAAAGAGGGAGAGAGGCTTATTGCAAAATAGCAAAATTATATTTGGTCCATGGAGTATCTTCATTCAAGTCCTGTTTCAGCTCGGTCTGATAAAGTGATGGGAGATGCAAGGAAAAGAAAAATCATCACACTGGAGACACTGTGTGATGTTAAAGCCTAGGGTAACAGAAATAGTATGATATTTGACAACATAATGGCACTGATCTGAAATAAAAATTGGAACCTCTCAGAGAGGCTAGAAGATATGTAATGGTCACGTGTTGAGCAGTTGCTTTCAAGGGATGAGAGTCTGTGGAGTTCAGTGTTTGCAGCATACACGGATATGATCATCATGAAAACCATGGCAAAGCTCACAGGTAAGGAGTAAATGCTATCTCCCAGAGCAGTGTTTAAATAGCAAGTAGTGACCAAAGCACACACTGGGGTGTGAGAATAAGATGAAAAATTGAAAGCTTGTTAAGTGGTTACCGTTGTTCATCGCAGGTGTCATGAGTGAGGGTGAAGTGAGGGTGGTGCTACTTTGTAATATTAGTGAAGCAGTGGTTTTATATAACATGCAGTGGCTATGTGTATGTTTTTTGCCATTAATAGGGAATGCCAAGTACCCTCATTACTGATTCAAGAAATGACAGGGTAAGGTATAGAATAATATCAGCTGATGAATGTATGAGAATAAATGATTGAGAGCATGTTTATGTGGCTGCACTACTGTTAGCCTGATTGATCATGTTTGTATTTTATCAAATCCAGCTGGTGAAACAGCTCCATCTCTTCTGTTTGAACACATTTCTCCAGTCCCGTGCACTGAGCGTTGAATTCCCTGAGATGATGTCAGAGGTGATTGCTGCCCAGCTACCCAAGATTCTAGCAGGGATGGTGAAACCTCTTCTCTTTCACAAGAAGTGAAATGTCTTTTCTCTTATCATAGAGATGATACCTGGGTCATTTTTTGTTTGTTTATTTTGGTCAAGATTTTGCAATGTCCGGATTTCAGCATATTTGACATACTTACCCTGCCGCCTGCTTTATACCTGTAATATACACAAGCCGTTCAAGCTTGATGTACATATTGTGAGTTCCTGATTTCTTAACTGCAAAAATCACAACAGTCATAAGAAATGTTTTGTAAACTTGTCTAAGCTGCTTTTTAGATATGCATATGAATAACAATGAATAGACTTTCCAGATTTCTAACAACAGTTATACATTTTTCTTACACATTGCACGCTCTTGAATTTCTGGTATGATATGATGCAAAATTTTTACTTTAGTACATTGTGTGCATGGGTACATGTGTGCATAATATAAGATTTCGGAGGAATTAAAATAAATATTGCCCACATTTTCTTATGGATATTTTACTTTTTTATTACTGCAATGCCATTATGAGAAACTAAAGTGCTAGGCACACAGTATACATTCATAATCTTATCTGTGGTCATGTTGCATTGAAATTCTTAAGTCCAGCATATTATTTTCTGCAGCATTCAGTGGAGCTCTTCAAAAATCAGAAAGTTTAGGAAAATTTCAGTGTGTAGTACACCAGAAGTAGTGTATGCAAACCCACTAAGCTTTGGTTTGTGTTATTTTTCCTTAAAAGTTCATCACTTACTAAAGCTTAATCACTTAGCTGTAATCCTAAATTCATCAACTCTTACATTCTCGATTTCAGAAGCTTTAAATAGAGATGTTTTCACTTACTGCAACTCTTAATAATCTTAATGTTTTGAATTCCAATGCTGAATGCTCAATCAGCCATTAGCATGAAATTATAGGGAGATTAGATGCAAAAAGTAATGGAAAATATGACTGCAAACATTTTGATACACATCAGACTCATTGCAGCACAATTTAATGGAGCTACATATTTTCTATTTTGAAAGCATGCCATTATAAATGGGGTAACTGTAAAAGAGGAATTGGACTCAACTGGCTTTATACATTCAGGAAGAATTACATGTTTTACCATAGAAATGAATATGCAGCTGAACAATTATGTGGTGTTCCTTTGATATGGTTATGAAGCAACTAATGCATTTAAGGCACTAAATTGTAGATATAAACAAACAACAGAGCAACAGATAAAGCTTAAGAAGAATAATGAGTCTATTAAAATATGACAAATTTTGCCAGGCATTAGAAATTATACATAGGAAATGGTGAGTCTTGTTGGGCCTTACTTCTGGCCTTATGCTTTTGCTTTTGCCCATGACTTGTTAGATGCCCTCACTGTGTGACTGTCCTGCTGGTGGTGTGTAGCTTGGTCTCTACAGACATATCCTTGTCACATGAACAAAGGCCCCTGGGTCGAAGGTTCAGTATCCCTGGATAAGTGAGGGTGCCCTCATTAAAAGTATAAATGATGTTGCGTGTTGGTAAAAATTATATCTTGGTTCTTGAAAAAAGTGGGGACAACTGACAAGTACAGGAATGGCTAAAGGTGTCCTTACCGGTCACAATTTCCTAAAGCCAATTAAGAATTTTACAACTGGGAATAAAAGCATTTTTGAGATCCCCACACAGAAGTACAAAAGCCACTAGAGCTGGTGTAAATGTGTGACCCTAGATAAAGTGTTATTGACAGACTTTTGTGTTAGTTGACTAGGTTTGTCATTTCTAACTGCCCAGGAAAGCAATGTCTTTCATATTCAATACAGTCTGACTTTTAACTGTGATTCTTGAAGCAATTATGTTTTAATAAATAGCACAAAACTCTTTATTTCCATATCCTGAAGTTTTGTTTTTTTTATTTTATGTTCGCATTCAGTAAATGTGATTCTCAGTAAAAAATTCCATTTCAACCACTCCACTTCCATGTAACAACAGTATTTCCATGCATTCTTTTGGAATTGAAGTATTGCCACATGATTTAACCACTGAGTAAGCAGACTGTCTATGTTAGTGTTTAGATTAAACTGATAACAGAAACTTCCCACACTAAAAATTACTCCTCATCACCCTAATTCTGAAATTAGAAGACAGAGCAGGCAGTATATTTGCCTTAGGAATGCATGGATCTGCTTACATCTGCCTTTTATACAGTCCCTAAGTGGCTGACATGTCACCGTGTCCCATAAACATGGCAGATTAGTCTGAAATGCACTATATTTGCCTCAAAGGCATGATCAAAAAAGAAGAAAAGATACATTTTGGGAATAGATAACAAAGGTTAAAAACATTCTCAAATTGTATTTCTAAAATACAGCTTTTTCCTCTAACTCACGGAAAAATGTTCCCAAAAGTTCATAGTCGTGATGAATTCACTACACAAAATAGAATTATTGAGTAAGTGTGTCTGCTGTAAGAGTCTGAAGGTTCTGTGATCATTATGTGATTTTCTGAAATTCGAAAAAAATTTCTAACCCTAATCCCAGATTATAAAATGGCCTTTAGTGTTTATTTTGATATCGTCATTTGGTCTGGGTTACATAGACACCATGAACAGTGAAAAAGGACCTGGGGGTGCTGGTTGGC
>VXBU01005267.1:58327-123283 GCA_013400315.1 Bombycilla garrulus
TGACCTCTTCTCCCAGGTAACAAGTGACAGGAGGAGAGGACATGGTCTCAAACTGTTCTAGAGGAAGTTCAGGTTGGATATCAGGAAGAATTTCTTCATTGAAAGGGTGTTTAAGCAGTGGAAGGGGCTGCCAGGGAAGTGATGAAGTCACCATCCCTGGAAGTGCTCAATAAATGACTGGACTTACTTCTATGGTTTAGTTGACAAGGTGGAGATCAGACTCAATGAACTCAATGGTCTTGGCAGGTCTTTTCCAAATTAAATGATTCTGATTCTATGAACACAAATCAAAACACCTGATTTCTTCGTTCCCTACAGAAATTTTGTGTACTATGACTTTTCAACCCTGTAGCAATGTTCAGAGAGCCATTACTTTAGTTTTTCCTAAGTACAAGGTTTTATAGTTGTATGTTCTTCTGTCCTTTAATACTTTTTTAAAGAGCAAAGTATTTTTGACCTGAGCTTTACAAATAGGTCTAAATAAACATCTTGTAGTGCTTCTCAATGTATCAAGCAAGGCAGAACAATGCTGGATCTTCTTATGGTGCGTTTATACACTAGAAATAAGAGATTTCAGCAGGTGGAGGTTTCTTGTTTTCTGACATTTAGGATGTACCTGATTACATTTTAAAGGCAGAAACTGTTGTATTAATTAGAAAGTTTGGCAGCCATCTTCTACAGGCCTTTCTGTCGAGCTGTCACTAAAAGTTCTTCATACACTGAATAATGTAGGCTGTGCCTGAAGCTAAGCCTCTCTTCTGTACAGTTGAGGTATTTTTGACCAAAGCCCTTCAGCATTACCTTCTGTTGGTGCTTGAGTGAAGCAAGCAAACCAACTCATGAAGTCATCTGCTTCCTTTGAGCTCTGCTGCTGTGATTCAGCTCTCTACAGGTATCATTTTTATAGATTTTAAATAATAAAGTTTTGGAGGTTGAAGTGCCTGGCCACAGCAGCTCCCCTGTGTTTGGAGAGCTGAGACCTCCAGCCCTACAAGCTGTTCTCTTTGTCTGTGAGCTGCTCCGCAGCTGTGCTCACTGTGGTCTGAGAAACACAAAAGATCAAACACTTGGCTCATGTTTTCAAAGAGCTCAGCTGTATCTACAGTTGGGACCAGCCTTTAGGGATGGAGAAATGTGGGTTCCTTCGTACCTAGTCTATAACAGTGGGAAATGTGGTCTGAAGAGCTTTCAGTTGATTTCACGGCACTTTGGAATGGCCTGGTTATATATGTGATTAATAAATACACGCAATTTCTGATCTGCAGCTGTTTCTTCAGCTGCACCATGGTTTTGCTTTCTCGTGCTATATGTGCAACAGTGAAAGTGAGACCTAAATCTGTATTTTTTGACAGTCACTGCCTTGTTAGTACCTCAGCTGGGTTTTTTTTCTTTTCAAGTAGAGTAATAAGTCTCTCTCCATTACCTTTGTTGAGAAGGTGAGCTGCTTTCCTGTGTTCCTACCTACACCCAAATATTCATCTGCTATCAGTGATGTATCAGTGGCATGAAGAGCAGGGATCCTGCAGGGATCCTTCCTTCCTTCCCATCCTCTCCTCCCTGCCCACACTTAAGGTTGGTTTATCTGCAGAGCGAGAGAGGATGGAGCTGAACTCCACCCATGCAGTGCAACTCCAAGTACACATTTCTTGCCTTACATGCTGTTTGTGGCAGACTGACCTTTCTTTCCTTCCGAGAAGTCAGCTTGCAGCCACAGAGCAAATACCCAAAGCCCTCCCAACTTTCCACAGCTCGGGAGCCTGTGAGCATACTGCCAGGCTGGGCTGTCAGCATTGCTGGATTTATTGGTTTGTACTGCTTTGTGTCATGATGACCTGACTTGAACAGAGATTTGCTTTTAGTTTAGTTCTCTTTTTTCCCTTGGAAGATGAAAAGGAAAAAAACTCTAATATTTTAGGTATTTTTTTGTTTAAAATTTATGTCGGTTTTTGTTCAATGAATGCTATTAATTTATTAGATTGACGTTATTTGCATGCAGAATGGTAGTGTAGCTTCTCAGCTGCTTGGACAGAAACATGCATTAAAAGGTGACTGCATGGATATTAATAACTAAGTTAAAATTTATCTGTCTGTTTACCCTAAAGAGAAAATAAATAACTTTCAGAAAATAGTCTTTAAGTGCTGTTGGAACTATGCAGCAGTTGCATAACTTCAAATACATGAGCAGTGCTGCTCCCTTTTTTGTTTTTTCACATTTAGGAATTGATTTCCCTGGGTTGAGCCCACTGTGGTCTGTACGGGGCATTTAAAGCATAAGTAGGAGACATCAAATAGTGGTGAGCTTTCATTTAATTCTAGTCTACGCTTTAAAACAGGCAACATTTCAATTTCTTGCCGGTGTGGGGAGGGCTTATTATAAAAATACCATCACGAGCCTTTTAGTAATAGATCATGTTTTTCTGACCATGAAAACTAAGTTGCCTTTTCACCTCTGTGGGTACAATAGTTCCACCAATTTAGCATTCAGGCATATCAGTGAGGAAGTTCTCACAGTGTCATTTAAATAGTCTCACTCTATTGCATTTTCCCACACTCAATTCAAATACCTACCCAGCCAGTTCATAACTAAAATCTCCTTTTGCTTTGTGGAAGAAAAAAAGAAATAAATCTTTGTCAGGAAATCAGAACACTGCATCACTGAGCTTCAAACAAGGGGCTAGATTCGGTGAAAAGCAGGTAGTGAGCATAATAAGCACCTTTGACATAGCATCAGAAATATCTGGGCACAGAGTCCTTTGTGTTATACATGTGAGATTTGAATGAACATCAACGTAAGTTGCTCGTTCCAGGCAGAGATGTATGGTTCCCTCAGAGGCCTATTTTTCATGTGCTGGCTGGGATAGCAAAGCTCTTACACTTCATACCCTGTATTATTGGGTTATGTCCAGTCTGAGACTCTAATCTGTGTTATCTCCAGTTGAGAACAATGTTCTCATCACAGTGCTGCTCAAGGAAACTGATTTATTCTGGCAGACCTGTCTTGGAAATATGGAGCATGAATAAGGGAAGCACCAAACCAACATGTGCATGGTAGTATGAATCCACAAAGGTGTGGACATGGTCCTACTGATAGTAAGTGAAAAAGAAATACCTGGCCACCTGCAATCAATATGTTCCCAACCATTTCCCCAGATGCCAGCAACATTCCAAAGAGTAAAACATGGATTTTGATGGCACATGTAGGCATATTCTGTTGTAGTCAAAGGACAACACACTTGACAAAAATTTACCACTGTTAAATAGAAAAAAAGTGTCATGATGCTGTCAGGACAGTCTCTCAGCCCACCTGTGAGGCATTACACACAACGGATGGGAATATCATCTTTTGGGACTGTAATCATGACAAAAATTTACCACTGTTAAATAGAAAAAAAGTGTCATGATGCTGTCAGGACAGTCTCTCAGCCCACCTGTGAGGCATTACACACAACGGATGGGAATATCATCTTTTGGGACTGTAATCATGACAAAAATTTACCACTGTTAAATAGAAAAAAAGTGTCATGATGCTGTCAGGACAGTCTCTCAGCCCACCTGTGAGGCATTACACACAACGGATGGGAATATCATCTTTTGGGACTGTAATCACCACACATCAAGCATTGGTCAGCTGAGGATGACAAGGCTTTTCACTTCAAAATTTAGATCTTTTGTATCCTAAAGCTCAGCTTACAAGATAGTCACACTGCACTGGCCAGTTCACTTCTTACAATAATTTTACACAATCACCCCCCCAATTGCTGTTAGAAACAGTTCCTAGTGATGGCTACAGCCAGCTTAAGTTTTACTGGCAGACAGAAACTGCTTCCCTTTCTCAGGCTTCAAAATAGAGGTCATATGTCTATTTGGCCGCCCACAGCCAAAGGTTGCACAAATCTGACATTAAAAAAAAAAAAAAAGAAAATATAAAACTCCAAAAATATGAAATTTTGAAAATACTACTTCATGAAGTTTTCCAGTTTAAAGTATCTTTAATNGCCAAAAGTTTGCAAAAACCGGAAATAAAAAAAAAAAAAAGAAAATATAAAACTCCAAAAATATGAAATTTTGAAAATACTACTTCATGAAGTTTTCCAGTTTAAAGTATCTTTAATCTTTCCCTCAAGACAGACATTAATTTTAAGAAAAACTACGTGATAGAGAAAAGCAAACCCAAAGCTGAGCACTCCTGCAAATGCATGATCTGTTGAAGTTTCTGAATTTCTTATAGCCTCTAAATCCCAGTTCCTATATTTTTGAAACATTTATTCTCTCCTCTGTCTATGTCTTCAACACACCTTCTTTTCCCAATGGGTTACTTGGATGTGTAATGCATTAAGACTTTGTAGAGCCTTTGCAATCCTTAATGAAAAAAATCTGTAGAAAGACAAATAATCCTTAACTTTGAGACATTTTTGGACTGATGTTCAATTTTCTCTGTATTTAAAATTCAGGATCATGATAGATATAATTTATGCTTTGCTGCTATTGTTTTTATTTTTGGAAATGAAAAAAAAAAAAAAAGAGACCTGTGTAAGATTTCTGTATTTTCCTCTTGAGAGCTTTCATCTCTATATTTGTACAACTGAAATAATAGCTTCAGGTATTTTTGCAAAGGTGTTGTGTAGCTACGTTGTGTCATGTCCAATAAACTGGGGATGTGCTTGCTTTGTAGTAGTGTGAGAAGCGTTTAATTCTTCAGTAGATGTACAAAAATCCACTAGACTGAGTGGAAGCTAAAGCTGCAGAATGACACTGCTGTCACTGGACATGGGGCTGCAGATGCCAGTACTGGTGGAGCCACTCGTGCTGCAGTCCTACAGAGCAGCTTCTGGAAGGCTGATTTTGGGGGGAATACTTAGGCAGCTTCAGGTTAGAGACAATACACAATGATTATTTATGGAATTCAAACCCATATGGCTGGGGTGGGGTAGGGTGGGGGGTGGGCAGAATTGTTTTCCATTTTGGTTGCAATTCAAACCCTCTACAAGTCAGGATGCAATAAAACCTTATCTAGTTATTTATTTATATCTTTATTTATTCTTACATGGAAGGTTGTGACTTCAATCAAAATGGCAACGCTCAAATTGCCAGCCTATAGAAACATCAAAATGAGTTACAATGTATTCCTTATCTCCTGGCATAAATACATACAAAGTTAAAGTTTATTAAAAAGGCTGCCCTGCAGTGCAGAAGGTCCATGCACAGCAGCACTAGCAAGAGGTGCTGATGTGGGAGCAGAGGCCGTGGCACTGTGGGAATGGAGGTGCTGCACGACGCTGCTGGTCCAGATCAGCAGGAATACACCTGAGTAGAGACACACCGTTAACACAGCAATCTACACATTGGGTAATCATTTCTTTTTAATTGTTTAAAAGCCAGGGTTTCAGAATAAATTGTCCCCAGACTTTACAGAGGTGGTGCCTGAGCTCACTGCCGAGTCCACACCAAGAACTGGAGCTTTCTGCTGCCAGGATTGGTCAGTGCCAGATCTGCCCTCTGAGGTGCAAGATGCAGCACACTGTAGGATGCATCCATCCACCATCCACCCACCCTGGGATCCTCAGTCACAGGGGAGAAGAGATTTTCTTGTCGCTAGTCAATGACCTGGACTGGTGCAACCTCTCCTTGGCTGTACCAACAGGGCACATCACACCTGGCTTTTAAGGAGCTGACTCCAGTGCTCAGGTGATCCTTCCCTCATCCTTAACGTGCTCCATTTCCCACCCCACTGCCTTCTGAGGTGGTGTGAAACAGGCAAGGAATGCGACCCACAGCCTGGTGAGGGCCACAGGCAGAATGGCTGGGAAGTGCCATGTTTCCTTTTCTAAGGAAATATTGGCAAAAAAAAAAGGACTGCTGGTTTAGATGTCATCCCTTCCTAAGGATGTACTGCAGTGTTAGTGTGCCCACAGAGGCACAAGGATTAGTCATGCCAGCAACGCCAATACTTATGGACATCATTTCCACATAATACAGAACATCTTGAAAGTGATGTTGCAGTTTCATTTCTGAATGTCCTTGTTCTTGCGAATTCATATTTTGAATGTTACCAGTGCTCCGTGTACACATCACAAACAGTTTTACAGGGATGGTACTTACCACACAGATGATTCATTTTCCAAATTAATTTAGTTTTAAGCATTCCACACAGTATACAACAACTGGGGAAGGCATTTAGTCAGTACAAAAATACATGAACTTCTTTCAAGTGGAAAAGAATTTGTGTGCTATTAGCAGCTGGCACAAAAAAGCAAATAATCTTCACGTCTTTGGGACACATGAACTTCAAGGTGTCAAAGTTAAAGGATGTGATTCTACTTAAATATGCATTCAGTTGAGCACATCTGCATTGGTAACTTTATTTAGGTCCCAATTATGTATTTACTCAATGGTGTTTCTCAGGATTGAGTGGAATAGCTTTGTGTGTTCATATATGTATCTATATATCTATATGTGTGTATGTATTTATGTATCTATGTATTTATATATATCTTCTCTGTCCAAAATCAGCCTCAATGCACACCTCTTTTGCTCAAGGATAGTTTGGGATTTTATTATTTTTAACAGACATAGTAATAGAAGGGTATAAAGAATAAATCATTATTTGACATAGGATGTCTAAACCCTTTGAGGTAGAAGGTTTTGCTTTAACCTTTAGCAGATAGCAGTCTCCCTAAATGAGATGGGTTTCTTTATTTTGACATCTCAGACTCCATAATGATGCAGGTACTCTTGAGCCTGACTCATCTCTGCACAGCACAGGTGAGCTTCCTCTTAAACATACCAATGAGTTAAGCAATAATCACTGGCTGCTCACAGGGAAGGCAGCGCTGGTATTTTGTGACTGTCTAAATGAAAGAAATAAGTGCTGTCAGAGATCCTGTCGTGCAGGAATTCAGACCAAACCATCATTTGCTTTCCTGTGTGTCAGTAATGAAGGTGCTGCAGCACTGGAGAAGGCACCAAACTGAGCCAAGGCTGAGGTGATGCTCTGAGGAGGTCCAGTGTCCTAAATCACCCCCTGCGAGCTGCACTGGCTTTGGTGTTACCACTGTTTCACTCAGATGTTCCTGCAGGGAAGGCTGACTCAAACGTGTGCTGGGGAATGAGCTGTGCTTGTTCCTTCTGCCTTCAGAAGGGGAGCTATTTGTGAGAGATTCACACAAAAAAACCCCATGATAAACACTCTTGATTTTCCCTCAGGATATAAACTATCCAGCAAAGCTAATTAGCTAAAAATCCACAATATTCACCTGAGTTTCTCATGCTGATGTGTATACAGATATCATTATTATGATCATGCTTACATTTGGTCTCCCAGTTCATTTAGGAAATAATTCAAGGCATCATTTGAACAAAGATGTGGAAAAAATATTAAGGCGAGGGTTTGGCAGGGGCAGACTTGGTCCTGTGTTGCTCTGAGGGTAAAAATAATTGGGCTGGTTTGTTCTGTATTGTGTGAACTTCAGGGGGATGGGGAGGGCAGGGAGAATGGCCCATCTGGAAACAAAACAATGTTACAAATGAGAGTTGGAAGCCGGTGACACACTCCTATGGCATTCACTGCAGGTTTCTCAGGAAAGGTCTGGGGAGCAGGACATTGTGCAGAACAGCCCTTTTTCCCATCCAAGGCAGGCAGTTTGTCCTAATTACAGAAAAGAAACAGCACTTCATGGGACTAAACAAAAGCATCCCTCGACCAACAGCAACAGCAGGAAATAACAACCTTAAAATGACCATTTAAGCTGAGGTTATATGTAAGGATATATTTGCATCACAGCTGTCCAGCACAATTTGTTTGCACCTAAATGTCTCTGAGGTCGCTACTATCTACCTGCTTCATTTAGATGTCCCTGGAGGGTGTACCAGGGCCTGCCAGTGTGTTTTTTGTCTTTTCTTCTTGTGGGTTTTCCCTGCTGATAGGCATCCTGCTTGTTTTTTGATAATTCAGGACTCACAGTTGTCACTGCTTTCAGTCTCTGTTTCCAGCACTTTGTGCTCAGCCTCCCAGCTCAGGTGCATTGAAACCCTAATCCTTGTTACCTTCTTGTGAGGCCCATGCAAACAGCACATGCTCAGTTCTAGGAACCAGTTGTATCCTGTATGCCAGTTAATTTCTTTGAAGGAACACTCCACGGATTGTACAAGCTCGGGTTTCTTATCTTCCTTCTGCCCAGGTTTTGGGAATTGTCCTCTGAAAGGCTTCTCACGGAGCTCCCCAGTGTGCAGCTGTCTCACCTGCTTGTGCCCTCTGCTGATGTTTCCCCAGGGCTGCCAGGAGTGTACGGTCCTGCCTGGAACACAGGGACCCCAAATGAGCTTGGCTGGAGCCCATTGCTCCTGCTCCAAGCTCTGCTGTGCTGACATGTTGGGCACCTTCCACACCCCACTTTGCCCCAAGCCCACCAAGGGCCAAACGCCCACCCTCTCAGCCACCTCACCGGCTGGCGTAGCCAAAGTACAGCACTGTAAACCTTGTTTTGAAAATACCCCAAATCCAGATGCGCTGCATGTTTCCCTTTACATGTGGGGTTTTTTGCTTGGAATACAAAAGCAGTGACTATCAACAAAACTAAATCGCTGATGTTTTTCATTCAGATGGGACTCTAATCCCTTCTAAGGGCACCCAAGAGCCATTAACAGTAATTTTAAATGAAATACACCCGTGCTAGGTCTAACTAATCAGTTCCTCAATTATACTGGCAGAAAGATGTATTCCAATTACCAAAGTACTTTCAAGTGAATTAAGACTCCTTTCTGTACCGGCAGTGGAGGTCACTCAATGTTCCCATGAATCCCTGCATGTTTACATTAAAAAGCACACCATGATCTTTGGCAAAGGCACTTGCTCTAGGTTAGTTCAGCTTTTGAGCTTGTTGCCATAAATACAATAGAAAAGAAGCCGACCTTTGGAAAAGGAGCCAAGAATATCTTTCAGTACTTTGTTTCTGTATCAGCGATTAATCCAAATGACACGGGAAAAGCTTTACAAACGTGAAATAAAATTTTTAAATATGAAAGTGCAGACACCTTATTTACCATGTTTATTAAGCAGTGTTTGTGTTAGAAAGGTTAGTTTTGAAGGAATGCATCATGCCAAACTAATGAGAAAATGTTCCAAACTGGGGCTTGAACTGATTTTGCCACCTGCTCAGTTTACACCTATGCTGTCTCCTTGGATCACTGAAGTTTCTCCTCCTGAAGGCAGGAAGTTGTGGCCAGCTTGGCTCATCTCAGCACACATTCTATGCCAAAGCAATTCCCCACATCACTTTCTCCATAGTCAACATTGAAGGTTTATCAGTAATAAAGCCAAAAATACTAATTTTTCAAAACACTTGAGAATCATGCCCTGTAAGGGGCTTTAATGCAACCAAGTAATGAAATGTGTCTTCACCCTTTCTGATAAGAAGCATGGATGTCTCCCCCCTTGAGAGTTTTAAATTTGGTGTAATGCGGTAGTTCAACACAATTGCGTTGATTCAACAGCAATTTAAGTATTTTTACATTTAAATGCTCACTGAAATGTCAAAATGTAGCATGTCAGACAGAACATAGGTTTCCAAGAAATAATAATAAAAAAATCTTAGTTGTTTCCTGATGCCAAGTGAAATGGGACATTGCAGAAATGAGTGATGAAAACTATTTTAGAGCTTAGTCTAGACCCCAACATCATATGCATTCACACCTGCAGATCAGGGAATCTAAAAATCTAAATCTAAATCTAAAGCTGAGAAGACTTCATCCCTGTGGAAATGAGCAAGAAATGCTAACAAAAACACAACCATTTTATTTCAGATATTTAACATAAAATCACTAATGTACTGCCATTTTTGATGGACTATCAAAAGGGAGATATTCTCCATTTCCTCTTGTGCCTACTCACAGTGCAGAGCTGGGCATCTGTGGCAGCTCCTACCACTCCTGCTTCCATGGCCCCCAGCAGAGTGGAGGGAATCCAGTCCCAAGTGCTGATCCCAGAGGGAGCTGTGGCAGTGCTGAGACAGGCACAGGCACAGGCACAGACCCAGCTGGCCAGGCACCAAGAGCAGCAGGGCAGGGCAGGTGCCTAAGGTGCCTCTGCCCTTCCCTTCCCGAAAGCCCCCGTGGCACCGGGGAGTGTTGCAGGGAGTGATGGTGACAGCTTCCATCGCTATTGTCCCACGCTTCACCTCAGGGGTGGTCCTCTACACTTAGGGCTCTAAGCTTCAGCTCAGCTCTAACCCCTTACCCCAGCCCCTCTACTTCTCAGGCTTTTCCAGCAGAACTAATATAGCCAGAAGGGGCTTTGCCAGCTCAGCTGGGGAACCTTGCCTTCTCCCTGACCCCATTCTGCCCGGGACACCAGGATCTCAGCAAGGTGCAAGACAGTTTGGTGGCTGCAGGTGATGTTTTGATTCCTGAAAGCAGAATCCACATCTCTCAAATCCACAAGCAAGGAGAGCTGTGAAATATAGGCTTCACCTTGGAGCAGTTGTTAGAAAGCATTGGAAGGGAAAGACTTTCTCCACTGGGTCCGTGCTGCTTGGCTGCTCAACAATCTCATTTTTACTTACAGCCACAAGTATCGACGTTTTGTTTCTGTCTGTCTCTGATGTGCCCCTGGGCAGAGCTGTGGGCACAGTGCCTGCACAGAAGGAGGCTGGCAGGCACTGTGCCCAGCCCAGGGCTGGCAGGCAGGAGCCACAGCAACCTGAGAGTGCCTGGGGCAGGAGCTGGCAGCTGGAAGCCGTGGATGCAGGAGCTGTAGCGATCCTCCCTGGCCTCCTGCAGTTTTCTGCACTGTCCAAGCCCAAGCACAGTGAACAGCAGAAGAATTTGATCAGCTGGCTGGTTTGATCTTGCTTAAGAAACACAGGTCTGTATCAAAGCCTGATTGTTTAATATCCCTGTTATGGATAGTCAAGTCTCCCAAGTTTCTGGTGAGTTCCTCCAGGTAAAAGGCAAGGCAGGCCACTTCACAGCTCCCTTTGCCTGGGGCACAGCTGTAACTCCAGCCCAAGGGCTGTAAAAACTGAGGCAAAAAGTCTTGGAGAGATGCTGGGGAGGGCATGCAAGGGAACTTGCAGAGGCCACTGCACTCACTTGCTTCCCCCATCAGGCAGTGCTGTTGGAATGCAGCCATGGAAGGCGCTCCCCTGAGCCCATCCACCTGCTGAATTCCAGAGGCAAAGACCTCATCAGTGAGATTCTGCTATACCAGGGTTCTTTCTGCTTCTTGCTACCTAACATCCAAAGCTGTAGTTTTTTTTTCCTCAAAAGCCACATCTTTGAAGACTTCCACGTGATCAGGACAGTGTATGGCAATTGTCTGGTATTCACATGCCCATCTACATAAAGCAGGGGTGAAATGTTACTCTAAAATGCAGGTATGGATAAAAGTAGAACCAAACTGTTATTCGTTGGAAAAAAAAAAAGGCTGAACCAGAGCCCAAAATTAAAACAAATAAAAAAAACAGTTTGTGTATAAAGGATTTTTATTTTGAAAAACATTTTTTCAAATTTTAGAAATACAGTGTAAAGTACAACATAGAATTATGTCTGCAAAGTCAGCTTATGCATGTCATGCCAGTTATTTACATGTAGATATATACAGAGTGCAGATAATTATTGAAACCACACTACAAAATAAACAGAGAGTTCAATAAGATAATTTAGTAGGACTTTATTAAATAGATATAGTTATTGATTGTATATATTTTCCTATTAAAATAACATATAGTATCTAAAGTAACCCCTATAAACTCTAATACCTCCAAAATTGCCATAAATATGATTGAAAACTGGAACTATCCATGTGCCCTGTGCAGCTGTTCTGCCCTTTGCTCCAATAGAGACTCTTGCCGAGGTAACAGTGCTATCCTTGGTGCCAGAGTTTTGATGACAATTCCCAATAAAACACTTGCAGAAAGCTCAGACGCAAAACAGCTTTCAGCTGAGGCGACCAAGGGTCAGAGCACTGTGCTTTACATGTAAAACAAGAATAATCCAATGGCTTATTCAACACTGCCACACACAGGACAATTAAAGAACTGATATGATCCTCAGAGACTGAATTAGTGCCTGTTTGGATACCAAGCACCTTACTAAAAAAAACCAAAGCAAACTCCCAAAGTCCATGCAAAATCTTAAAAAACCAAGAGACCTCCCAACGGGTACAGACACAGCCTGACTGACAGTGTGACTTCAGCAGGAGCTGCAGCAGCAGCAGCATCTTCAGGGCTCTGTGACCAGCCAGAGAGAGACTAAGGTTGCATATGGCTTTGATCTCTGGCCACTGAACAATTCATTCAGGCCTCTCTGCTGAAAGAAAGGACAACGCCAAGCTGGATCACAGATTATCCCATTTGCAGAATATTCCATCTCCTTTCTGGGGGCTTCTGGCCAGCAAACCCTCACTACAAATTACCAAAGATCTGTCTTTGATTTCACTAGAGCTCTGAGAGTTTCCATCCGTGGAGAAGATCCATCCCAGTTTGGAGATTGTGCTCCCCAACTGGGATTTCTCTTCTGGCTGTTCAATCCAAAATTGCACAACCTCCTGCTTCAGGAAAAGAAATATCAAGAACAATGTGCTTTTGAGTTTCATTATTTATTCTGATGGAATCTTAAGTAGAAAATAGGCCGGGGAGAAAAGTTACCCCCCCAAAAAAATCCAATTACTGCCATACAGTGCTTTTTTTGTTGTTGTAATTACTGCTCTGAACTGCAGAATTTTACAACTTTTCCTCTCCTAACATGTCTTTCCTAAAGGCACATTACAATTCAATCCAATTACAGGCAAAGAATAGAGATTAGCACCAGAAAATATATAAAAGGAAAATAAGTTACTATTACTATCATAGAATAGCGCTGATCAGCAAATCTGTGCATCTTTTTTTTTCCCAGAAATAATTGTACAATGAACATTATAGGGGAGTTGGGGACATAAGTGATAACTATGGTTTAATTTAACAGTTTTGTTACATATAACTCTAAATGCCAAAATATGGCAAGGACATTTTAATACTGAACTCATAGGAATTACACTCAAAAAATGTAATCTTTATCATCATTAATAAAAAGTGTGAATATAGAATATTAATATACTTTACATATTTATCATACAATACATCAGTCCTTCACACTATTAATTTGATTCATGTTGTGCTGCAACATGTATCAAAAGGTTTAACAAAGAGGGCTAATTATATGTTGTGGGTACAGACATTATTTCCACAAGACAAACAACAACAACAACAACAATATATAATCTACCTTGAGTTCTACAGGTATTTGGAACAAACCTGCTGCATCCTTTTAGGAAGGATAATAATAATAACTATATAAAAAAATGTTTAACCTTTGCTTGTAGAGTGAGTCTGATTTCCATAAAGAATAGTAAATCACTACTATGAGCTAATTTAATTCAGATTGCCTAATTTTCTGGTAAGGCATTATCAAAATATTATATCTCCATTTAAATGTTATATGGTTTTCTGATTCTTTGCTATTGTCAGAATAAAATATTGCTAAATCAGAAAAAAAATTTTTGGTCAGGCCTGAGAGTATTATCATTGGAGAAGCTTTGGTGCTGCCACCTCCCCCACTTATTTAATTGAGTAAGTAGGTTTTTGCATCCTTACTTACTCAACTTTTTGGTTCACTGTTCAGCTTGTTGTAGAGATAAACTCCCTCCTGAAATGCAGGGAAGAGCTGGGGCACCCACAACCCAGCAGTGAGATCATGCAGAAAGTGATACTACGTGCTGCAGAGGGGAGTACAAGAAAAAACATAAGAGTTCCAAAATTGAAAACCCCTACTCCTGGAGAGTGAGTGGCTAACTGTAAGTAAGAATGGGCATAACCCTTTTCAGATGGAAATGCCATTTTAAAGCTAAATTACTTAAAAATTGTTTATGGCTAGCTCAGAAGAAGGGCTTGACAAAGCTGCACAGAATTACAGAGGAAAATACTGATTTGTTTTGTGAGCAGCACATGAATGGAATCCAGTTTCTTATTAAGATGAATGTGTGGGAATAGAAGAAACACCTACCCTCCACAGGGATTCCTCCAAGTCTTTTTACAACCTTTCCCTCAGCACTCACAGGCTCTATTTGCTTACTCTGTAACTGAACTTGGCAATTTCACAAAATTTTAATGAACTTGGCATCTTTAATTTCTCTAGCTTGCATTCAGATCAGCTGCTTTCAAAACACAGTACTGAAGAATTGTGAGACACATACAGGTGATGTGAAATTACCTAAGCTTAGAGGTTTTTTTCCCCACTTATTTTTAAATCAGGCTAGAACAAAGCAAGTAAGAGCAAACATTTTCTACATTTTCTATTTCACAATTCCTCAAGAATTTCACAACAATTAAATTGCCCTTAAGACGTATGAGGAATCATCAAAGGATGTTCAAAACAGGTTTGCTACTGACCTCATGCAACATCCCAGAAGCTGGGAATTTTTTCCCTGATCACTGCATTTTTCTGCCTGTGTGAGATGTGCTGGGCTACCAACCTCTGCTCAAAGTTCTGCTTCCCTTTCTGCTCCTTTTTGCCTGCAGCAGCACTTTCCCTGGGAAGGTCACCAGAGGTCACCTTTTGACAGACTACAGTTTTTTGGTTGTGAAATACAGCAAAAATAGGACCAAAATCATGTTGGTCTTCTCTGGACAATGGCAGTCTCAGGCATAGCTTAGACTAAGAAAACTTGGCTTGCCTTAAAATGAAGAAAAATACAGCTGGCTGAGGAAAGACTTTCACTTCCTTTCACATCTGCTCTGGGCAAATTAGACGAGCACACACCTGTCTGCCTTCACTGCAAGTGCCATCTGGAACAACCCTTCATCACAAGGCACTGGGCACATTCTTGATTTAAGGTGAAGTGAAACAAGTTTTGGGATTTATGAAACTGTTTAGGGTGAAGAAAGAACCCAGGTCACTCAGTCACTAATGCATGGGGTCTGTCCACAACTGCCTGCAGCCAGTCTTGCTCACACTCCCCCTATGAAAAGACCATTTTTGGAAGGATGCTCTTTGAGCCTCTCTCCTTCTCTGATAATCACTCAATACTTGAATTAGTGAGGAGAAAGATCCCACAGGATTATGCCACCAGCCTGAAATCCAGCAATTTCTCTGAAGAATTAATGCACTACATGTAAGTTAAGAATGTTCTGATGTGCTTCTCTGTGTTGGCAATGAGTATTCCTTTTCAATCTAAAAAAGAAAAATGCTATGGAAAGAAAAAAGCAGCAGGTAAAAAAATACTGATGTTTTTAGCCCTAACTGCAACCTAAACTTTCTTGAAGAAGTGTACAACTTAGAAATCAAGAGATGATTTGTTTTCTGATTTCTGCTCTGGAAGAAAAAAACTAAGTCTTGACAGATCTGTGAAACTAAGCCTAGATAGTTCTATGAAACAGTGAATTCTTTTGGAAGTACTGATGTTGAAGAAATACCAAGATGGAGATTAAATGTCTTGGTTTTCAATCAGGAATGGTAAGTAGCTAAGCAAGCAGTGCATGTTTTTCCTCAAGGTGTACAAGAAAACTGCTCAGACTGAGAAAGCTGCTTATGGTTTCTGGGGTTTTCTTCGACTTGGTTTTGTTGTTTTTTTTTTTTTTCCTTTTCAATCCTACCAGGAGCAATCAATAGGTCTTTAAAACACCTTTGAAAAGTAAGGATTTTTGTTTTTATTCTGTGGAAGGAGACAATCTTTGTCAAATATTTTAGTAGAAGTCAGGACAAATAACACTGAGTAACTTTATTGCTACATGGAGCTTTTAGCATTCATAGCTTATAAAATTGGCTAGTTCACAGCTCATTTGTCTTACTTGCAATGGAAAAAGAATGAGTTACAATTTATCTCAGGTTTCAAAACATACTGCTGTTTTTCACTGCTCGCTTCACATGACTACCAACCAGTCCAGATTCAGCATCTCCTTGTTTTCTACAGATGTTCTGGGACACAGAGAAAATATCTTCCAGATGATGGTTATTATTGAAATAAAAGTTGTTAATATTGTCTATGCTGATAGAGAAAGTAGGAAAGAAATCTAGTAAGTATTTGAATGAAACATTCATTAAACATATCACATTTTGAATGAGCACTCACTGCGCAGACAGTGTATAAACTGGTCTTACCAGCTGTATAAATTCTATACCATATTGTAACTCAATGACTAACAGAAGTTCCAACTTCTGATTTATGGTAAAGTCATATCTTACTTGAAATGATTAGGATCAATTTTAGAATCAAGTTTTCTAAGGGAGAATTCAGATGACAATAGAAGCAGTACTTACATTATGAAAAAGTCCATGATTTTCCATATTAAAAACCATAGATTACAAGAAATGTCATAGAGAGCATTGCCTCTAAATTTCACACTTCTGTGAGCAACATCCTTGGACCCGAAAGTCTGCAGCTAAATAGATTTTTTTTTATTGCTGTAGTGTTCCTTACCCATAAAAGAAGAACAGAACAACCTTTTGCAAACAATGGAAGTTATTTAAACAGACTACCATCCTCAGCACAGAAACTGTTAACTGTTTCATCACATTCTGTTCCATTGGCAGGGAGCTTTGTAACTTGCAGCTGCAGCATCTGAAGGAAATCTACCACTCAGCTAAGGGGCTGATCCCATATCTGTGTCAGATAAAAATCATAGTGCTTATTATTTGTTACCATGGATACCATGAAGATATTGCTGTCCACTAAAGATTACTACAGGAAGACAACATAATTCTCAGGAACTAGTCCTGTTTTGCCTTCATAAGTTGCCTTTAACCAGCCTGGTTCCACTGATGGGTACACTGCAAAAAAAAACCAAACACATACACAACTTTAAACACTGTTTAAAATCCCATAATGCTAAATATATGTATTTAGATTGTATTTATTCAAGAGCAATTGAAAAAGCAGGGCAAAACCTGAGTGTTAAAAAGAGAATTAGGCCCCCATTTTATGATATTATTCAGTTCTTCATAAGTTCTTTTTTAATATATAAGTCAACGTACAACAAATCTTACCATTGGAAAATATTGCCCCCTGTGGGAAAGACAGCTCATGACTATGCTCAGCCTTACAGGAATACATGGCTTTTGCTTGTCTGAAAGAAAAAAATACAGGCTTGCAATAAATGAGATAACAAGGAAAAAAGTATAAAGGATATTAAAACCAGGAAAGTAGAGGAATAAGCAGATTTACAAATGGTATATGAAAATGACTGGTCACACAGCAGTTCAGAGGAGTAGAATTATAGCAGACAATAACTTCAAGCTTACTGGAGTTAACAAGCATGTTATTGCAGAAAAGAGACTAACATCCCACTTAGATATTTAAACAGGAATATAATTTGGAAATGAGCATACTGTTTGAAGCAAGCCATGGATTGCCTGGAGACAAATTCAAAAGTGATCATCAACTCATTAAAGGTTTAAAAACTTGACCTGTGAGAAACTATCGTTAATAGGTCTACAGAGGAAAATAATACTTAGAAAATAAACATGAGACAAAAAGGAATAATGATTCTGTCCCAAAGAAGAAGTGTGACAGAAAATGTCACTTCTTGGGGTCTGGCACTATGATTCTGCAAAGTACAAAATGAGAGTTTGAACATGAAGATGGAAATTAGGAGTTCTTTTTAGATTCCTGCACTTTACTTAATACCTTGACTTTAACTTACACACTCAAAACAATTTTACATGAGCCACCAATTTTTCTGAATTTCTTGAAACCCACGCTACACTAAGTGAAGACGAACTTGTTGACTATTTCACTTTTTTGTGATACGATAGGGAATTGCCAGCTATGGTTTCCTTGCAGCCAGGATTTATCTCAATGACCCAGCATGTGACCTGTGGCAAGGTTTAAAATTTTCTGCATACTTTTTGAGAGTGTGCATATGCAAGTGGCATGTAATCTATACAAAATAGTGAGATAAAAGAGTTGTATGATAGATTAACAGTGCCATATCATAAGCATTGTCATCATTCATTTGAGCCTTTAAAAGGTTATGAGAGTGGATGGACATAGTCTGAAGTTTTTATGTGAGAGCTCTCCGGAGATGATTTCTCCCTCTGAATAAAAAGCTTGCTGATGGTTCTCTGACTTATGACTGGACTAAATGGCATGTTTTGCCTTCATCTTAAGAGAACTAATGTCTCCTCAAGGGTTACATTCTCAGGATGAGATTTTCAGAGGGGATCAGGAATTTTGAGTTGTACAACATCCAAGGAGCAGTTTATTTTCAGGGCCCTGGAAACATTTCTGATTTTTAGTACTGTCATCCTGCTTACATCCCATCAGCTAACTAAAACAAGATGAGCACTGGAACCCTCTTTGTTCACTTTGCTTAAATGTTAGCTTGCTCTTCGACTGGTTTAGACTGCTCTGAGTAGAGTTTTCCAAAAGAACTCCTTGGTGCCTCCTGTTGTAAAGAATTTACCATCTACAGTTGACAAGACAAGTGTCTAGATTCATTACTCTATATAATCTGTGAAAATTTACACATAATAATCTACATAATGTGTATACAGAGGGAGCTTAGATAACTTTACTGAAGGTCACACATAAAGTGAAATTATTTAATCTCATTTTTCCTCGAAGTCCACAGAGAGCACTACAAATTATCCTGATTATCTAATTATCTAATTTTCCTGACCCTAATCAGTAAACACTATGACAAAACAGCCTGCTGGGATGGGTTGACCCTGGCATGACCCCTTGTCATGCAAACCCAATACACCAGGGTGACACAATCATGGATTTTACACATATAAAACAGTAGAGTAACTGTTAAAAATTGTGGTTCCAATGAACACAAGGTAGAAGGTAATGAATTCACTAAAGCACAGGAATTATTTCAAATCTGAATAATAACTATCAAGCCTGGTGCCTATGTTAATAATGGGACACCTGAGTAATACTCTGACAAAAGACATTTAAGGCAATATTTAAATGTGAGGCAGAATTTCTTAAGTCATTCTTGAACTATGATATGTTTTTATGGTCCCTAGAAAAAGTTAAGAAATTAATGCAATTTTCTCCTCTATTCTTTAATGTCTAATAAGCTATTCTATCTTCAACCTCCAATTTTATCTGATCAAAGTATGTTTACCTTAAAAAAAAAATTACAAAGAAACATAGACCCTGTCTTTGAATTATACAATCACAGAATTTCTAAAGTTGGAAAAGACTTCTAAAATAATCTCCAATGGAAAGAGAAAGGCTCTCAGCACTTGACATTACATAGACAGAGAAAAACAATAACTCAGTTTCTCAAAAACTAATGAAAGATAGGACTCTTCACACTATCTTGCTCCAGAAACAGAGCAATTACATCCCAAAGTTATCACAAACCATCCGTGATGGTATAACATGTGACAGATTTAAAAATATTTATTCACAATTCTGGAGCAATTTTCAAGCACCTGGTACTGCCTCCACACTTGATTTGATTATTTAGGTTCTCATATTTGTTATTAATCAATTCAACCCTATCCATCTGGAGGCACTGCTCATGAAATGAGCTTGCAGGTTCTTGGGCATTTTGATTGTGATTATGAAAATGGACATTCTTACTGATGGTCTTAATGCTGTTCTCCCTAGAAACAAGGCTGTTAAAAAGCGTATGACAACATCACCATCACCCATTACAGTTCTTTTAAGATGATGCTAATATCCTGAGAGGAGTGTGATTCATGTTGTTTAGGTCAGAAGGAAAAAAAAGCAACTTCAGAAAATGTTACCCACATTTCCTAGAAGTTCCTTCTTTCCATGACCTTACTGGGTAGATTTCAGATCAGAAAAATGCATTTTCCATTTCCTTACTTCCTATTATGGTTGTTTTGAGCCCATAATGATAAATATACTAGCAGTCAAAGGATCAGTACTCATCAGATCATAAATTCTTTTGCTTGACTGCGTACACTCAACAATACCTGAGGCTCTAAAAACAATAATAACTATTTTGAAAGATAAAAACAAGCTTTAAAACCATGCTCCTGCCCTAATGACTTTTCAGTCTAGCAAGACAAAGCCAGAAGAGGAATGAATGAGGAAAAACATATGCATCTCTCTCAGATGACTCACCAGTTAATACAATCCTACAGAAGAAGGAAGGTTTATAGAGCCCTGGAGGTGGCAGACTCAAAACCAAGCCCGAGTAAAACACACTGGCCTGGTCTGAGCAAGGTGTTCCACGTGTTTTAGGAAATGCAAAATATAGCATGAAAATAGAAGCAAAAGACTGACTGGGAAAGAGTATTTAATCACATGTTTGGGAAGGGAGCATTGGGTCTAGAGGGCCTCAAAACATCAGTCTGCTCCTAGTAAGTCCCAGCCTGGCACCTAGAGATCCTGCTGAAAGGCTAAACCTTTTGCTGTCACCTATTCCTTCCCATTTTTCTAATGAAAATTCTTCAGGAGACTTGACTTTCTGTGTACCTTTAAATCAAAGTCAAGAATATGTAGAGTCAGGGATTATGTGTTGGTGCATTTCTGTACAGAAGCTGAAATAAACACAGCTCAGGCCTGACTGACTTACCTGACTGCAGTATTTGTGAAAATATTTCTTTCAAGTGCATACTAGATTAGCAGCAGAGACTGGTCTCAGTGTACACAGTAGCTTAATACTACAGTGATGGAGACTGATAAATAATAAACTTCAAATCAGGAAATAGGAAGACAGAAGTCAAAGTAACTGTAATTGGAAAAAGAGAGCACAGGCTGGACGGGGCATAAAATTTTGGTCTTCCCTGTCCAGTCCTAACACATTTACTGTGGTCTCTTGTCTTTCTGACTAGAAAAACCCTTTAGTGTTACAGGAGCATGTACTTATGTATACAAGGAGAGAAAACAGGTGAAATAATGCATTAATAAAGAGGACACAGACACTCCTTATAGACCTGTTGCATCATGCAAAGTCAGAAAGCAGGGTTGCAGACACTGTGTGGAAGAAGGAATTAAGTAGGACCAGAACACTGTGGCAGTAAAGTAAAGCAGAATTACCTGCTGGAATACAGGAAACAATTGAGACTGTAAAGCCATACATGTACTTTTGATCTGCCATTTGTACAAAAGACCACAACAGCTAACAGGTGCCTCAGGCAGGGATGAAGTTACTTACATTCTATAATGCATAGGTAAACAGTAGCTTAAACTTTATCTTAGCAGGGTAAATTAGCCATGCAGAGAGTCCAACACCATCTTGATTTCAGACCTGTTGTCAGACCAGGCAGCTTAAAAATAGTTTCTCTGCCTTAGACTTGGCCCTGCATATATTCATTGGTTAGCAGAGGAACACAGAAGGTGTTTTCTACTGCATGATCAAGTTGTAATTATCATGATTTCTACATGTTTCAGAGACAAAAAAAAAAGCTATTCTACAGTTTTAAACCGGCCTTCATGTTCACAAAATGCAGCTAAATAACATCTGCCTCTGAATTGCAAAATCATACAGATGTAGGCAGCACTATAAGAACAGCTGAACTACTTCTGATTTCTTCCTCTTTCTCATTTTCCATTTCCCTTGCTCCTGTTGCTCTTCTGCCTTCTTACGAAGGCTGAAGTAGAGGAGCTATTCAGCCTTTCAGTGTTTTTGGCTTTGTTATTTGCTCTCCACATCCATTACTAAAGTGATACTTTTTCCTTTGTCGGGTTTTTGCTTCTTACATGCTTGTTATATACAGATATACCTGGCACAGACTCTGAAGGAACAACAGGGGAGAGTTTGAAAGAAGGAAGTAATACAAAATAAAAAAAGGAACAGTATTGAAGATGAAATGCTGCAGGACTGATGAAGCAGTCACTGCTTTCAACTTAGGGCATTGGCTTAAGAACATTCCAGACCCTTCATTTATACTTTTCTTCTTTAAATTATTGCCCTGCTCTTTTCACACTCCTTTCCTCCCCTGCCACCCTCCTTTTTGTTCATCTTACAGTTCATGTACTACACAAAACAAGAAGAGCCTTGATTCCTGAAAGCTGCTTCTCTCACAAAAGCAGCAGGCCTTTGCAGGAGAGCTTTCTTTTCCTCCCCTGCTAGATCTGCCAGAGAGGACAGCCACATTCCATGGCCACACATTTCAGCATGTTTACATCTTCCTTTACATCTGTGCAACTTTAGGCTACTACTTCTGGATTCATAGATTGACACCTTTATTTCATTGCTCAACAATTCTAGTAAGTTGTGGGTTTCTCAGTGAGTAAAGCAATGATCTGTTCTAAACTTGTGTTCTGTCTCAAGGAATTTGAAAAATTGGAACAGTGACAAGAGAGACAGATGTTTTCCTACATCTATTTACTTCTCTGCTTTGTATATTAATTGTAAGGGGAGTAGTAATGTACAGAAGATACTGCTTCCTAGACAAACACTTCCTAGAACATTCTAAATTCATTTAATATAAAAATGAATCAAATTCATGAAATAAATGCAAACAATTGTGAAGAAAATGTCAGTACTTCCTGCTGCACACTATCAAGAAGAAAGGTCAACAGTTTCTCCAAACCGACACTAAGGCACAGAAGGTGTGATGGTAAAGACAGAAATCCTGATCAAGTTAATAGTGCACTTTCTAAAGTAGATGTTATTCAGACCTGCCTATATGAGCAAATTACCATAAACCAGCAGGTTTGCTACTGTGCTGAAGCCATTCTGTACAAACAGCGGTATGGGGAAAGTACAGCACTCTCATCCTAATTTAAATACTGTTAATTTTCTCTTGTATCTGAGTCCTTAAGCT
Organism: Bombycilla garrulus; assembly: GCA_013400315.1. Lineage (NCBI taxonomy): Eukaryota > Metazoa > Chordata > Aves > Passeriformes > Bombycillidae > Bombycilla > Bombycilla garrulus. Next base: position 81,056 of record VXBU01005267.1, read on the forward strand.
GACAACTGACCTGAGCCTCTCTCATATTCCCCCAGGTGAGAGAATAACCAGGCAGACTGCTATTCTCTGTGAAATTTAGCTTTCTTTTGAAGAAAGGATGAGCTTAATAAACAAAAAAAAAATCACATGCCACATGATGCTGTCCAAAAGACACAGAAAAAAGCTCCAACACTTCTCTTTCAATCTCTGAAGCCAAAAAACCAGAAAGGATTTTACAGAATGTTAAACAGTTTGTAGCACTTACCGTCCTGACGAAGTTTGTTTAAGTGAACCAGCACTTTCAAACAACTGCGCTCTTGCAGCCACTCTGAAAATAAATACAGCACCTTGCTTTATACTACACACACTAGTTTCCCTTTTAATCATCTAAAGACACGGACACATTTTAATTTTTTTTTAATTATTCACTTATGTCCCTATTCACCAGACTTTTTAAGGGCATAACCTAACTGGGGCCATGGACTTCCACATGCTCCAGTGCTGTGCTGAGTCACCAATGGAAACCTCAACATCTTGTTTTCAAAACTATATTAATGGGTGGCCAATATATAAATTAGAAATGCTTTTCTGAAAGTCTGTCACCATTATGCTGGAACTCTGAGCTGTGCAGAATTCTCTGTAAGTGTGGGACAGTAAGACAAGGAATCTTTGAAATTACTACAGATTACAGATTACAAAGTGGAGAGGCTGAATGATATCCTGCAGTATTTTAAGAACTTCTTGATGCTCTGCAGATCTGGAAATCACTTGTTCATGGGCACAGAGATATTCTGGGTCAAAGTCAGATCAGGAGAGATCTTCTGAGAAAGAAGCACTTTCTCAGAAGCACTGAGAAACATTGTTAACCCAGATCTCAACAGGCTAAATCACAATCTGTATTGCTTAGAACTATTTTCCTTTCAGCATTAAAGAAATAAAACTAAACCAAGACCAAACCAAACCAAACCAAACCAAACCCCAACTGTTAGAAATAAACTATTTATCATGTAGCAACTGAAGACACTTCAGAGTTAAAGGCTGGTTTGGTTTTCTTTCTCTTTCCTCCAATTTTGGACTTCAACAAATAAAATCTGATGATCTTTCTGAGATAACAGCATAGACAGTAAATAGCATTTTTCTAGGACACATTTCTAATTTGTCTCTAGTCTAATATAGTCAATGGTAGTCTGACTTAAACAGACTTAAACGGACTTAAACAGACTTTATGCCATCTCCTTTGTTTACAATTTTAACAAAAACTAGATAAATAATTAACAAATACAGAAATATTGAAATCAGGAATTCATGCATCCTTTTCAATTACTTATGTATGCCTCTGGAATCACTTTATAATAGACAATACTGTAACAACACAGAGCTCCAAAGGGCCTTAATGACTTACACAGATCCTGGTCTTTGATAACCATTACTTGACGCAGTATCTAATCTTAATCTCCTGCACATTTTGGGAGGCAAATCAGGGTTTGGTGGAGCCTTTAGTGTTTCTTTGGTATCTGTTGAAGATAAACTCTGTATAGATCCACTGCAGCTTTTATTACCTAAAGAAAACACCAAATTATAGGGAACATGAAAACTGATTTAAAGTTTGTTTCACAATATGCATAACTGTGCAAAGCAAAGGTTGTGCTGTTGTTGTGTTTTGTGTTTTTTTTATGCTGAGGCTTCTTTTTTCCTGTTTTTTAGGAGTCAAGACAGGTAGAGAAACTACTTACTAAGAGTGAGAAGAAACAGCCTTTCAGGCAAAATACCAGGAGAAAAGAATCAACAGAAAGAATGAGGAAATGACGTTAAAATTGAGAAGGCTTGAAAATTACATTGCAATTACATGGCCAGATAGCACAGTCACTAAAAACTGACAATAAAAGCATTTATAAAGTAGGACTTTGCATAAAATTGAAAAAAAATCACAGGGAAATGGTTCTCAGGAAGTCAACTGATCGAAGCACTGTGAAATCAAACCACAATAATTTTTAAGAATTAACATTTTGATATCCACAAAAGCTTCATGCAGTTTAAAAAATATACTTAGGAATAAATGACCATGATTTGCCTTAAATAATTGCCACTGTAACTTGACAAAGCAAATCTATACGTGTATGTGTACAGACTGTATATCACACAAAAGAAGTCCTTTTAATGAATATAAGCCATGTCCACATGTGGACAGGCTTTCAGATGACTTATCAGTGGACTGCTGCTTTGTTTCCATGATGTTCTGAGAGACAGAAAGTGCATCTGCTTCTGTCCTTATGCCAAAGACCAGTCAAGGCTTAATGATGATTTAAAAGCTGTCATAATACAGAGATCCCAAAATACAAGGACAATACCTCTACTACTAATATCTCTAATCTACAGTATTATTCTGTATCATAAATTATAGATGAATTGTAGGAGGATAGAGAGTGATCTAAACTTGAGAACCATATCTTTTAAGCTATGTGAACTATGCAGGTTATAAGCAATGGAGATATGTCAGAAGCAGTTTGAAAACTGAAACAACATACCGCAAAAATTAAAAACAAAGAAACAAACAAACAAGACTAATGAGTATCATTAGTTTTCAGACCCAGCTCTGTTTTCTGATGCATAAATTAACACTGCTGTGATAAAAGATCTTGAAAACTACCTTCAGCTGATGGAATTGATCTAAGGGAAGATGCTGAAGACCTTTTCAGCCCAGACAGACTGTAGGAACTCTTTTTGGTCAGGTCTATTGGTGGAGAGGCATTTTCTGGTCCAGTGACAGAAGCTACACTTTGGCAGTCTGATTCCACATCTGTTTTGGTTGCATCCTCCTTTGATGAGGATTCTGGACTTGTAGTCCACAGGCCTGAACTTTTCTGGCCATTAGAAGAAGCGGGAGAGGCAATCCATGGAATCCCTCCTGATTTCTCCCTTGGCTGTGAGGGCGTGCACTTGGTGGTGCTGTTCTGCTCAGAGGAGTGAGAAGACAGAGATTCGATGCTGCCCATGGGAGTGCTGTCAGGGCTACTGCTGTATGAGTCACCTAGGGAGGGGGCAGGGGAAGGGAGAGAGAGTGAAAAAGATAATCTGTATTTTCTAATCATGTGCGGCTCTTTCATGCCACTTTTAGGTCTTTTGTACCTTGTTTGTCATCAAATTCATTAATCTGTGGTTTCCTGCAGAAAGAACATAACTTTTTGGTTTTGACAACTTGAAGACTCATCTCACCCTAATGCTCTTACAGAGCATTAGTCCCTTGAAAGTTGCAGGCTGATACACTTTTTTGTCAGATGCATTTTCTATAATTTTTTTATCATTCTCTACCATATGAAACCTGTATCTCTTCTCTTACACCACACAGATTTCCTTTATTTCTTGCAATATAGTCGTGTCCGTGCTTCATTTAAATGATGACTTAAAACCATCTAGTCCTCTGAAAAAGTTATTGCCAGAAGCCTTGGCTCCCTCTTACCAGTGTCCTGACACACCTAGAGATATTTGTAAGAGTACTTCTGCTTCCACCTCCGTGTTTCAGGGCACTGAAACAAGTCAAGATACTAATTGGAACTTGCTTACTCAAGTGCTGAGTTTCAGCTAATAAGCAAAACACAAGGGGAGAGCTGCTGGATCAGACCTAGTGGAAATCAAACTGCCACCAAATGTAGCATCATTAAAATCATACAATCATTTAGGCTGGAAAAGACCTCCAAGATTATTGAATCCAACCTTTGACAATGTCAACTAAATCATGGCATTAAGTGCCACGTCCTTTCTTGAACACATCCAGGGATGGAGACTCCACCACTTCCCCAATAAGTCTGTTCCAATGCTTGACAAGCCTTTCAGTGAAGAAATTCTTCCTGATGTCCAGCCTGAACCTCCCCTGGCACAGCCTGAAGTATGAAGCCATGAGCTTGCATACACTCTGCAAAACACTTGCACAGAACTGTCCCTCTTTTATTGTGGTATTCATTTATTGCAGTCACACTGTGAAAAACACCTGAAACTTCCCTAGTTTGTCCTCTGGTGAGTGTAACTGACTATTCCTTTGTAACTTCTTACTCAGGATCCCATGTAATTCACACTGGCAATCCGTGTGCAGGGAGCTATTGTAATTTAGTATTTAAACTCTCCCTGGCAGGAAACAAGTAACATAAGCATATGGAAAAGGCAGCAGCTGTGCAAGAATACACTGAAGATAGATTTCTTAACATTACAGACTTCAGAATTACTACAGATCCTCATGAACAGATGCACTTTAACTGTGGATTAACTTACTGAACCAGTCTCATAGAAATCCTTTTGAGGAACCAAGGGACACAGAAATTCTTTAGGAACTATGTTGCAGTAGCGATATTGTTAATGACTTAAGCTTTTATAAAGTTTTAATACTCCTTACTGGTAGAGCCAGTAAGTAAAAAGTGGTGACCCAAATGGATGAGAACGAATGAAGTGAAACTTTTTAATTACATCTATATAAAAATAAGTAAGCATTCTAAAGCAGCAATTAATTATAGATGTAACTCCCTGCTGCTAAACAGTAAGCCATATGATAAGTATGCTGCTTCTCCCAGGAATATTAGAGTTTGTTTCCATTCCAGAAAACCTAAGAAGGTTTCAGTGGTTTTGGCAGCTGAGACAGTGACTGACTTCAAAGCAACGACCATGGTTTCATGCATGTGAAAAAAGTCAAGTCATAGTCTTGATCTCCTATCCTTTAATGAATTACATTTGTTATAGGGAGAGAAAAAACTGCATTTACTGCTTTCCCATCCTTACTAATCATCTTGCAAGCAAATGAGATGAACATCATATAATGAACTTTGGAGTCTCAAAGTAGACTAAATCTAGATTGGAATATAAAGTCTACTTTAAATGATGTTGAACACTGTATGTAATGTAAGACTTGCCTATCACCAAACATCCTTCCTCATCTGAGAAGTGAGGAATGCAGTCAGTCAACAGTGCTGCTTCGACTCATAGAGGTTAAAAAGCTGAGGCTTATGATCTCTGGAATACAGACAGTATCTATAGGATAATATTTAGGTAAAGTTAAAAGATGACATAAAAAGCAAGATAACCAGTATGCAATGCCAAACTTACTGTCAGGATCTGCTAGACACGGTGTGTATCTTCCTTTGGGTTTACGCGAACCTGTGGAGAGACAAATTGCTCTTGTTCTTCTCGAACTCGATCGGGACTGAGGCTGGGGAAGAGGAATATTGGGGTCTGGTGCAGTGTGAAATATCTGCATGATTAAAAAAGGGAAAAGACATTAAACAATGAAGGTACTGTTACACTTTCATTATTAATCCATTTGTTTTCCTCCCCACTGTGCTTGAAATTAACACTATTATCGTCTCATATGTTACAAAAGAGTAAAATTACAGACCATAAGCTTTGCTTTGATCTCATTTTACAACTCAAGAACGACAATACTGAACTGTATTTGTTTTAATTTGTTGAAATAGATTTATTTTCTAGCTCATGTTAAGAAGGGCTTAACAGCTGAACTTGTAAAACAAAATAGGTGGCTACTAGTGACTTTTCTCAAAGAAGTAATATTTTTTTTAAATATTATGACCAAGTTGATTTTTTTTCTCTGTGTTCCAGAGGAAGTTTTTATATATCACAGAAATATGTCACAGTCATAAATTATTACAATCAAATTTGAATTTCAGAAAGCTTTATTTGGCCAAACAAGTCAAGTTTAGTGAGGAACAACTTTACGTTCAAGGCATCTCCTGGTTCTTATCTTTTACATATCACTGCTAACACTGGTCAATTTTGCACTTCATTGCTGCAAAAAAGACTCAATGTTTTTTACCATGCTATGCCAGAAGGCATCTCTGAAAGGATTTCTGAGCCCTCTACCTACAGGGCATTCCCAAAAGAAGATGAAGCAAACCATGAAAAGACACCATTGTGCCATTTCCATATAAGTGGAAAACAGCAAATATACTTCCACAGCAGGAAATACTTTGGTGGACATATTGAGGGGCACTCGGAGTACATTGAAACTGTATTAAGCACTAGTGAGTAGCACATCGATATAAAAACATGTCTGTAGACAGAGAAATAGAGCAGGGGTGACTTTGATTGTACAGTCATAGTGTCTGTGCTGAATGAGCATTGATTTTTCTGGAGAAGAAATTCAGTGTTAGGAAAATGCAATATATATGTTTTGCAATCAGAGCCAAGAAGGCTATCAGGATCATAGCCATTTTGAAGAGTCCCTATAAAATATAGCTGATTATACCAAGCTGTATTGTCAGCACCTACTGATCAACCAGTGCAGAGGATCCTGGTATTGACTGGGAACTGCCTCTTAGCTGAGTAATGTATAATAAAAAAAACTCAAAGCTTTTTCACTTTGTTTTGTCAGTCATCAGAGGAGATGACATAGCTCTGTTGGAAATCACTATAGAATATACTGTAAGTTTAAATTAGCATATCCAGTCTGATAACCAGGACCTTTGGCAGACGCAAACAGAAACTTAAAGATTACAATCTGTGGATTACTACTTAGGTGCCAGGAAGAGGGAGATTGAATCAACCCTCTGCAAGCAAAGAATGTTTGTAATATGCATGAGTTTTGTCTCTTGTAATGTTTAGCACGATGATTGTAACAAGAGATTATTAACCTTATGGAATAGTACATAAACTTTTGGAAAATTCAGTAAAGGGAATTCTGATCATGTATCGGAGTTCATGGTCTGTCTCAATTGCCAATACAGCTCAACTAAGATCCCCAGAATAAAATTGCTTTTCACTACTAAGTAAAGGCGGTCTTGAATGTTCGGCTGAATTTTGAAATAAAATAGTTTAAAATTAAACCAGAAAATCTGGGGAGGCCTTTCAGTGAAGCTGCTACCAGCACTTTCAGCACTGGTAGTGACTGAAAGTAAGTGTTTAAGAATTCCTGCTCAAGTCCTTCTCAACCCTTTTAGTGACTAATCTCCACTATGCAGATGACATGTCCCTTAAGGACAGCACTGGTCAGAAACAATCTGACCTGATGCACTCAGGAGAGAACCTGTGCATTTACCCAGAGTGAATGTTCATACAATGGCAGCAAGAAAGAGTTGGAGCAGCCAGGAGCGAAGTTATGACCTTTTTCTTTTTCTAGATTCAGGAAGCAATCTTAAGAATACAATTGAAGATGAGAACAATGCCTTCAAAGCCTGGGAGATTACATCTTGGTTCTTTACCTTGCACAGTGATGAAAGTCTTGCTAGGAATTCAGATCCACAATATGGAGTGGAAAGAACCTATTATTTCTATTAATGACCTTCTACAAATTTTGGACTCTTTATTCTTAAGGACCTAATCATAGTAATGGAAATGAGATCTCAGTTCCACTTCATAACAAAACAGATAATTTCCTTCTACCTTTTCATAATGCTCTATCAGAATTTCAACGACGATATTCTGAAACTTAATGTTCATCATAGCAGCCACAGTTTCCTCTTGTGCTCTCATCAGAGTTGGTCCGAAGATAACACCAAGGTTGGAGACGGTCATTAGATTTTGTTGACTGTGTAAGGAAACCCTTTAAATGAACACAAAAAATATGTGACTTAATTGCTGTGCTAAACTACAATTTTAACAGACAAAATCTTGCTAAGACTCCTACTTTTACAAGATCCCAAGTTCACTCCTCTCTTTAAAATACATTTTTAAAACTTCCACTTACACTAGAATCAAAATACAATGTAGTACAAAGACTGTATTTCCATTAGGGCTCCTATCACGTAATAACTTAATGGATAATGAGTATGTCTTCCTAGAGTAATAGTTCAGTTTCTGATATACCTGACAGGAAAGGCAACTGTATTTGGAGTTCTACACAGAGAGATTCAGAATTCCTAAAGTTTAGAAGTCTTAAGGCAAGCACAATCTCTGTCCAATGGTTATACAGATCCTTACATAGTTTTGACTAGATTGATTGAAAATCCTGTGTGATAACAGAGATCAACCACATACCTTAGGTTTTATGTAACGGAATGAAGCTTAGTTACTGAAAACACTTAATTTGCAATACGGTCTCTTTATTGATTTGATGAAAACATGGGATCAGTGTATTCAGTGAAATTATTGTTTCTGTGTGATAATAACATTAGATGATCATAATGACATCTGGCTTTAAAATATATTAACCTTTTACTTCTGTATATTGTTAGCACATTCTTTACCTTTTCTGCTTTTTTTTTCTTTTTAATGTAGAATTTAAAAGCTTAGTTTTCCCAATAATATATTAGATACCTAAATCTCAATCAGTAATACTCAATGCCCCATTTCTCTCCTTACTACTAAAATTTGCCAAATAAAAACTGTACCATCATAGATCCTTTGAAACAACTGCCAGTGATTCCCCAGTCACAGCTGTCTTTTTGCCTCATGTCTGAGGAATATTATGCCAAGTCAGTATTTTAAAAACACCTTAATGCCTAATTTTATTGAATCTGTTACCAAATGGAACTTATTAATGAGGCACTGGTTCACATTTTCCTTTTCCTTCTCACTGCCATCTGCTACTATGGTCAAGCTGAGCATCTTTAGCCATTTCCCGCACAATTAAAATAACTCTTGCAACTTTTAAAATTAAGAAATAGTAAAATCTATAAAACATTCCACTTATATTTGGGACAGTAAGATTTTTGCACTCCTCTTACATCAAGAAGCAGGTGAAATATGGGAAAGGGTGCTTATATTATAAACTGCAGGAAAACAAATGCCTATCTTCTTACATATTTCTTACATTGCTTTAATAAGTTACTCCAAAACTTTCCAAAATGTTACCTTAGACAGACACACTGGCAGAGATCATTATTTGGAAGCTATATCATGAAAATTACTCCATTGTTAAAGCACATTTTTAGCTTAATCTAACTTTCTCTGAAACAGATCTTATGTTTATCTTAGATGACTAAGTGTCTTTCGGGAAGTCCACTAGTATTTTAATGAAACTGGAACTTTGAATAACTCAGCTTTAGATATGCTATTAAAAACTTAAAAAACCTCCTCCCTTTGCAATGTTACTTTGCTGTGTGCTGCACAGTAACTGTAGAGGTCTGTTACACAAACATTATAATCTTACAGCATAAGAGAGAAGGTAGTGTTTGTCCGGTGTTTAGGTTTCCTTGGTTACAAATTTGGGAGCTTGGTTATTAAAAGAAATGGCAAATTTAATAGCACTGCAGCCAGAAAAGGCTTTCTACAAGCATTTCAAAGGCTTGATTTCTTGCAAAAGAGAAGGAACCCAGGGCTGTAAATGGATCACCTTGATAGACACTTTCCCCTGACCTGCTCCTACTGGTGCTGAGCTACAGCACAGACACAAGCTGAAGTAATCATGCCTTCAGGTACGTGTAGGGTGCTCATGGAGATGCCATTCCCTTCTCCTCAGAATCTCTTCTTTTGATGTATCACCAGCAAATTTGTGATACTGCCAGACTGCAGACTCCCAACTACCGATCACAGAAAAACATTGTGTTGTTGAATCATATCAAAGAATGATTCATTCTTTAGAGCAGACATAATTTCACTAGGTAGGTTTAAAACCTAAAAAATTAATTACCCAAGTGACAGTAACACCAAACTTGCCATGTTTGCCTAGTTACTGACTACGTATTCATGCAGTATCACCTCTCTCCAGGCTGCTTTTCAGGATTTGCCAGTTTTGTTTGTTTGTTTCTCGTACGACCTACATCCCACATCATCTGATCCTATTTAAATTTGCACAGTAACACTAAAGTCAAGCTAGGCAAAGATATAAAGACCTTACGACTTAAACCAATAAAAAATAACATTATCCTTACTTTATAACCCAGAGCTACAGTATTTTCACTTTGCTGCAAAAGCATTTATAAAGGAACTGAACAGCTAAAAGAAATATAGAGAAGGAAATTATGCACTTTGAAATTGGATTTTCAATAAAAGAATAATGAAAACAGGAGGTTGGAATTTTTTTTTCCTCCAAGTTTTCCCATTTTCATAAAATTAGGCACTTTACCTGCCATTTATTTGTTCCTTGAAAAATCTCCACACAATGGTAGGAAAAAGATGAGGGAGGAAGATGGCTAATACAATCAAAAGACTAATTTAAAATTCAGTCTTATTAGAATTGCTAGCATAAACAAGAGCTGGCAAATTATATGGAAATTATAAGGAGTGAATTGAATGTTGGAAACGAAAGTACTGAAGGCATTCAGTGCAAAACTAAGATTGCATCTATAGGAAATGAGAATCACAAAAAGATGAGAAAAGCAAGAGTTAAAGAGAACAATTAAAGAAGAGAATACTACAGGAATGCTTTTCTTTGGAATTGCATCTGAGATCACACTGAGAATAAAGAGGCCAGGAAAATAAGTTAAGAAAGTAATGTTGCCTAATGGTAACCGACAAGTAAGCAGGTTTCTATGCTTATATATCTCTTCAGTTTTGAAGCTTCCAGGACCAGCAGCTTTTACAAAATTGCTAATCCTTCATTCAATACTTTCACTTTTCTGAGGGTTCCAAGGCAGTAAGTATTGTATTTTTTAGTTAATTTAACAATTTTATGAGTAAGAAACTTATGAAACTTTTTTCCAACTGGCTCTTTGTGTCAGCCCAAGTACAACGAGAGGCAAGGTCTGCCTAATCAGGTTTTGCAATGAATGCATTTACAGCAGCTTGCTATAATGCTGGTTCTCCAGGGGCTAGTGACATAATGGGCTAAAAACATTTTTTTAGGGCTGAATGATTTCCTGCCAAAGAAATGTTCTAAGTTCTCATTTCTCTAACAGGAAGCAAAAAGCTGCATTAGGCTCCACTGTAGACAGCTTACTGGAGCCTGTGGCTCAAGCTGTGATCAAAAAAGCAAAACATCTGGGACGCAGTGAATTGAATGAAAACAACATGGACTCTTCTCATGTCTTCTAAATGTTTAAGTCATGTGAGCCTTATCTGAACAACTACTGTTTCACTATTCACATTCCTAGATGACGGATCAATGTACTATACAGCATCCTAAATCAGAAAGGATAATACATATCCAAAAATATTGAGCAAATACCAGCAAAAACTAACCAAAGATGTACAGAAACTTAAGAGAATAAAAACTTGTCTTTTTTTATCTCAGAGCAAATGCCAAGTGTAATTCTGTGAAGACAAAAGGTCACCAATTTAAAGAAATGCAAAATGTTTTCCATCTGATAATTAGAAATCAAGGGAATATTAAGGGAGATTTGAAAGCTGGACATCTACGTAGATATCAAGAATATAAATAAAAATACTTCAAAATAGTGCTTTCAAGTGACACTACACTTCAGACTTGTTAGAGAGAAAAATAAATTCAAACATGAAGAACAGGAATTATCATACCATCTATCTCATTCTATCTCCTTCCTAATCTATCTCATTCCTGGAACACTCTGAGACAGATTCAAACCAGTGTTATCCATCAACCTTGGCATACTGTTAGATGTTTCTTAAATTTAATTTATTACAAGTCCTGTAGCAAGTAAGAACATGAATGAAAACACAGACTAGTTTTATTTTATAAACATAGTTGGCCATCTTGGTGACAATTTATGATGTTTTTATTCTGTTTCTACAGAGACTATTATTCCAGTTAAGAACAGCATTTTAGAAATCAGATGTAATTTCAAGTGACAGTGTTTCAACACAGAGAATGGATTAAGCAACATACAAATTTAAAGCAGAAATGATAACATCTTACAATAACACCAAAGAGAAATATAAAAATAATTACTTGACCAAGTGCTTAATAAGGATGTCCAGCATCTCTCTGTTCTTCTCTGGTAATTTATGCACAAGTGCATGCACTGCCTCAACTCTGTAGTTCTGATCATCTGACTCTATTAAACAGAAAACAAATTATTTATAAATCAGAACATGTGCTAAGAAGTGACTACAAATGGCATCAGTGCCTGTATGCTAACACAAACATGCATTAAGAGGAGCCAAACAAAATTAGCTTTCAAATGATGAGGAAAATTTGATTATGTTTATTACACTGTGAAATCTGTATTTCAAGTAACTTGCCTAAAGCAATTACTATCAATACTGGAACCAACAAATTAATGCCAGTATTGACTTGATGTGTCACTTCAGTGAAGTCTAAGATTTAATCTAAGAAATGTAGATTAAAGTAACTAAAATTATTTTGTGTCTTTTATTCTTATCAAAAGAAAACGGAAAAATATCTTCAAATTCTAAACTGAAGTTGTTAGTAAAATGATCTCTGCTATCTTTGTATCCAATTATTCCATTAGTGAAAAAGAGTTCACTTTTGCCCTTTCTGATTTCTCAAGGCAAGCTAGGAAAATAAAGTTCCCTGGATGAGAGGGATAAATGTTACAAAAGAATTATCATCCTATATAAAACAAACAAACATCTAAATGAGGGTTCAAAACTTCATGCAGAAGGTGGTCAAGCAGAACCACTAAAGAGATCAGAACAAACCACTGAACAGCTTCATCTAGTGTGACTTCTCTGTTTTGAGGGCTGGACCGCTGCATATTAGAGCAAGGAGAAAAGCAAAGAGTGACTGAGGAGATTAGAGGTTAGAAACAATATTACTTTCATGAAAGCATATTTATAATTTTACTTTTTACTTACTAACAGCAACAATGAAATCTTTGTGCAGCTTGAAAGTCATCAGTGGTTCTGAAAGACACCTGGTTGTAAAAAAACAAATTTTTAATTTAAAGCAGACTCAAAACCTAAGTTTTATGAGTGTGATTATGATAGCCCTCAAGATCTGCACAATATTCTATTAGACCTAGGAAATCCAATTCATTGATGACTGATTACAAGTAGTATACAACTCAGTCATGTACACTGTCTGAAAATCAATTTGAGTTGAATCTGGTGTCACCAGGTAAGTTAATAAGGAAAATGTTACTTCAGCACAGAGCCTCAATGTTTCCTGACTTCCATATTGTAGGACACAAACAAATACAGCTGCAGACATGGTATAGTGGGCTGCAGAAGCTACTTTTCGCCCAAGAAAGGCAAAAATATGATGAAATTTAGGACTGAAATTCTAATCTGAGAAATCTTAAAAGAGTCATCCTCTGAAAGGCAGACTGAATTGCCTGACAGACACAAACACACAGCTACTGCTTGCTTGCTCATGTCCTAATTTCACAAACGCAGCAGCTACAATGACTTGTGCTTCTGAAGATGTATTACAAATTTCCTCAACCAAAGACAGTCTTTTCAATGAAATGTACATGAGCATTCTGCTATCAATCCTAGGCATATTTTTCAGGTTAGTAGGGATTTCTGATGCTGCCCTTTGTTAGGTGATTGTTTAGAAAATCTAGATTTGTAGAAGGCATAGAACACCCACTATCTGGATTTGATACTTTTTTATTATGTCTCTTTTGAACATTGAATAGTGAGATTCAAAAGAGTTATCTCAGAAGTACCATAATTTTTGAAGATTCTGTCTCTTATCAGCAAAAATGACAGGAGGGATATTTTATTTGTGAAGATATTAAGAGCATAAGATAAAAACCTATGCTTTTGCTGGGACTTTCATTCAACCCTAATGTAATAAAATTTTATGGTACGCCACTTAAAGGGATTCACAAAGAAAAGACTGAGCACAACATGTTTTGTGGTTAACATTAAAAAAAATCAAATAAAAACATGCCATTAATTGAATTTAGGGCTATATAAGGCAGGATTATCTTAAAAAGGTTGAAGGTGTGTATTGCATACATAATCACAGGCATATTAAATAGGATAATAAAATACTCATTTATTACCATGGCAACGGATACAAGAAATGTAATATGATATTAACAAGAAAAATATTAATGGGACAGAAAAGGAATACTGAAACTGTGTGGGATCATACTTACCTGAGGTAGTTTTTTAGTCCACTTGTTATTGTTTTATTGTCCCAAATTTCCATATCAATATCCATATCAGGAGGTGATTTAGGGGCTGGCAGAAATTCAAATTAGGATTTTGTTACAGTTTGACTAACACACTAACTAGAAAAGTAGCAAAACAGAAGCTACTAGATCAGCCATTTAGCTCAACTAATTATTTATTAGCTAGACTAACCACCAATCTGATCCATTTAAATCTTTTCATCTATGCCAAATTATTAATAAAAATAAATTCAGTGCTCATAGTTAGTAACCTTAAACATTAACTTCATGCACTGTATCAAAGTGTTAAGTAAACCCAAGTCCACAGAAAATTACTAATTCACTTGTCCTAGACATGCACACACAAGCATCAGAGAGCTCAATTAGCAAGAAAAGTGAAAGATTGGAAGAGATGTCTATCAAGCTGAGCCATGATGTGTTATGGAACTAAGCTTCGGAGAACTTGTGGAACAAGCCAAATATATATAAATAAATAGAACTTTAAAGCTAGAAGAATAAAAGCATTTTTATTAGTAATTTGCTCATGTGTGACATACAGAAGTGAATACTAATGCCCACAAGAAACTACAGATGAATCATCCATTTTAAGAGTGCAAACTCAATTTAGGGTCAATAAGTGCACATACAAAATTGTGACTGTTATGACACACTCTTCTGAGCACAGCAGTTAAGGCAAAGGGGACCACAGCACACACACTGCACACTGACAAAAGTTCACTTCAGGTACTTACAAAATATGGTATTCATCAGCTTTTGCACCTTGGAATTTACACCACCTATTCTGTACAGTCCCAGGATTGTAATACCTACATTGGGAAAACAAGCAAATGAAAAGAATTAAAATAATAAAAATATGGTTATTTCAATATATGCTGATACGTTCTTGGTGTATGTTTTCAAAACATCTAAATGTATTTACAGAAAACTGTACCCTTACATTCTTAAGTACTGTCTTACCCTACTGCAATCTCTTGTGGGATATTAACAAATTCATTCCACTGAGCCCACATCATACTATACACTAAGCATAATTTTACATTAAAAGAACCCTTTTGCATAGAAGTGACCCATATTAGTAAACAACAAGGTGATGGCTAAGAAAAGTGAAAAATAAATAAGACCCAAAAGCAGTCTTAAAACACATTATACATCAACATGTTCATATTGCCTAGATGTCAGTGGAATTACTATGTATCTATGTTTGCTTAGATCATTCTCTCTTTCAAATAAGATGTGACTGACATTCACATGAAAACAAAAATATACATGGCATACTGCTGTATCACATCCATTGAGAATTTATGTTGCTAGTTAAAAATGCCAGGCCTTTTTTAATAGCACAGATAATAATAACAAATAATGTTTAAAGAGTGACATTCAGAACATAGCATTTGATTATTTCAGTCACGATTATTTCATTATTTTTAACTGCCTTTTAAAATCAGCAGGGTTTAAATGTCTTCCATTCTCCCCACTTCAAGCCTTAACATTTAAAAATTGCCTACTTTGCCTTTGAAAACAACATTCTTAAATCAGATCTCACTTAGATAGCCTAGGCATTTTGTTTTGAAACTCTTTTTTACCGTTCCTGCCCTAGAAAGTAATGCAAGCTCACAGTCAGCAGTGACTCAACAACGATAACACTGCTGGTTGAGAAACTGAATTCAAGTTGAGCTCAAAGTTGCACAGTGAGGCCATATTTGGATTAGAATTAGAATTTCTTGAGGTGTCAGTATGCAGAGAACAAAAAGTCTGTATCATAGCTAGAAAGGGTATCTCATTTTACAGGAGATGACACAGCCATAATTCCCCATTTAAAACTTACTGTGAGTTGTTAGATACCACCTCATCAGCAGAGTGATTATTACTTCCTTTTTTTACATTCCCACTAACAAAAATGAGTATTGCTAAATATTAAATGCTGCTAAACATTAAAAAAAACCAAAAACCCCAAACAATGTACAACATAAGTGAATAAAATTATAGGACTTATACTCTGCAAAAAACCAGATGTACCAGCAGAGACCGTTGATGACACTTTTGGGTCTTCAGATTTCACACCTGAAACCAAAGTTGGGAGCTGAGACTCCCTGCAGTTGTATCACGAGAAAAGTCATGTCAGTGCACACAACTGAAAGACCAAAGATGTGTGCAATTAAGCCATCTAAACAACAAGAAATTACAGAAAAAGCTTAACAATCTCACTTAAATGATATATTATAAACTGTTGTTGGAACCAAAGACAACAGTTTGGAGTGTAAAGCACCCAGATAAAGTAAGAGAAGTCCAAACCAAATAATGGACGCATTTCAAAGCACGTATGTAAAACACAGAATTAAAAAAGTTGTATTTTAGAAAAAAAGTCACAAAAATCTAATACCTTATTTGTGGTTTAATACACACCTCTTGTTTCTACAGCATGAATACATTTCCTCACGAAGTTGAATCCTGCTTCATTTAAGAACACTATAAAAAAAAAAAACGTTAATTACTTACCAACGTCAATATACAAAATCTTCTGTTCAGCTACACTCACACACTAGTCAAGGAAGGCTAATACATTGTTATCCATAACATTATAATACTTTTTCTGTAATAAGGTCTTTGTACATACATCCATAGTATTCACAACCCAACTTCATAGTCATTCTGTACCAAAAGAAGCTTATTATACTGTCTTTTCTCAGCAATCAGTAGCCTCTCTAAAGATATGGGTGAAAGCTGCTCAGCAAAATGGTTTTAAGAGTTGTGCATCATGACCAGAATATATTCATTGTTTTTAATACAACAATATTCTTTGCTCCTTGCATATGGGCATAATCGCTCATAAAATGGTAACCTGGGAGAACAATCCTTGTTATTGAGTTTAATCAGTCATCTTATTTCAGGTGAACATATTTCTCATTAATGTTGCATCTTCAATACCCACTGCTCTAACTACCTAAATAAAGATCTTAAAACAGCATATTTGTCACCATTAAAATAAACACCATGATATAAAAAAAGAGATAGTGGCTTGAATTTCAGGTTTTCAGAATCTCAAATATATCTCCAATGAAGATGCATGTCCAAATTTTATAAATATCTTTTCTCTGAGATATATTATTTAAATTCTTTTTACATATTTGTGTTAATATAGTAAGATAATAACCTATGTGTTAATACAGTGTTAATGTAGTTATGCACACAAATCTCATAGTATCTTTAAATACACTAATTTTTTTACGCAGTGTATGTCTAACAGGTGCATATACACCTAAAACTAAAAAGATGTGATGGACCAAGGACAATTGTATGAGGTTCAACAAGGCCTAGTGCTGGGTCCTACACCTGGGACAGAACAACCCCAGGCAGTGCTACAGGATGGGAGCAGCTGGAAAGCTGCCTAACAGGTAAGGACCTGGGAGTGCTGGTCAACAGTGTCTGAACATGATCCAGTGTGTGCCCAGGTGGCCAAGAAGGCCGATGGCTTCCTGGCCTGGATCAGCAATGGTGAGGCCAGCAGGAGCAGGGCAGTGATTGTCCCCCTGTACTGGGCACTGGTGAGGCCACTCCTCCAATGCTGTGTTCAGTTCTGGGCCCCTCACTGCAGGAAAGACACTGAGGGGCTGGAGCGTGTCCAGAGAAGGGCAGCAGAGCTGGGGAAGGGTCTGGAGCACAAGTGCTGTGAGGAGCAGCTGAGGGAGCTGGGGGTGTTCAGCCTGGAGAAAAGGAGGTCTCAGGGAGACCTTACTGCCCTCTACAACTACCTGAAAGGAGGGTGCAGCCAGGTGGGGGTTGGCCTCTTCTCTTAAGTAACAAGCAACAGGACAAGAGAAAACAGCCTCTAGTTGTGCCAGGGAAAGTTTAGATATCCAATAAAGTTATTCCACAGCAATAATATCTTAAAATAATCTCTTTCTCCTACACTTATATCAAGAAACTGTAACATTACAGAAATCTAGCAAGATATGGCAACTCAACATAAAGAGCTTACTTTCTTCCTTCTTGCTAATAATTGCTGGCAGTGTGTAGATCTGTGAAAAAAAAAATCAAAAAACCCAACTTAATAGGAACAATGCTATAGGACAATGTTTGTGCTTTAAATCCTTTATTGCCAGGTTTGTGAGTAGTTACAACATGCCATGTACTAGATTGCTATTAGGGAAATCCCAACTTTGCCTTTCACCATTTCTTGACATTTACTGCTCCAGCACACAGATGGGTTAACAGGTCTGTGCTACCATAATGCAACTAATGCATTAGAAATAAGATTTACTGAGTCCAGATGGGTTAAATTTCAAAACAGCTTGTGATTATAATTCCTGTACTGGTTCAGGCAAACAAGAAGGATGTAAAAACACTCACTGAGTTAATAAAACTGATCAACCACCTTTTTCCTATCAGATACAGGTCTGACATCACTCTCATTCAGTGACTACTTTAAGAGCATACAAATAGTGGGAAGAAAAGCCTGTCTCTCAGTAGATTTCAACATGTGTTTCTGCTTCCTGCAATGCCTTTTGAGATGGTACTAATTGTTTACTCCATGAAACTGCCCAAAAGATGGCTGTTCTTTACCACTGTAATAACAACCACTTCACATATGTTACCTGAACCATGAATCCTATTAGACAATATACTATTTTATTACTTAAAATATTATTACTTTAAATATCCTGACATAAAATAATGATATATATAAATGTAGGCTTAAATTAATAGATCTACTTTTCTACCTCTTACTTATCTTCACTATGTACTTCCATTAGTGTCTCAGAAAGAAAAAAGCTCTTGTTGGTATTGCAACAGAGTATCTGAAATGTACATTAGTTTCTTTCTGTAATATGTGATCCAGAAAACTGTAAAATGAAAAATTAAAAAATATCCTTACCGGTTCCTTTCCATCCATAGCTTCAAGCCAAAGTTTTCGGTTGGATTCTGAAAAAGCTTGCAGTGTGATGATTCCAGGTCTGTCAAAAAACAAACCTTCACTGAAGTTACTGTTTTTCTCAAAGAGTATCCAAAATCAGAATCCACATGCATAGTGATTTGAATATATAAAAGACAGAAGGTAGAGAAAGTTGACAACTTCTGATATAACAGAGTAATTTTGAGCTAGGTAGAAAATACATCTGCTTTTTAAAAGTTTGCTAACAGTCATAAAACATTTTTTAAGATAACAACTACAAAAGCCAGTCTATTTATCATATTTTAACACAAAAATTAATTTAATATTTCTCTTTAGACCCAAGATTGGAAAAACCACTTTTACAGAGTACTGCATACCTATATCTTTAATACAGGAAATCTACTCTCATGCATCTGATATAATTATAATAATCAGGAGTAAGTGGAAAAAAAATTGTGGATGTAATTTTTAAGAAAAGAAAAGTACCACCACACATTTCTGAAAGTAACAGAGGTTTTAACAGTATATGCTTATTCTTATGTACTCATAAAATATTTATAAAAATACTTATGACCTGTTTCTAAAATGTAATAAATTTTGCTACATAAGTATAAAACATAAGTTTTGCTACAAGTTCCATAACAATCCATCCTGTATCTGCATGCAAACATCATGTAGTAAAGACAACACATATGCTGTGTAGTGAATTTAATTTGAAAACCAGGTTTGAACAAAGAAGTACTAAGTCTTGAAAGCCTTGTTTGTCTGTATACAAATTCATTGGTAAACACGCGTTCCTTTTACAGGAGTAATTATTATCTATTGGTTGCAATTATTTTCAATTTGTTAACACAA
Source organism: Bombycilla garrulus (assembly GCA_013400315.1). Taxonomy (NCBI): domain Eukaryota; kingdom Metazoa; phylum Chordata; class Aves; order Passeriformes; family Bombycillidae; genus Bombycilla; species Bombycilla garrulus. The sequence goes on from VXBU01005267.1 coordinate 100,679, forward strand.
AGGAAACAAACCTCTCATGTACTTCAATATCAAAACAGAAACGTTTGTCAATTGAATCTGTCTTTCTCCTGATGCAAGATTTTAGCTTGAACATTTCTGGTGAGCTTGTGACAAGGCCATTCTACAAAACAACAAAATGGAATTAGCACAGGCAGTATGCTTATACACCTTGGCTTCACCTTAAATTTTACTGAATGAACAGTCCAAAGGACATGTCTTAAAACAGGGATTAAAATTATTTAGGAATATATACAATATTTTTTCTGTATATTAAGGCTATATATATTTTTTCTGTATATTAAGATTTAATAGCTTTCTGTCTTATATTTGTTAGTTAATCATATTTCAGGAAATTCCCTAAATTCAAATCTTACAAACACCTGCATACATAACTTGATTACATGCATGTTAGGATGAAAATTATGTAATTCTGCCAACTCTCACATGCAGATAAAAAGATTTCTGAAGAATAAAGCCAACTAACTCCCAATTCTGGCCACCATAATCATGAGACCTCACTATAATGTTGGCAAGGCTGACACAACTGGGGATTCTGAGAAATGGGAGGAAGCCAATGTCACTCCTGTCTTCAAAAAGAGCAAGGAGAAGGACATAGAATCATAGAACCATTCAGCTTGGAGAAGGTCACAACTAAACCATCTACACATCTTTTAAATACTTCCAGGGTTGGTGACTCAACCACTTCCCTGGCAAACTGTTCCAATGCTTGCCAACCCTTTTGCTGAAGAAAGTTTTTGTAATACCTACTTCCCCTGATGCAACTTGAGGCCTCACACCTTATGGGCAACTATAGGTCAGTCTGCATCACCTTCATCCCTGGGAAGGCGATGAAGCGAATAATCATGGAAAGCATTTCCAAACTTATTAAGGGCAGCAAGGTGCCTGGAAGCAGTCAGCATGAATTTAGTGTAGGAAAAATCACATAAAATCAACCTGATAGCCCTCTACAATGTGTTGGATGGCTCATGATGGAGGATCAATGAATACTGTTTATCTGAACTTTAGCCAAGCTTTTGACACTACATCCTACTCCATCCTCACAGACAAGTACAGGTGAAATATGGGTGAGACTGTGAGGTGGACTGAACACTGCCTGAACTGCTAAGCTCACTGCAGAAGTCCATCTGCAGCCAGGCACTAGTGATGTGCCCATGGGGTCAATACTGTTCAGCATGAACAGCAATAAGCCCAGGCACCAGGACAGGATGAGGCTGACACAATAGAGAGCAGCTTGGCAGAAAAGGAATTTCAGGTTCTGGTGGGCAACAAGGTGACCATGAGACAGCAATGTGATGTTGCTACAAAGCACCAGCCTACTGGGATGCATCAGGCAGGGCACTTTGGAGGAAAGAGATCCTCAAGCTCCATTTAGCACTGGTGAGGGAGAACTGGAATGCTGTGCCTAGTGCTGGGCTCTCTGGTACAAGTGAGGCAGTGATGAGCTAGAACAAGTCCAGCTAAAGGCCACCAAGGTGATTAAGGACTTGGAGCAAAACTACCAGAAAGGAGGCCTTAGTGAGGTGGGGATCAGTCTCTTCTGCCATGTCTTACGTCTTATGTGAAAGAACATGAGGGAGAAGCTTTAAGTTGTGTCAGGGATGTTCAGGTTAGATATTAAATAAAATTTTCACAGAAGAGTGGTTAGGCATTGATAAAAGTCAACCAGGTGGCGTCACCATCCCTGAAAGTGTTGAAGAAGAGCCCAGATGTGGCACTTGGGGATATAGTTTAGAGGTAATTATGGTGGTTCTACAACGATGGTTGGACTAGATGACCTTGAAGGTCTTCTCCGACCTTGATGATCCTGAGATCTGTCATATGAGGAGAAGCTTTGAGAGCTGGGACTGTTTGGTCTGGAGAAGAAGGATCACATCAGTGGCTGATCTATAAATACCTCATGAGTCAGATTCTTCTCAGTGGTGCCCAGTGGAAGGGCAAGAGGCAATGGGCACAAACACAAATACAAGTAATTACATTTGAACTTTAGGAAAAGTTTTTTATGGTTGCTCATAGAGGGCTCCATCCTTGGAGATTATCTAAAATCTGACTGGACACAGACCTTACCAACCTGTTCTGGTTGACCCTGAATTAAGTGTATATTAGAGATCTCCAGAGCCCCCTTACAAACCTCATTCATTCTATGCAAATGTCATAAAATTCATATGCATTTACAACAACCACATTAGAGAAGTTATTTAATATGTGGTTTAAATATGTTTTAAAATAAATGTTACTGAAATATTTATCCATGCTATATGATACATGCACTGCTTCATCTATGAAAACAGCGTTATCTGTTTGCATTTTTTTCTTTTAGCAGTTCTTAAATGCTTAATAAAAAAGATGGAATATACAGATCATGTATGTGTTCATGTAAATGTAACTTACCACTTTTCCACCAGATTTTGCTTCAGCTATACTCATTGTAAAAGTTTTTGTTCCTTTGTCATAAGTGCAGTAATGTTTTACCCACGTAAATCCAAGGGGTCCTAGAGTAGAGAAATAGTATCAAAAGTAATTGTCATTTTACCACTATTACAATTGGAGTTAGAGTAGAAAAATGAAACATAGTAGCACCCACATGCAGCCTACCCCTTAAGATTCACTCTGAACATGTTGTTCAGGTATAATTGTCAAACACTGCAGCTTGATAAGTTTGCCCAACAAAGTTCCAGCAAACTGACTTTCTTCGTCACCGGATGAGTAACAGCATTCTACTATGGCAACAAGGCAGGAAAAAGGTAAAAACGGACCTGAGGAGTTTTCTGCCTAGAAAATACAGCTGTGATTTTATCAATCCAAGGGAAACACGACTCAGTATTAAAGACCTTTCTCTTAGGGAAACCTGGAAGTCTGGTATTAAATGCAGAAAAGTGGACGAAGTCAGAAAATGAGACTGTACTTTTCTTTACTTTCAGAGATCTTGTCAAAAGTAACAAATGATTTTGGTAGTATCATAGAAAGGCTATTTTTCCACCTGTTACCTTAAGGGAGTGGGTAAAATGGCACCAGCTCAGAGAGAGATTTAAGCTTTCAGAGTTGAACACTGACAAGAGATTTCTTTATATGAAAAAAAGCAAAGGAACTGTGCACTCTAAAGCACATTGGTTTAGAGATGAGGGATAAAATGCTGGGTGGCAAATGCAGTGCCTTCACCAAGAAACATTGGCCTTTTATGCCTTGGAGGGAGTCCTGCTGGGGAAGAGCTGGCTGAAACAGTGGTGCACAACTGAACATGTCCACAAACTGACACTTGTACAGGCTCACAAAACCTGTACACAGTAGTGTACTCAGGGATTCACTTGTCTTCAATTTAGACAGTCATATGTGGTGACATCTACAGCCATCCCCAAGTAAGTGGATGTGTGCCTTATCCTGGAGAGGTGACATCACACTACTTAATCCTACTCCAAGCATAGAATCTCTGATGCAGGTATTTTCACTGCTGGATTACCCAGAGCTTTGCTCAGGTACTGCTATGAACCTTTAGTGAATCTAACATAAAACCCTCAAGCTCAAGCTCAGCGGCATTTTGGACTTAGTTCACACTAATGTAGTTCACAAGTTAAGATACAGGCATTTGTTCTTTGCTATGAAGACACGGAGTGAATTCTCCCACAATTTCCAGAATCCTCTTCACATCCTAGAAGTACAGATAAGATCTCCCATATTTTCTGAAAGTTCACTGTAGCAAAGAGAGCAACACAAGCTCCTGGATTCTTCAATGATAGTTACTCATAGGAAAAACATGATACTGGTTTTTTCAAGCCACAGTATGTACAGACCTATCAATTCTTTTTAAAATGTGTTACGGTTAAGAAATTACCTTCTCCAATTTAGTGTTCCTAGAGAAACACTCCAAACCATGCACTACTCACTCCCTCTCCCACCCTTCCCCTCTCTCCCCTGCAGTGGGCTGGAGAGAAGAGCTGGAGGTATAAAGGGTAAAGAACAAGGGTTGAAATAAGAGCAATTTACTGGAGACAGTAAAGAAATAAGAAAACAAACAATAGTAGCAACAATATTAATAACAGAGTGTACAAGAGGCAAATGACTCACATGTGAGTGCTCACCATGTGGAGACACCTGACAATACCTGAGTGCTCCCTCTGCCACCTTTGGGACCCGGAAAGGATCCCTTCCCCTGTCCCCAGAAAATGATGAGGTGATATTGAGTAAGGACCTAGTCATGCTCAAGTCCTGGCTACTGCAAAAATTAACCCTGTCCTATCTACAACCAAGACAAAGAACCATGACTTTAAAAAAAGTATTTTAATGGGTTTGTGTTTGTTTTGGTTTTTTTTTTTTGTTTGTTTTTTAATGTGAAAAATTAAATAAAAATGTTGAAAAAAAACCCCTAGTAGTTTTACTATAGATACAAAAGTTTTGCCTTCTCAATGTATCCACAAAGGTGGTTGTTATATGAGAGACTGAATCAGTCATGTAAGTTGAATGTCTGTCAATACAGAAACATAGCTGTGGAAATTTATACAGTCTGCTATCCTGACTTTGGGAAAGCTCTCTTATTGCCTGTATTCTGGAAGAAAGTAAAGTCATTAATTGAAAATTCGAATTGTTATGTCCCTCAGAAGTTAGCTGTTCTGCTCCTATATTTTTTTCACTTAGCATAACAAAATCTGTAATTATTTAGAATCAGTTTTTCCTCTGATGGTAATTCATTATCTCTTTCAGCATATTATGAGATGGATGAACACTCTCAAAGTAGTTTTAGATGAGTTAAGAAGTCACCTTTTTTCATTAGAAAATTGTAGCCACACACCTGTGTTGCAACTTTAAGCTTGTTACTCTTGGTCATCCATCTGAAAGAAAACAATTTATGGCCTAGTGCCATGTAAAAATAAACCAAATAATATTTACCACCATGCATATCAGTAATAAATATATACAGAATTTACTCTCAGGAACAGCAAACATTTAACCCAGTTGCTCACAAGACAAGAACCTATAGGATAAGGGTTGTAGGCAAGTAAACTTGCACAAGGAATTATACAACAGTACCCTTCCCACTACACAGTGATTACAGACCCTGTTACTTCAGAATAAAAATTTCTTTTCAATAAGAAGATGTCAAGCTGGCCTCTCACTGTTTAATGAAGCACAGCATGTGCCTGGTGCTTCAGTCCTTTTCTCCCTCCCCCTTTAGCACAGCTCAGTGTAATTTCCACTTAACACAGATTTCTTTTATGATTATTAATAAATTAAAAAACAGATTATGTTCTTAAAACTTGCAGCGCTACTGAGGATAAATCTGGCCGTGGTTAACTATGGTAAGATGGTACTTAGATGACCTTTTCTCACATCTTTGATTTCCCTTAAGCACATGTTCATTTAAGATGGCTGGGTCAGTGGAGGTCTCTGGTACAAGGTGCTCCTGATGGCTGAACTAAAGGCTCTGTTCAGGCAGGGAAAGTACAGGAAAGAGAAGGGAGCCAAAGCAGAGTGCTGGGAGTTTGCAGCAAGGTGCTGGACCGCCAGCCAGAGCAAAACTTGCTACCAGTCAACCACTGGGGCAAACAACAGCACGGACCTTCCCTGTTGTACTTACGTTTCTCCTGCGCATAGAGATAGCCTTCCATTGTCCATTGACTTGGTGGCCGGTAATCTTGGTTGGCTGACTTCATTCTTTGCATGAGTCTCTCCACTTCCTGCCTAGTGCTTTCAAAGTTATTCCGAGTCTAATACCCAGAAAAGGAAACAAACAAAACCCCACATTATCTCATGCAAGTACTAAAATAACAATGAACAACTAATCACAAATAAGGCCACGGAGATTGTATTGGAGACCAACAATAGCATTTGCCAGAGACATAAAAGAAAGGAAAAGGAAAAAAACACAATAAAGAATAATACTCTTCACTGCTAGAAGCCTAGGAATAACATAGTAATGAAGAATTCAACTTAGGCACAAATGTAAGGAAAACATAGGTGAGAATAGCACCATTCCTCTTTCTGCAGGTCACTAGCCTCAGAATGGAGGTCATTTCAAAGCTTTAGGTATGCTTACCAGTATTTTGCAGACAGACACAGGCTTTCTCTTGGTACACTCTCAGACAGACACCTGGCTAAACCAGAAGCTGCTGACAGCTTAGCCCTAAACCTAAAGTAGTAAGACCCACTGAAACACTTTAAGTACAGTGCAGAAAACATCAGTTTGGGTTAAAGCCAGGCTAATGAGTCCAGACAGATGCAGTTTCTACACACATGATAGAGACAAATTTTCTATGTGTCTGTATCTGCAACAATACCACAGGTGCTGCTGCTCAGAACAGTCAGTTACTGGCACTGTCATGAACACGTTTTGACTTGGCAAACACCAGAGTTCAGTATAAAAAACAATTGGGAGGTAAGAAACAGCTCTCAAGTGGTAGAACTACACCAAAAGCATGGAAGAAGTGTGTCTGTCCTAAATATCACGTGTAACCACGCATTTAACAAAGCAAACAATTCTGGTACCAACAACTATGGTTTTCCATATTTTCTTTGATCTATATGTGTATAAATGGCTACTTTTTCTTAGTGAATTCAGTGAGGCTATGGTTTCCCTCCATGCACCTAGCATGGGATAGCAGAAGAGAATTCTTGTGAGATGCCAGAGGTTTGATTGATTAAATATCAGTATTGAATATTCTGTTTCTATAGGTCAAAGAATAAAGGTCTTTGTAATGTTTCTACAGAGTCATCTATGGACTCGAATCTTCACTAGTCAGAAAGATACTCTCAGGACTTTACACACCACTGAATACTTCCCCTTTTTCATGGGCCATTTGTGTAGATAGTTGCACAATAGTGTAAGAGTATACATGCTTAATCCTGAAGACAAACACTTTCATTTAAGAGGGAGGTAAAATTCTAATCTGAATTTTTCAGATTATGTCCTTCAGAAGAAGTATCAATTCAGACCAAATTTAAGAGAGGTCATTTTGAGACCTTTGAGAAGAACATGCCATTGAAGGAATGTCCCCATTTTAAGAGCTTGTCTCCATTTATCAATTGCTCCTTTTAAGCAGCCAGGTCTTTGAATCAGATGACAGAAACCAAAGCCAAATGGACACACAAAGTACGCCACTGGCCAGCTGAGGCAGTTAAAGTGACAACAGGTCATGCTGGAACATGGTGATCTGTTAAGAGCTGTTGGTCTGTTCCTACTCTTCTACAGCTGTTACTGTTCCTGCATTTTTAAGAATGGAAACAGCAGTTCAGGTCAACTATTCTTCAAGACCTGAACACACAATGCAATGGGGAGGAGTAGTTTTGACAGCTAGAGACAGGCTGAATGCAATTTTCCCTGTCCTTAGTTTGTCTTTACCTGCATAAATTTTTTCACTTCAATCTGCCTTTGAGTGATGCTCTGAATGACAAGTATGTAGAGAAGCCAGCTGGCTGCGTGAAGCTGTAGATCTAGATCTGGAGCCACAGCTTATACTGCTGTGTAACAGGAATGAGTGATCCCCACTCTATCTTCATGTATATGTTTTATGATATGTATTTCTTTTTTAAATGATAATATTTTGATCCTTCTGCCTAACTTCACATCTCCCTCTACCTCTTTAATCCATTTACAACTTCAAGTTGTGCTGATATAACATTTAGAAAACATTAAATTTAACTTTTTATGAATTAACATTGAAATTGAAAAAAATCCTTAAATAATTTTACTTCTGTAGAGACATGCATAGAAGAAATATATGATTTCTTACAATGTCAGTTTTGGTCTGTGTTGTGAGCTCATGCTCCTCTCAGAATTTGCCATATTAAAGTAAATCTCTGGACTGAAGCACATTTTTCACTCTTTCAAGGAAACTGCTGTGCAACAACACTGACCCCTTGTGTCTTTATCTGAAAGTATCTTGCTTTCAAAACAATGTAGAAAAGACAAAATTTGAAAGGACAAGAGGCTGGGATGTTCTACAGACAGAGAGCATTTGCATTTTGATCCAAAAAGAAAAGGTTAATCATCTAGGAAGTTTAGCCTTATTTCCTCAAGCAGCATTTAAAATGGGATCTATATATATGAACAAGAGATGAAAAAGGGAAGATGGAGCTACAAAAATTTGTCTGATGTGTCTTTTCTTGAAAGAATGAAACGGACTTAACTTTTTCTAAAATTTTGTTCTGGACTTCGATGCTACTTGTCAGAGAATATGTGGGGCTTGTCCAATACTGACATGTTGAAGTTCACTTTTTGCCTTAAAAGCTGAATGTGTAAGCTCTGCTTAAAAGCAAAGTGTGTATATGTATTTTGTACCTACTTATTCGTATGTCTTTGGAAGTGTAACATCTGAATTACATAGTGAAACAAATGACACACTTGCATACACAGTTACAATGAGTGGAAGAGTATGTTTATTAAATGCATTTTCTTTATCTCTGATAGCTATGAAATTTTTTGGGCAGTTTGTGCCCAAAATGGGATTTCTGACTACCAAATCCAGACCAAACTACAGCAGAAGATCCATCTGCTCGGTTGAGTGTAACTCTCTACACAAAAAAAGAGATCCTCTCTTCTAATGAAACTTAATGCGCATGAGATCTGCTCACCATGGAGGAAGGTCCCACGTATTCTTTAGCAGTATAGAGAACAGCCAGAGAACGGCTTCCCAAGTATGCTTTATATACAGTGGGAAGTTAGCAGACAGCAGGACAAACTCTATTATTCTATACCAGCTGGAGCATTTTTGCTACCTCCACTTAATCCAGAAAACAGGCCTCATTCTCAAGAAAGTTTTATACAAGTTTAAATCTATCTGGACCACTGTGTTTCCTAATAAAAACCTGGCTGCTGTCCTGTTGTTCTTGTTCTTCCTCCCAAATCACAAATTTACTATCCAAAGTTACATGTTGTCAGCAATCTTAATTACATTAACCTTATGAACATAATTTTACCTATTTGTATCAGAATTTGATTTCAGCTTAGTAAAACATTGCAAGATTTAGATTTTCAATAACATGCTATAAGTCTACTTTAACATCCTGAACCGAAATTAGCAAATTAAAAAGTTAAATTTTGTAAGTACAAATAATCCTTACATTCTGCAAATTGAACTGCAGTTGCTGCTTGTATGGTGCAAACTCCTGAGCCAGTTCATATCCTTCATGATAAAATGTAAATAATCCTTGAAGAAAGGCCAGGAGCTGAAAAGGTAAAATTGAGAAGCATTATACATTTTTAACTCCCCGAACACACTGTGCTTTTACACTCAAAAACAAAGTTTTGCCGAGCAGGCATCCATGATGAGACCTTAAGAATGAGAACTGTTACACAAGCTTCTGTGTCACGAAGTTGTCATTTCCATAATAATTTAATTCACTGTCCTAGTGAATGTCCTAGCATTTTATCCAATGCTTCAGCTGGAATCTTTGCTGGTGTGCATTTTCCAAGTTTAAAATTTGAGAGATCAAGTGTTTTTTCTTCAAAATATTTTTTCACTTTCTTCATAGTAATTGCTTGGGCTATGACCTATTTTCCACAAATGAGACTCTAGAAAGTATGTTTTGGACAGCACAACACAAGAAACCCAGACTATTTCTTCCTGCTCTGAACAAAATGCAAAGTCTATCTGGTATGTCTGTGATTGACTCCAACAGAACCCCCACAGTCTGCATATATCCAGTCGAAAAGTCCTTTTAAAGTTTGCTTTAAAACACCAATCAAGTAGGAAAAGGTGCAACTAGATTTTAGCTCTTGAATTAATGCATACCTTCCATCTCTTAGTTTTAAAAGTCATCTAACTTATTCTGCTTTAAATTTCAAAAGTGTTTTGTCATTGCTGTAAGTCACCCTACCTGCTATTACAAGCATTTAATTTTTTATCATTGACTGCTTTCTTTGTATATATCATTTAACTTAAAAAAAAGGTAAAGGAAATGGTAAAAAAAAAAAGATAAATTACTTTGGATTTACAACACAGAAGTTTTAACAATAAAAAAGATTTGCCTTATTATATTACACCATTATCATCTGGGCTAAATAACTGGCTGTCCAGGCTGTCTTCTGACTCAGTAAAGAACCACAGGTATTCCACAGCATAATTCATTTCCCTTTTTCAGACTTCTCTCTCAGGATGGGATGAATGATCCAATGGAAACATTCATCTCTCTCCATTGACTACTGAAGTAGTCTAGACTCAGGCAACAAAAATGCCATCGTTCATATCTAATGTGCTTGCTTTGTGTTACCAGCACCATAGATTATTGTAAGTGGAATAGCATAAAGCTGTAGTTTTTACTGTGCTTATATTTTCTTTAAAGCTACTCTCAGCCCTACTTGAAGAATTGTAGCTAAATTGTTCTGTCTCCTCCCTCCCATTACTCTCTGTGAGACTAACGAGAGCCTGTTTACCTGCCTGCTCTTTTGCTGCATTAGTAAGTTAAGCAGTTGGAGGTGAACAGACCATCAGTGCAGGCACAAACACAAGGTACGGCTGGCAGAAAGACTCTGTCCTTGGTTTTTACTGGTATTGCAGGATCAGATGAAACCCTGACCTCAGGCAGAGATGGTGCAAGCCCACAGCTGCCCAGTAAGCCAGTCATGGAGCCTGAAGAACTGAGAAGATCCACATGAAAGCAAGCTTTTGTGGGGGCCTCTAGAGCGGACATGAATTCCTGAACCATATTCCACCATCAAACCATGAAAGCAATGCAGTGGAGGGCTCCACATCTAGTATAAATCAATCTCAGTTTAGCATAATTCATCTGTCTGGCTGAAATCAATACCTCAGCTAAGGACCAGACCCTGAAATTATTATTATTAAACTGATTATTGAAGTGTTTCTGAGGAAGGTCCAAATACAACAGTTTATCTTAAAAATCTCCAATTGTGAGATCAGATAGAAAGAGTTCTATAATTTTCTGTAATTCTAGACTGTAATTCAAATTCTAATTCTGTAATTCTGGAAATAACTACTTAAAGGAAAAGAAAGAAAATTAACCTTCTTTTTTTATGAATAAAGTACACGAATTATAACGAAAGCTCTGCTTTGGCTCCAATTATGTGAAGTCTGTTCTCACACAGTAGATTCAGTTACTCATCAGTGTCCCTAACTACAACTCCTTCAGCTTCTGCAGCATGACTACTCCTGTGCTTATTTTGACTTGGTCCAGTCAAAAGAATGTGTGGACTAACATAACCTGCAAGCAGGAGCCTGCTGCTAAACCCATCCCTTTCAGCTGAAGAGACAGTGCAAGAGCAACACGCAGCAAAACTGCAGCAAGATCACCACACTAAGGCACACCAAAATTACAATAAAGAACTAGTGGGACAAAGTTTCAGTATGTCAGCTTATGCCTGACTTTTAAAGATCAGTTTAAAAAACATTTCAGGAGAATAAACTGTAAAAATTTCAGCTTCAATACTTGAAGAAAAACATTTTACATCATACAAAACACACTTTTACAGAATACACTTAAAAATACCAAGGAAAATATTTAACACAAGATGGCAGCAAAGCTGAATTTATCAGAAGGCAGAAATACAACAGCAGCAATAACAAAACCCTGAGAAAAATCTGAATTCATTTTAGGTAAAGCACTTCACAGGTATTCTGGCAGTTGTGCACTGCAGATGATCTGGCCTTGAGGCTTTCCTGGTTAAACAGTCTCTGAGCACTCAGAAAAACTGGCATAAAAGAAAAGTATTATGCAAGTCCTAGATCAGTGTATTTTAAGCTCTGTGCTGATGTGTGGCACTGAGGATGGTATTTGCTCCAATGTACATATCACTAGAAGGGGAAAAACAGGAATCAGAAAATGCCCTGTGCTGCTAAGGCATCTCCAGAATCACTTCCATTAGAACAGGTACAGCCACAGCATTGTATGGAACAGATTTAAAAGCCAAGGTCATTTGCCCATGGCTTATGCTTACAGTGGGGTTTTCTTTTTGCTGGCATTAGAAGTAGCACTGCTACTAAGGGCAGGCTCATAATTTAAAATAAATTAATATTAAATAGAACAAAAAATATTAAAAACAGGAATAGAAAACTAGCCCCTTTTCCTTTCAAAGAAAATTTTCAGAAAAAATTGTATTTTGAGGTGGTATTCACACATAAAGAGGTAGTTCCATTAAACATCACAAACAATGCCTGATGCTTTCATACCAACAATTTTTCATTTTAATAAGTGTTTTACAGTTACCTCATTCTGAGTACCTAATGAATCACATCAGTAGAGACTGAGGTCTGAACTCCATAATACAAAGCTACTCACCACACCAGAGCCATGAGGATTTCAACACAGAACCCGAAACAAAATCCAACTACTTCTTGAGACTTTATTTATTTTTATGTAGAGCTGCTGACCTCAAGACTGCCTGGTCGTTTCATTCTCACAGGAAGAAGACTGTACTAAGGTTTCGGATAGGGGAGGAATTTAACCTTTGGCCTGCAGCACATCAGCCAGAAGTCCCTGTCTCCCTGTTTTCATTTTATTTATAAGAAGATAGCGCTTATTCTTCAGATGAAAGTGAACAGAGTTAATAATGTAGAAAATGCAAGAAAGGGAAATTCAAATTTAACGTCCACTCATGGAAATGCATGCAATTACAGGCAGTGTTTTTTGGTTGGCTGATCTTTTTTTCTTCTCTTTATATAAACATTTAACTGACCACCCCTCAGATTTCAGATTGTTTACTGCTTATGAACTTTGTGCCATGATTTCTACAGGACAAGGAAGTCCTGGCATCACCAAAGGACAAAGCAGAACTTTAGGAGGGTGTTTCCATTGTTTTAACAAGCGTAACACCCTCAAAAAACACTGCTGGCTTGGCCTAATTTCTTCGAGAACACAAGAGAAAAGCTAGCAAGGCAGATTATTGTCACTTATTTTGCTTTACTCTTTCTAACAGCTGTAAATTTGAACACTGATTTGTCCTTCAGAAAAAGTTTGAAATCATTATCTGTATGAAAAGGTGAGGCATTTTTTCTTGGAAAAAATCAAGATCTAGGAGGATTGCAAATAGGAATGTCAGTTACTCACACTAGTACACAACAGCAACCACTTTGATCAAGACGCAAAGAGCAAGAGCAACCCAGGGCCTGAGAAGCAGCTGCAAAAGTCTACTCTAAATAATATAATCTTCTATTTACTGTATGAGTCATCAGCATCTGTATCTTAAAATTTTTTCCTGAGTCTCCTCCAGGAGAGAACACACTCCACTTCACATTCCAGTGACCTCCACTGATGTAGCTGTAACCCACCTCGCAATTTTTTGCTAGGTTACTTCGCCCACTCTGGTTCTCAGATTGTCTTTATCCTTTGGCATAGAAAAACTGAAAGTCTTGAAAGGATGTTCAACAGATCATGTGCTTCTCAAGGTCTATTTCCACATCAGGAATCTATCTTTCTTTTGCATGGGCATCACAGTTTCCTCCTTCACTCACTAACAGATTTATTTTGTTAAACTTTCCCTCAGCAAGTCTGTTAGCAAGATGTCAGACTGAGAATTATTTGAAGACGTGACACTGTGCTGATAAATCAGAGGCATAGGCAGCACATACACCAGAATGACCCACAACCATCAGAGCTCCTGAGGAGGAAATGTCCATATAGACACACCATCAGGCATCTTCTGTTACACATACATTCATAGAGCACACACAAGAAAATTAATAACATGACAATTCTTTTGATACCTGACTTTAAAGTGTTAGGCTTTGTCCTTATCTAGGCCTTTCATCTAAGAACACATGCTCATACTTCCAACATCACTTGCATAAGCATGAATTTTAGAAAGCCTATTTTGAAGTCTTTGGAGTTGTTTGGTTTGTTTAGTTTGGGGTTTTTTAATCTGATGGTATTGCTGATTTGTATTTTAATTTACTTTTTCATATAAGACGTATTTTGCTTTATGGGTTTTAGTGAATGCTCTTATTTCAGCATGTCATATGCAACAGACTACAAGCAAAAATTAAGAGTTTTGAAGATTCAAAATTTTTACAACTGATGTTATAATTTAAGCTCCATCTATGTCCAGATTGATTATAAATAAATTCACACCCAAAGTTAAAAGATATTACCTGCAAGGCCTATCATTACTGGTCACCAGAGTATTTCCTGTACCTTCCCCTGGAACATCAAGTATGTCATACTGGACTGGAATGCCTGCTGATGTGAGACAGTATGGAAATGGATGCACTTAAAAGTAAATTTTACCTATTTTAGCTATGTGCAGTTCCACAATATTTTCCAATGTACAAGGTCTTTTCAATACAGAAAGTTTCTGTCACATTAAAGAAGCATAAAGTCTTCTATACGAGGATCAGAGCTAGGTCAAGATTGCTAGATTTTTCCAGGATGTGAGAGTTTTGCAGAAGGAGACAGAGAGACACACTCTGGATTAATCTGTGACAGGTAGAAAAATGTTCTTATTTAAGAATCCGAGCAAAGTTTTAGTCTCTAAGATTTGGCAGCTGTATGCCATAAAGATAGGATTTCTGTAAGTACTGCTTGCTGAATCCAGGTTCATTAGTTTGCATCAATGTCAAACATTCACTATACAATACGCTCTCATCTCATGGAAAGAAGGCATCTGAGAAGCTCTTCTTGGTGACACGGGGTGTTAGAGATGTAATTCAACCCATCTCACAGTCAAGAGTGCTGCTTCAGTAGTTACAAGGAAGCTGGGAGATGGTCTGGAGAGAAGGTTATACTCGTCATGCTCCTGTTTGACAACCAGCGCTCTGCTGTGCTCACTGTGCTTAATGGGAAGGGACACATGGCACTGGGAGTTCACTGTCAAGGGCTAGAGGTACTAACTACATCAGGCAACTGGCAAGCCAGGCCTGTCTGTATGACATGAACAGCAGTAATACTGCTACCAGGCCACAGAAATATGCTATCATATCATATTGAAGCTGCTTTTGTTACTGACTGATGCAGAAGAGAGTTAGGAGCGGGGGAGAGAAACACAGTCCAGAAGGAAATCCCAGACTTAAATATAGACATTGAAACACAACTTTCACTCTTTCACTCTTTTCACTTCAACTTATCTTACTCTTTAATGTCATGACAACATATGCTTTCCTTTACGTTCAAAGTAAACTAAAGGCAAATGATTCCACCAACAAAAAGATAAACTTACCTATTCTATAGAAAAATTGATTTTTCACTTCACTTAACGTGTAACTCAGAACAATGTCTGTGTATACTGCCTACCCAAAATATTTAAATTAAAAAACTGTCTCAAAATTTAAGCCATTAAATCATGGTATTAGGAAACATCGATTATGTGTTGCACAGACACAACATTACACGATGTCCCATTAAAATGTTACACACACTTCAAGTCATCAGACATTTCACTTCACAGTAGATACTAAACTCTTACATAATCCTTCAATAAACACAGAAAGTGCCCAAGCCAAGATCTTAATGTCTGTCTATATACAAAGAACCTGCACTCAAAACTTAAAAAGGGAGCAAAAAAACATGGACATTTTAAATTCAACTTTCAGTTTTAAATGCATGCATTCTAAAGAAAATAAAACATAAAACTTACAGGTTCTACAAATTCAAATTTCTTTTTCTCTTGTACTTCTTGGATTTTAAAAACATATTCTAATGATGCTTCATAAAAGTTCTGATGTTCTCTGTCAATCTGTGTATCTGCCTAAAAGACAAAATTAAATATGGACAATATTAGTTTAGTCTTTTTATTGCTTCAAAAACAGCTTATGTCATTAACAACCAGATCTTCCATAAGATTACTTAAAAAGTTTCGTAGAGTTCAGTTTTCTTTCTGAAAAGTATAATATACACTTTAAATACAAGTTTAAGAAGTTAACATTACACATTTCAGCCTATGCCTTTTACTTGCTAATTTTTGGTTTCTTCTTTCTATTTGCTCTTTAATATTCTAGTTTTTAGGAGAGCCTGGAGAGAAAGAAAAGTGGCAGCAGGTACCTGCTATATGAGCAGAGTAGGAATCAAGGACAGACAAAAAGATAATTATTTCTATTGAGATATTTAAGTATCATGCGCACTGAAACTGTATCTACTTCTCAGCTTCAAATACCTTCCCAAAACCATATTTTCTTTCTTAAATAGGCTGTCTTTAACAATGACATCTTGCAACTTATTATTTTATAGTATGAGTCATATGTTCTTGGAATGTAAACATATTTCAGTCCCTAACCTCGTAAATCAAATACATTTCAAGTTTTCATTTTCAAGCGACAGAACTACAAGGCAATACTTGTCAGAAATGCCTCACTAAAACCACCCAGCGTGGAGCTCCAGTATCAGAACAGTGTCTTCTGCGTAAATAGCTAAAGAATTAACTCTCATCAGCCAATAAACAGTAATAGGCTTTTATCCTCAATTTAAACAAATCACAGGAGAGGGAACTAACAGACAAGCAGTGTACTGCATAGATAATGTTTAAAGAAGATTTGTAGATTCCATTTTTGTTCATTCTTCTTCATAACAAGTCATTTTTGGAAGCAAATCCCTTTTGAGCTGTATTAGTTAGATTTTGATCTTTGGTCAAAATATTACCACAAATTAACATGAATAAGATCATTCAACCTATTTTTGATATACGACAGTTAAAATATAGAAGGATACTTCTGTATATTCTCTAGTTTAATTCTGGGATTAAAAATAACAAAAGCAGGGAAATTGGGAAAGTTTGATGTTGTCTTCCCTTGACAACAAACTGCAAACCAGCAAACACATCATAAAAGAGATTTAGTACTTTTAATGGTACAAAAGCAAAAAGTCAGTGTTTTCCTTCAGGCATGATTTGGCCATCAATAGCACCAAACATAATTAAGATTGCTGCTCTACTCAAGGACAAGCTACTGTTGTGATTTGGCTGTACAGGCTCTTAACAATATTGATCCATCTCCCTAGCCCAGTGTACTAATGCTACTTCAACCTCCAGGCCTCAAGGATGTGTTTCAAATCATTCAGTAGCAGCATTTCCTCCCCATGTCTATTAAGAAAAATATTTCAGTAAACTAGTAATATGAAGCTGAAATCAAGCACTCAAAATTCCAACAATGAACCACTCTACCTCAAAGTTAACTCTGCCATTTGCCATTCATATAATATGTTTGGCTACTGTGTTCCCTGATAATCTGTTAATAGTTTTATTTCACAAAAATAATCTATCACAAAGACATTGCTACACAGCTGAACAGAAGCAGCTGCCACCACTTCGGGATGTGATCCAGCAATACCGTGCTCACACAAATGCCATCAATAAGCACTTGACACAGAGCTCAGCTCTCTCATTTAATTGTATGTACATAATGAAACATAGTTATAGAAATTGTCTCTTTTAGGCTTCGCCTCAGGAAAAGTATTTAAATACCTAATTAAAATTAAATCCATCCCTACTCTGAACAGCATTGTAAGCAGGCTGCAGTTGTAATGACACCTACAACAACCAACTGCCATCTCAAATATGGTTTAGGGTCATAATCACCACCAGTGAACAGGGACTAACTAAACAAGAATTCCCCAAATAAATATTCTGTAGGAGCTTATGAATTTGTGTTAACACCAAAGGATTCAGATTTGTAAGAATTGCTTCAAAAATGATTCTAAAGTTTCAAAAGCTGCAAGTATTTTCATGTTTTTCTGTGACTTCAAACTGCATGTAAAAAATAAAGAGATCTAGTGGATATGATTTTGAGTCTCTACGTGAATGATATAGCTACAGTGAGTAGTATTTTCATTGATGTAGGATATCACCTTAATATATATACCAGAACTTCACATAAGCTTGGAGGCTTATTCTGGAACAGATTTCAGAAAAATAAAATTAGAGATTTATTAGATTTCTCACATCACTCAATTCTGCCCATTTTCTCCTCCACTGTAGGCTTCTGTAGGCAGTGAAAAGATGCTACTATGAAGCTTATTTTTGATGCTAAAGGAAAAAAAACAGTCACCTGTGTAAACTGCTCCAGCAGCACCAGCAGTCTTGCAGTCTCTTAAAATATCCAACATATTTCAGTCAGGTGAATATTTGCAAACTACTCTCTACAGAATATGTTTCAGCCATCAAACTTCACATGCCTAATTAAGGTGGTCTCAATTGCACTCAAGTGAGATATGTAAAAGAACCCAACAGAGTACAAGGTCTTTGCTCATCCCAGTATTTCTTAACCCACATAATGTGATGAGGTACCAAAAAACCTCATCAATTCAAGGAAACAGTATGAGGCATGGACTTCCTATATCCTGCCCTGGGCACCAGAACCCCAGCTGCCAGCACTGCTTGGTTCTTTGCTCGTGCCCTGCTCTGCTGTTGCCTCAACAAACTCCATCCTGAACATATGGGCTATAAATGAGGCTCACCCAAACCACTCGGGATGCAAGTTCACAGCTAGGTTGGATTTCAGGACAGGAATGGAGCTTGGCCTCCTTTTACTTAAAATACACACACGGGCCAAAAGTCTCCCAGGTTAACAATTTTGGTACTGATTTGCTATTGTACCTTCTACTTAGGGTGGATCTGAGTTGCTGATTCAGCACATCTACAGCTGTAGAAAACTGGGGAAGACAGAAATGCCAAGTAACGCCCTTTATCCTTTACAAGGGAGGCATTTAGAAATCAGAAAGCCTCAGCCTCAGTTACAAGATTTTAAACCCAGATATGTCACTTAAGGACACACTAGAAAAAATTATTCTGGTTTTCCATTAGTTTATAGATGTGACCCAAATCCATTGTTATTCTACCATAGTTTATTAGATTCCCAGTTGTTACTTTGCACTTCAGTTGCTGCTTTTAGACTAATTCTTCTCATGCCTCAAGAGTAAAATAATTTATTTATTTAATTTTGCTTCTATTCTAGAGCAAGTTAGTGTTTAAGTTCACTTTTTCACATTTTGGTAAGAATTTCTTTTTTCTCTTTAAGCTGGGGCTTAGCCTCTAACAGAACTGCTTCCTCATGGGAACAATTAACCAATCCTACATAACTAATGACTTATCTAGACTGATTATTATATAGACATCAACAGCAATTCAGGCATATAGACATTATTAGAAATTTTTAATTTCTAAACCTTATTTAATTTGAATGACAATATATTTGGTAAACATTAAAAAGAAATCCTACTATGTGATTAGGTGATGGTCACAACCTTTGGTGAAAATTCTATCTGTAAACTAACCCCCATGATTTAAGAGCCACCACAACAACAGTAATCCCATCAAAACAATTTTTAACTACTTTTGGCACAATTCCCAAAGTGTCATTGATAATATATTGCTGGGTTTATTGTAATTTCCTTCAACAACAAGTCATATTCATTTCTACCAGCATACTGAAAAGCCCTGGAATCCTCCTGTTAAACTAGAAGTCTTCATGTTTTGTTGGGTTTTTTTTTTAACATAAAAGAATTAGCCGTAAATACTCTTCAAAGCTGAAGTCAGAGATAAAATTTCAGATTTCAGGGCAATTTCAGGTGCCTTAATCTCAGAATAAGATGAAAAAAAGGAAAAAGAAGCAGAAAAGAGCATCATTAAAATGATCTCAGTTCAGTCTTCTGGATTAGAATTAATGTGAAATAGAAGCACAATTTCATTAGTCAATATATTAAATAGCAAACCTGGAAGCAAATTAATTAATTGGATTTCCAATATTCCACACTTTTATTGGACTAATATAATTCCACTGTTGAGACCAATAAATATCAGCTGTACTAGAAACATATAAAGTTGCAAACATATTGCAACAGTGGATATTGCTTTGTTCATTCCTGTTTGGGTCTTATTCATCCCAGTAAAGAATTTATAGCCACAACAAGCATGACTACCAGAAACCATCACAATTTCACATTAATAAAATACAGCATGTCGTGAAGAGAACTAGTTTGTTGTCATGATTTTTATGCAAAAGTGAAATTAGCTAAGTATGTTCAGCCCTTACATCTTGCAAATGAGATTCTTTCTTCTTGGCTGACAAATTTAGGTGCTTCTCTAAGATGGAATAATATTTCTCACTTTCCTTGTCAAACTTCTTCTTCCCATCCTGAAAAACAAAACATTCCCAAGTAAAATATTTGACTAGATATCACAGCTAACTTAAATTGAAAGAAATAACAGGTGCCAAAATATGCCTCATTATAAAACCACTTTTGTTGGTTCCAGTATTTTAGGGTTTAACTCTGAATTAGACCTAACGATAGTAGAACTGCTTCAATTATTAAAAGCAATAATAAGCAGGATTTTTCCCATAAATAACAAAGCCATACTAAAGACTGACATGGTTTCCCACAGTAAATATACATCAGATTTAATGTAAGTGATATCTTTTAAAGCAGACACTTAATATGAAATAATCTTTCCCAAGTTTTCTAAGTATACCTCACTGTCACACTGTTTTTATGAAAAAAAACCCCAAAACCACAAAACCCACAAACAAACAAACAACCTCCCCATAAAAGAAAAACAACAAAACAAAAACAACCAAACCAAAAAAAAAAAAAAAAAAAAACAAAAAAAAAAACACCAAAACCCAAAACAACAAAAAAACCACCATGAAGGACATAGGTGAGTGTAACAATTGTGATAAAGATATAGGCCTATTCTTTGCATTTAAGACTAATACTCTTATTTTCCACCCACACTCCTAAAATATGAGGATGACGGAAAAGCATATGTGTGGTTGCAGAAGGAAATTGGTCCAAAAGTCTGGTTCCAATAATATTTCAGTACGTCTGAATATTTAAGCTTGTCTCATTTAAAAGTTATCCTGCCTTTTTCCTTTCCCATTCTTCTTTGTTTTTCCCATCATGTGCAGCCGATCCTCACATTTCTACCACAAAACTAATTTGATACATAATACAAAAGAGAGCTACTGCTTGGGTTAATTAAGAAATATCTTATTTTCTGCTAACAAATTCAGAATTCATGCTTCAAAACTTTTAAAAACTGTTGTTCTGAAATTTAAATCTGAAATTTAAGAAAAAGATAGAATTCTCAAGCTTTTCCATCCTTCAAGGAGTGCCAGATTTCAAGAAATAGGAGAACTGACTGAAGTTAATATCCCATCAGAGTACTACTGATAAATCTATAACGTTTAATTATAAAATTATATATTCCCTAAATAAAAGCAAATTTCTGCCAGTGATTTTTATAATCATAGTTAAATCCTAATGATTAACAAGTTGAATATTTTGAGAAAACAAAAAAAAAGCTTCAAGATGAACAGTCCTACTTACACATGTGCAAAAGCTATTAATGATAGAACATCTAATTACTGGACATCATGCAGTAACATCAGGTCATTTTAAGAACTACAATGATTCTCTTCCTGACCCCTTTCTCCCTAGAAATTTTTACATACAAAAACAAATAAGTAGCTCACATTGTAGCACCACCCTGTTTTCCTCAGTCATACCATGGGAAAATCAGGTCAGTCAGAGAAATAAGAAACAGGAGGAAGATTTTAATGACATTAATTAAAACTTATCAAACAGCTGTAACAACAAACCAGTGACTGATCAGCTCCAGTGACTAAAGCTTACAACAGTAATTATACAAGATTGTAAAACACATCATATACTTTCTATCCCGTGAAAAGTTCAAATATATTTAGTATGAAAAATATGTACAATTTAATGTTCTCACTACTTCACAACAGAGGTATCTTCCAAAGACATCAAAAGGAAAAGACGGCACTTGCCCCAACCAAATATTAAATAACAATACAAAATAACTATTAATGTCTTCTATATTTAATTATGGATAAGCACATACTATGACAAAAAGGTAAAAAAGGAAAAATAAAAGACTGTATTTTGTTTAGCAAGTGAAAAGAAGCTATAAGAATTATCTTCCAAAATCTTTCCCAAACACATTCTTAAAAGAGAGAAGGCAGAAGGCCAGAGTGTGGTAAATAACTTGTAAGTCAAGAAATCATCTTCTGTGGGACTGAAATCATACGTTAGTTCCACAGCGACAGTTTCATTGGAGAGTACTCAAGTCTTCATGATGAAGCAAGAGCAACCTGTGTACCTCAACAGCACCTTTGGTCACAAACGGAAATTCAGTTCAGTTGAACACTGAATAAAAGATGCAGTTAGTTACATACTGTCTTATCTTCTGAGACAATGATGTTATGTGCTGGACTAGAAATATAAACCATATTATTTTAAAATCTGAGAGAGAAAGGTGTCAAAGTCATCAACTTCAGGAAATACTCAAGTTAAAGGCAAATTTGATGCAATGAAAAATGTCAAGAGAGTTACTTTTTGTGTGGGTTTTTTTCCCCATGCAATTGTAAAGTGGGAAAGGAGTCTACCTGACTGCAGTACTTAAGCCTTTGGTCACAAGCTACTGGAGGTCAGTGGTGGATACCCTGTCCACTAGACCACCTACCTCAGAAGGTAACTTGACACAGCCTTTGACAACAAGGCCTGGGTGCTGATAGCACATACCACACATTTGGAATTGATATTTTGCTTGCCTCTGCTGTCTCAGATGTCAGACCAAAGGAAGGAGCCATGGGCAAAGCTCCTGCAGGATTACCTATCTCAGACTAGGATCGCCCAGTCCTTCCTTCCTTCCTTCCTTCCTTCCTTCCTTCCTTCCTTCCTTCCTTCCTTCCTTCCTTC
>VXBU01005267.1:123776-148195 GCA_013400315.1 Bombycilla garrulus
AGCTCATTTAACATTAACAGAACTTTTACTAAGAAGAGCAGGAAAAGAGTCTGAAGTCTCAGCTGCTGGGTGAGAGGCAAAGGAAAAGGTGTGACAACAGGACTTGGCCATCTGAAATACCTACATACAGCACATCAAACACATGTCAGTGCCAAGAGGGGACCTTTGATACATCTTAATGTGGCTCTCATTGCACTGAATCAAATAACTTCTATTTTCTGCTATGATCCATAACAAAACCTGTGAATTAAATATCGCATCTTCTCTTTACATGTAAAAAGGTAAGCAAAAAAATTAAATTATCACATCTAAACAGATAAGGCCCCCTCCCCCCGCCCCCGCCTGCCAAGAACAAGAAAAAAACAAGTTCAAATAATCTAACTGTGGTTTTAAGGCATATTGTATCTCATGTGAAGCTTCATAAAGATCTCCATGGCACCATCCATAAGGAAACATGGAATTTGAAGGCTCTAATGGTCTTCTGCCAGCCCTCTCCCAGACTGCACTTCCACACTGCCACAGATCTGCTCAGCCGCTGCCTCCCTAGGTTTTTATACCAGTTATGCTAAAGAGAGAACTACAAATTGGAGCTTGCCTGTCACCAGGACAACTTCTGGCCCAAGTGCAGTGTTTTCAGAGACAGCACATCTGATCAACTTCTTCTTCCTTTTCCAGATTTTAACTTAACAAGACCTTCTTCCTTCAAAGATACAAGCTGACAAAGTAAAAAGACCAACAGAACTAAACTGTGAAAAAAGATCTCTTGGCAATTTGGACTGTATTCGTGTCTCTACCCGGTGATACTCCCAGGAATAAGTTTGCAGCAGGACAGTGTTTCTGGCATTGCTCTGACTACTCAGACATGTTTCTGGGAAAAGCAAAAAAAATACTGGCCCCAACAGGTGAGTGAGTTTCTTTTGTTTGGAAGGTCCTCCACTGTGCCAGTAAAACCCACATATCTGGATGTATTGAAGCCTCTGAAATCTGTTTACTTAATAAAAATTAACAAAAAAAAGATACACTCAGAAGCAGGTGATTCATGTTCTGGATAAGAAAAAACACTTCAGTTTATGCCAAAATAGCTCTTGTCTCACACACTCAGTCAGTGACTCACAGCACCCAGGCGCATCCTAAGTGGAGTCACAGACTCAGCTTATTCCAGCTTTAGCTTGTTCTTCTGTAGCCCTCAAAACACTCTTACACACAGCCACTGCCCAAATGAACTATCTGAATCCTGGTCTCAGCAATTTGTGCCCACTAGACTGAGAAATCTCCTTTTCAACATACTAGGAGGTTTTCAAAGAAAGTCTCCATGCAAAACTATCTCCTCAAAGTTTAGCAGACAGATGATTGCTTTTGCCTAGATTCCACGCTGGATCAAACCCCAAGGAGAGGAGATGTGGTTGGATAAGAAAGGGTGTGCTGCACTGTTACCAGAACAGACTCCACCAGCCATGACACAAAGCTCAAGTCACGTGGCCACAAGGAAGATGCTAATTCCTGACCTCTGTACTGTCTCTTATTCCCTTCAGACTCCAGCTTGCTTTCATCCTTGCACATCTTTCCTGCAAGTAAACCTCATTCTTTCTCTTTGCCCTGGAAAAGTATCAACCATTTTTTTTTCAAAACATCAGCTAAAAAATATGAAAAAAACTCCCACTCAAAATCCATGTGAGATAATCTGGAGGGAGCCAGTAAAAAAAATCTAAGCACAGAAAAAGAGAAATGACATAATATTAATAATCCTTGGTGTGTCTTACACTGATGTATAAGTCATCAACACCTTTTGTCTAGACAAAGTCCTGCAGACTCTAAACACTGTAAATGTCTCTGATACTTGTTTAACCATTCTCAGGTGTGTGAAGCCTTAAATCAGTTAAAAAATATTTAGTTTGAAATGCATCAAATTTCTAGGAACCCCATTAGGAAAGCCCTTAACCACACACTCGGCTCACAGCATTTAATGGAGCCTTGCTAACTGCCAGTACCCTCTTGAGAGACTTAAGTAATGTAATACTGTATCCAGGTTTAATTCCTGTTTTTATTCTCTCTGCTCAGATTTCCTGCATAGTTTCATTTCAAAACTGATTAGAAAACCTAAAAAAAATAAAATAAAAAATTATCATTTCAGAAACAAATTTTGCTTGAGATACTTCTAATTAAAGGTATGCCAGTTGGAAGTTTAACTCAAAAGGTGTTCTTGCATTCCTCATTTTACAAATATTTATGGTTGTGAAAAGTCCAGACATCAATTTCTCAGAAGTTCATTAAAAAGTTGACTCAAGTGAGTCAGACAGCTTTTCTCCTGTTCAGATTTCGATTGCATGCTGTAACTAATTATATATGTGCTCCAAATTATTGACATGATTCCTTCAAATTTTACCCACTAGCTGTATTTTCAGATATAAAGCAGAAATAGTTGTTATATTTTGAAGCTGAATTTACTTTTCCAGAGGAAACATCAAGAAATCTGGTATTTTATAATGGTCTTCCACTACCTTGTGTGCAGTATTTAATGTCAAAATTGTTACACGTATCTTCAGAATCACTACATACACAATTCGTCTTTATTTTTCCAAAAAGAGTCTCTGTCATCCTTCTCATTCACTTCCTTTTTATTAATTGCAATAACTAATCTATTAGCTACATCTTGTATCTCTCCATAAAGAAATTTTTTAACTCTTTGTCACAAAATTAGTATTTTACACTTCAATATGCTAATCCTTAAAAAAACCCACCAAAACATAATCCTTATTGAAATAATAAAATAAACATGTTTTGCAAGAAATTGTTTTAAAAAGTATCAAGAAAGAAAATTAAACCAGAAATTGTTGCAAAGAAACTATTTGGAAAAAATATTTCAATGCCTTGAAAAGAGGAGAACACCTTAATTAGAAAGCAAGTGAACACTGTGAAACATGGCCATGATGATTTCTTTCTTCCTCTCACCCAGAATTAGTACATATTTTTTTCACCAGCTCAAACCGAGGTGTAGAAACTGTACAAATTGGCACAGAAATACAACAGTAAGACTTGAACATAAATCAAGTAAGACATATTTGTCAGTTGAAGAACCTGAAGGCAACAGCGAACTCTGCAGAGATCAATAGAGCCAAATCCCTTTTCTTTCTCTTTGACAACAACTGCAAAAACATTAATTTTTGCAAAAAACAGACTGAAGATGGTTCATGTTAGACTTCAATTATATTTGTTGAAGCCACCTTTTTCATTACCTCCCCCCAAAAAAATCAAATTGTGTTTCTACAAAGTTAGTGGGATTTGTTTGGAGTTGAAAGTTTGGGGATCATGTATTACTGAGTATCAGGACAAACAAAAGTAGAACCGTAGTCTAGAAAAGAAACTCAACTTAGTTTTGGAAAGACTGATTTGAGCTAAGATCCTATGGACTTCTTGGAAAATGTAAAATCTCATAGTCTCAAAACTTCTCCTTTGAGAAGAAAAAAAAAGTAAATTCATCTTCCATATTATGTTGCCTGAGGTTTTGTTGAGCATTCCCATGGAAGTAGTTGGTGAGTTGCTGGGTTTTGGTTGTTTTAATAATATTGAAATTATCACTGGCATCTGAGACCACAGCATGCATTTTGATAGATGCCTCAATCGGAAGATTTTCTTTTTGGTAGAAACTTTGATTTGTTATGTGAACACTAGGAGTTCAAGATAAGGTTGAAAGAAGTCACAAGAAGTCACTTTTTCCAGAAGAAAAAGTGAAAAGGTAATAGAAAAGTCCTTCCCTCCTTCCTCCAAAACAGAATTTAATGTATTGTTACGCTATAGGGTTTCTCCAAATCCGTAAGAAAGTCAGTAAGGTTAAAGGACATGGTTTATGCATCGTTAGTAAATAATATGAAGTGAAGCAAATTTGTACCATAGTTCATACAGAAATCCTTGTTGATCGACATAAAATAGGGTTAATATAGTCATAAATTATGTCTTATGTTTCTCATAACTGCTAGTGAAAACACTTCCAAACTAAAATAGAATGCATCATATAGAAAATTAAATGTCCAAATGACTATAAATCTTAAAACCAATTCTTTACTAAAAAAAGAATAACCATATGCAAACCATGATGATCCAGAAAACAACATGGTCTAAGACACAAATAATTATAATAAAAAGAACAAATTGCAACTATGAAGTATAACAAGGCAATAAACTGGGAATACAAGACTGTTTAGCAGCATTAAAGCTATGAAGACAGGTATTAGAAACGGGCAGTTTAAAAAATAACCTCAATTAAAATCAGGTAAGGAATACATAAAAGTGAAATATACTTGAAACAACCCAAAACTAATTTAAGTTTAACTGGAGTTCACATCTGTGTAAAATACTGAATAACCTTGCAAGAGATAATTTACTTTCAGGTTCATAAACTTCTGAAGGAAATATTTTTTTTCCCTCTCTAATGCCTTTAGAGATCCAAGTATCAGGTACTTTCAAAAGTGTATCCTGGAAGAGGAGAATCCTACAGCCATTTCCCAATAATTCCCTATGTAATTTCATCACATGTTTTCAAATAAGAAAACAGATACTATTAAATGAGAAAATGTGTTTGTAGGATGTCATTTGTTTTTCTCCAAAAAATTCCATCTTGAAATGGAAACAAAAATATTAGAAGTTCCCAGCACTGCTGTGTAAAGACATGCAAACCTGCCAGTACTGCCAGGTCACAAAACAGGACATATTAGACTCCCTGTTATTCAGCTGCAGAGCTGTCTTGAGTTTATTTGGCATTTGCTGATTCCAGGAGTAGCTGCTCTGTGTCTGGGAATCTGCTAAATCCCTGCCCAAACAGCAGGACTGGTAAGTCTACACACGTAATCTAATTTTACTGCTTTACTGTCTACTAAATATGAAGTATTTTTGCTGGAATAGCTTACTTAGGATATTATCAAGTTACTGCTTAAACAGTATAGAGAAACCCTCTAGAACAGTAGAAACTTTTCTCTGCATCAGGTTAGGATAGCTTTCTGAAGTTTAAAATATTTTATCATAACAGGAAGACCTTTGTTCCTGTAAAAAGCTTGTGACTTTAAATGATTTCAAAAACAAAGTTAGCCACGCTCTTTTAGGAACTCATGAAGAGGCCATTTGATCTGCGCAGTTAGCAACATCTTTGCTTTGTGCACTTAGGGCAAAGATAAAGAAAAAAGCCACAAAGAACATAATGTCATTCAAAACTTCCCATACTCACTGCTTCATTTTAAAAACTGCAGATAAAAATATCTCTTTCTTAACCAGTAATTTCTTTTTTTAAACACTATTTGGGAATCTCCCATCTATGCCAACCAATCAGCCCCCATTGCTGATCTCAGCGTGCCAGCAGCACATTCAGCACCACTCATGGTCCCAGGGCACCTCCGACGTCATCGCAACACGACTGCAATGCTGACCTGAGGAAGAACTTGAGGCGTGTTATGAGAAATTTTTTAGATTAATACACACAACTGGAAACCGTGCTGTTTACAGATATTTTGGGACAAAAAAAAAAAAAAAAGGAAACAGTCTGAGGTCAATGTCAGAAGTGATTTTGTTTTGTTTTGTTTTGAAAGCATCTATTTTCAGAGGCCCTTTTACAACACTGATAAAAGAACACAAACTATCACTTTGGGGTGAAAAGTTGTGCCTCCCCAGTGGCGTTGTTACACTCACCCAGTGCTCTCAGATTACTTCTTGGGGATGGCTGTTTAACCTTCTCATCAAGACAAGAATCTGAGACCACCCCTTCTTGGCAAACTCCCCAGGAACAAATGGTTCTGTGGTAGCTACTATAACCTGACAGGTCCTGAAATAACAAAACTGCTTTATTTGGTAGAAAGATGGATCTCTTGATGCTCCCATATCTACCAAGACACAATAAAGTTTCAAGCAATTATGTCAATTTTTGTTACAGTACAGAAGGAATACTTCCCAGATATTATCACCCAGATCACTTTGCAAGAGGTATTTCAGGGTTTGCTTTACCAAAAGCAAAGTTGCTATATTGGTAGAAGATTCAAATCTGTATATTCCCAGGCCCCTGCAGAATCTGCTGCATAGACAGAATAAGATACTGGCTGAAGGGAAGCTGATGGTGACACAGCTGATCAAATTATTTTCTATCTAGAATGGAAAAAGGTAACCCCACCATACATATGGAATAAAGACCCATAGACCCCACATCATCTGAGCAATCTCCAAACAATGCCCAAACTGTAACTATAATTGTAACTATAATTGTAACTATTTTTATGCTCTTAACTTTACACCACAAAACAAAGGGAAGCAATGCAGAATGAGATCTTAATTTTCCCCCAAACTGGTAAAGAAAACCCGACATGTAACAGAGTAAGATTAACAGATGAATTAATATCCATGTATAAAATCTCATTACATAAGCATTAAGTGTTCAGTACAGCACTATACAACATCCACAAGCACAATTCTGAAGTAATCCCTGTAGGTTAAGAGAATGCAGCTGCCTTTGTCAAAGCCTAATGAATTTGGTTTGATAAAGAATGCTAAAACTCAGATGGAGTCTAGTTTTGAACTAGGGGAGGAAGAGCAGGGTACTAGGTGCCTTTGAGCTGATGAATAAAGATTGGCACCTTGTGCAGAGAGCAGAATACCAAACTCTCTGCTTCTTTAAGTCCTGTCCTGCTCTGTGCCTGGGCAGTTGGCCACTTCCTCTATTTCTCTTAAATCCTTCTTGAGACTTTTAGAGTCTCATCAACAACCTTAAGACCTGTTTTTCAGGTGTGGAACATGATCCTGTCCACGCTGTGGCCAAGAGCAAGGCTAGAAAGAATGTAACAGGTGAGCAGCATTACTGAAGTCTACTGCCAAATCCTCCATGCCCTCAAACACTCACTAAGAAGTTTAGTTCCCCTGTGAGCTGGAAGTTAAATTTGAAGGTCAATGTCTTTGTTCATACTTTTGATCACAGCTCATGAGTCCAGTAGGATTCCAGCAGCTGTGCAGGGTCAGGATGCAACTTTCCTGAGTCCTTCCCATGACACACACAATAGGCTGCAGCAGATAAGCAAGACAATAAGCCTTAATTTAATTAGAAGATATCCACATTTTCTAGCATTTTTATGTTTGGTTTTTTTTCCTTTTCCAATAAAAAGGCCAATACTACATAAGCATTTTTTGGTTTTGTTTTGTTTTACTAGGTCCAGTTTTTTTTTAAATAAATGGTTCTTTTTGCCAAGAAAGGTACACTTCATACTCACTTAATTCCACAAATTTACACATTTATTTGAAGCCTTAATTCTTAAATGTTATGGCAGAATAGTAAATTATTTTCCAATTTACTAGAGGGGACTAATTTATTTATCCTTAATTTATATCTGTTTTCTTTACCATGCAAATTAGAATCTTATTAAACTGCAGAAAAAACACAGCTTCAGAAACTGGTTTTAGTCAGTGAGCCAGTTAATCACACTCACTTATAAGAGAGAGGCTGCATTTAATAGAATTTATTAAAACTGATTATGCACATAACATTAACTGTTTTCCTCCCAAACACCTGTAGTTAAGAGACTGAACCAACAGTTTTTAATCACTGTGTCCACAAGCTTTTAGTTCTGAGATTTGAGTTTTCACTCTCATTTTTTAGAAGAATACACTAAAAGTGAAACAAGCTTTTAGGACTACTGTCTTATATTTTTTTTCTGTTAACTTCCTAAAAGTTTACCAGCTTTGAATGAAAAAATAATTGAACTGAAGCAAACTGCAATGAGAAAATAATTTTGTTTCATTTGCATAAGGCAAGAGCTGTCCCAAGAAGACCAGCTTCTAAAATACTCCAGGTGCAGATGCTCAGCCAGTGTTATCTCCCAGTTTATTAGTTCGGCTCTGCACAGGAGAAAATAAGACTTTCTTAGATGAAATGTATGCATACTGGGCTCTTCACCACTGTTTTTGAAATTTCCCAAATATTTCACATACACAAGTGTAGAAGAAGTAATGGGTGATCATACTGGCATTACAATTATTTTGTTTGTGGCAAAAAAAGGTCTTTCACTGCTTGATATTTCCCTACATTTATCTGAATAATAAGGGAAAATACATTTGATCTAGCTAAAAAATAATTTTATACTATACATTTTCATTACATGCAAGTCCTGATTTCTCAGTTCTTGCATTTTTAATACTAGTTTAATTTAAAATATCACATTAGACAACATATATGGGATTATTTCTCACATAAAAGTGTTAAACGACCAAAACCTTGGAATGAAATGTATTTATTAGTACAATTTACAACTTCCACAATGCAGAAACATTAACCAAAACTTGAGCATTTATGTAAGTAAAAGAAAAGCTAAAGAGAATTTGTACTTTATCTACCAGAGATAGATGCCTATTAACCTATAATACCTAAAGTGATTGCCACAAGTTATTTATCAGTACAGCAGATTTTTTGACATGCAGCTGTCTTATGAACATTGAGTAGCCTCATTTCCTCATGCTGTTATTTCATCTTGCACTTTTCTCCCAATCCTCCAGTCCTCCTCTATATCATCAACCTATGGCAATACCACCAGATTTTTTTACCTGGTCATTACATAAAATAAAACAACAGACTCATGTCAAATTGCCCCATGGGATAGTCTAATTGGTGATTTCTCTGTAACCAGACAATCTCTCCCATAAACAAAACTCACTGCCCTTTTCCAATGAGCTAGTTCCTCTGACAGACTAAGCCCCATCTAAACTACATTACAATGACTCATGTTATAAAAGCCTGGCTGAAATAGAAATAGGTTTGATTCCCTGCATTTCCTTGCCTACAGACTAAGTTACCAGAAAAGACATCAGGTAACTGGTACTAACCATTTTTGAGAAACCATTGCATTTTAACTCAAAACATTTGGGCATCAATAATTCTCCTTGTCTGCCTGCCCACTCTTGTGCTTCCTTCTCCTGGCCCCTCCCACCATGGTTCAGACAGACATTTAAACACACCAAATCTAGTGGATGCAAATACCAAACCTTGAGTGACAGACGCCACTTGGAATGAAAGACTTCCTGCTGTACCTACTACAGCAAGATCACTCATTTTTCTCAGTTGAAGGACAAGTGCTATGATTGGATCAGATACCGAGGAAATTGGTTCATCAAATGGGCATTCTGGTATTTCTAACCATCTTAGATACCTATCTAAAACTCTGCTTTGACAGCTTTCTTGACAGACCTTAAAAAATAGGGGGTTTTGTTTGTTTCACCCTCCTCAATTTCCAGACAATCCAAATTAAACACAGAGAGAACGTGCTACCTCCTGCATGCCTACATGTGAAGATAGATGTGAGCAAAGATGCAGGAAAATTAATCCCAGCAGTGAATATGGATTTGTTTCCCAAGTAGAAAGGAATTCACAGCTTTGAATAAATGAATGAAATTAAATAATGATAAAAACTAATCCTCCTGGCCAAAATAAATTATTTTATGAAACAAACAGATGGAATTGTAAGGAGAAAACAAAACTCTCATTTTAAGTCTTAAAACCAAAATTGCTTCTGTTGCCTTTGCTCTGATTTAAGCTGTATTAAAGGTCAATGAACATTGGAAGAAATATTGCTAAATACTGTACTCAATGGATAAAAAGAAAGAGGAAGGTTTGGCCTTATTGTGCATAACACATCACACAATGAGCTCACCAGAGTTACCAGCTGGGGCCTCGCAAACCACATTGACCAAATAAGGCAAAAGGCTTCGTGCCTGGAATCCTTTCCCAGTTACCTCACCCGGCTTCTGCAAGCCCTGCTACAATAATTGGAGAGGTCATTTTTTTCAACTCAGATGGAGTAAATCAACAGGCTGTCCAATGCAAAGCTGGGTTTGTGTAGTCTCTGGAGAGAACTCAGCTTTATTTAAACTGAGTGTGTACAGAAAAGGAATAACTGAAATATGTGCAATAAAAACAGAAGAGTAAGTAGTATAAATCAAGACGAGCAAGTGATGTAGATTTGTATATTGCTAGTTAGATTACAAACACTAATGTTTTATGGGGAATGTTTCTCAAATTTGTTGGGTACCTTCAGGTTTTTGAAGGGCATGTGAAGAATTGGTCTTTAATGTTATTCCTGTGATGTTCCAAAAACACTTGAACTTTGCACTCTGAGTTTATACTGTCCTTGTATTTAAAATATAGCTTTGTAACATCAACAGGATATATTTTATCCTCCATATTCTTTTTGATTTCTGTGTCTGTATTCTTGCCTAAAACCATTATAGTTTTGAAGAAAAAATTAAATGTTCTCATTCTATATATTTAAAATATTTATAGGATGTTCATCATGGTAGTAAAAATCTTGTGAACAAATAAAATAGTGATTCTCATAATTTATAGTATTTTCCCCTTTTTTCCCTTGGGAGGGTGGACTTTTCTTGTATTTATCTGCAACTGAATTTTATCTGGTGTTTTATAAAAGAAAGAAAAAAAGCCCAGAAATCACTTTTAAGTGCTCGCTCATATAATCTTTCTCCCAGCAAAATCTGACTAATATAATATCCTGTTTTGTACATTGGTCACATAACTATCTAATAATATTGTTCTTCCACAAAATTTGGAAACACAGCTTAACAGGGTACTAAAATTTTTAATATCAAAGTGTGAATAGAAGACAGAGTCCAACACCCAACATCTGCTTGGATCTCTAGTTACTGCTAACACTGCCAGTGCTAAAGGCATACCAACCCTGTGCTTCTATACCCAATCTCTTTAAATGTTGGTCCAGAAGATATCATGATGCAAATTGATTGCAAAGTGACAGCTCTAGAAATGTGACATTACTATCAGTTATCCTGTGGAGTTTGCACCACCCACAGAATCAAAAAATCACAGAATATGCAAAGTTGGAAGGGACCCAAAAGGATCATCAAGTCCAGCTCCTGGCCCTGCACAAGATTATCCCCAAGCTTCACACCGTGTGTCCAAGAGCATTGTCCAAATACTTTTCAAACTCTGTCAGGCTGGTGCTGTGACCACTGCCCTGGGGAGCCTGTTCCAGTGCCCAGCCACCCTCTAGTGAGGGTGGCTTATCTTTTTTAAATACCCAACCTAAACCTCCCCTGACTCAGCTTCAGACCATTCCCCATTCCTGTCACTGGGCACTACAGAGAAGAGATTAGTGCCTGCCCCCTCTGCTTCCCCTCATGAGGAAGCTACAGACTACAATTAAGTCCTCCCTCAGTTTCCTCTTCTCCAGCTAAACAGAACTAGTGGTCTCAGTGTCTCCTTGTATGGCTTCCTCTCCAGACTCTTCATCACCTTCACAGCCCTCCTTTGGACACTCTAATAGCTTCCTGTCTTATTTTGTGGCACCCAGAACTGCCCCCAGCACTGGAGGGGAGGCCACCCCAGAGCAGAGCAGGACAATCCCCTCCCCTGCCTGGCTGTGATGCTGGGCCTGGTGCCCCTCAGGACAGGGCTGGCCCTCCTGGCTGCCAGGGCACTGCTGGCTCATGGTCAACCTGCCATCGCCCAGGACCCCCAGGTCCATGCTCGTGCCAGGGCTGATGCTCTGCAGCATCTCATTCCTCAGTCTGTCTGTACATCCAGGGTTGATCCATCCAAGGTGCAGAATCCAGCACTTTTCCTTGTTGAATTTCATCTGGTTAGTGACTGCACAGTCCTCTAACCTGATAAGGTCTCTCTGCAGGGCCTCCCTGTCTTTGAGGGAGTCAACAGCTCTTCACAGTATTGCATTGTCTGCAAACTTGTTTAGTACCCCTTCTATTCCTGTGTCCAAGTCATTTATGAAGATGTGGAAGAGCACAGGGCAAAGGATGGAGCCCAGTGCAACCCCATAGATCACGAGTCTGATGCCATGCCACCCATTAAAACCCTTTGTGCCTGGCCTGTGAGCCAATTCTCATCCACAGCAGGATGTGTTTATCCAGCTGAATGCTGAAGATTTTGTCCAGAAAGATCCTGTGACAGCACAGAAAGATTGCATCAGCTGGCTTTCCTTGATCAGCTGGGTAGGTTAGCTTGTCATCAGGTCTGACAAGCACGACTTTCCCCTCATGAAGCCATGCTGGTTGTTACCAATGACTGCATTGTCTTTCAGGAGTTTTTCCAGACCTCCCAGAAAATCTTCTCCATAACTTTACCAGGCACTGAAGTCAGAACAACAGGCCTGTGGTTTCTAGGGCCCTTCTTGCACTTTTTGAAAACTGGGACAACTTTCACTAGCTCCAGTCAGCTGGGACATCTCCGGTTTCTCTTGAGAGAACAACATGTACACAGAAATGTTAGGGGGTTTTGAGCAGGAGAGGGATGACAGAGAAACAGAAGCAAGTTTGGATTTGATATGAATACCATTCTAAACACTGTTGTAGACTAACACTACAGGGAAAAAAAGGGCTCACACTCGCTGTGGACCTGGTATGGTCAGTACAACTGACGTGTCCAGAAAAGACCACAAATAAAAAGTAACATTCTCAATCTCCAGTGAAACTTGCTGTTAAAATCCAAACATGAAAACATATCTATCTTTTGTTTGGCTATCAGCATAGATCATCCCAGAGGAGCACAAAAAGCTAGATCTTGGTGCGAACCTTCAATTAACTGCAGATAAATAACCAGCAAGCTCAACTCATTCTATATTTCATCATAAATGCTCAAGGGCTGATCCCAGTGAACCAAAGTGAAGTAAACAACCTGACCATGTTCTCCACTTTACCAGTAATGGGTTCCACAAAGCCCAAATTTCTACTCTATTTCATATGGTTCTCATTATTCCCAGATCATACATTGCTATTTTGTAATTACTAGAATAACAATACTGAATGTAATTAAGCTCTGACTTGTTTGTGTTGATACCATTTAGTTAAAGGCCAACTGTAATTGCTTCCACTGATAAAATTCAATTCAAATGCAAATGTATCACACTTGGTCAGGACAGCATTCTGAATCTCTCATTTCTGAGTCTGGCAGTTGAACTCCATGTGCAGTGCTAGAAAATATGTTTGTTTGACATTTTATAAAACAATGACCTGGGAGAGCTCTTTTTAGGGTATCCATGTGTTAAACCAAGTATCTTGGACTCTCCAAAAACCCACAGCACTGCATAATAAAGTGCATTATACACTGGAATAAGAGTTAGCTGAGCCAGGCTCCCTCCTGAACTCATTATGTACAGTGCAGTGTGACCACAGACAAGTCAAAACAACTCTAAGAGGAGCAGATGCCCATATTTTACATGGAAGAGATACAGAAAACAAACCAGCCATTGTGATATACCAAACAGAGAGAACTCAATCTGTCCTGTAGTTCCCTGCCTTTAATATTCTTGATAATACAAAAAAACAAAGGAGTCATCTTCAATTAGATCATTATGTATGTGCTGACATCTACTGAGTAATATATTCAAAGGAAACCTGAGTGTCTTACAGAGTTCTGCAGAGAGCCCTGTGAGCCACCGTTGGACTGTCTCTATCATACAGCAAGATAGTCAGTAGTATGGTGGGTTGAGCTTTCAAATAGGGTGCTCTGAAGAATAATATTCCTTAAATTGTGAGAATACGAAATGAAACAGTGCTACAAAGAACTGGATGATACTACTAAAACCTTCTGAAAACTAAAAATAATTTTATGCTGGGATTAAATTCAGATTTGCGCAGCATGGTACATAAACTCCCAGCCCTTCATCTCACAGCAGCACAGGGGTGGGACAAGAGAAGAATGTAGTTGTACACAAAAACATATCAAGTGAAAGGGTAAAGAACACCCACTTCAGAGAAATCTGACCTCAAGTTCACAGTAAAAATTCTTCACAAACATCTACTTAGTTCCTGTGCGGAAGCAGTCCCATGTGTTTGCTACACATTCACAACAGCAGTACAAGAAGAATAAAACTCTGGTGTCTCTTTCCAAGACTCTGTTCTGAGTTTCCTTGAGTACAGCACTAGTACAACCTCACCTGCAACATCAGAGAGCTTTTTTTTGTACTCATTTAACCTTACAAATGGAACGTTTCCTAGAAATTTTTATGAGCTTTAATATAAGATGCAAAATATTTCAGAAATAGTGTATTTATGCAGACAGAAGGAACTGTTACTAACCATAACCTCTAACTGACTACCACAGCCTCCATGCATAGACCAGAGACTGTGATCAAAGCAGTCACTGATAGCCACTCAAAAATTCAGGATCAGACTGAAAACAGCTCCTCTAGACTAACAGTTAATTCCAACATATTTTCCCCCAATATATCTTATTTCCTGAGTAGACTACTGAACCCTGGTATAGACAACCTGCATCGTCTCTCTCACACAGATGCAACACTTAACACCAAAGAACCAGAAAAAATTAACAACTGGAGCACTCCAACCAGGGAAAAATCCCTGGAGAATATTTAGATGAGTATTCTGGCAAAATGAACATGAACCACTGCACTGCATCAGCCATGTAAGGATGAGAGGGAAAGCAGAGGCAGAGACTCTGAAACTGTCTTCTGTCGTTACACAATGTCTGCTTGAGGGACTCATAGCAGCTGTTTGAATCCTCCCTGTGGTTCTGGGTTAACCCAAGACGCAGCATAATGTAAATGCAGACATCAGGAGATGAACACAATGCCAGATGGTAGGAATGTGCAACAGTAGCAAGAGCTGTGTTCTATGCATATTATCAGTCTTTAAGCTCCATTTCTAAATTGTCTCTTCCTCTGAAGTAAAGAATTTAGTATACTTTACTACATATTAATGAGGATGGTATCAAGTCTTTGAATACAAAATGCCTGTTTTCAGTCCAGCCTTCAAAACATACTGATAAACTCAAATAAACATGAAATAAAAAACAACCCCAACCACTTACTTTTGCTGCTCCTATTTGCTCTTTTCGAAACTTCTCCAGCGGTGCTATTAGCACATCATTAGCATTCTGGATCTGCAAAGTTAAACATAAAGGATATCTGCTTAATACAGACTATTTGCTGAAAGTGGAGCCACTCTAACTCTGCCAATGTTCAAGACTGAAAAATGCATGTCCAAAACATTCTGGTAAGAGCAGAAGGCAAGTAATTATGTTTTCTTTACACAAAGCACACAACACACATGTACACTAGTCGACTACAGAATGCTTTTATGAATAACTAAAGCAGTTGTAATGGAAGATGCACTAATTTTCTTTCCAATATGCAGAAGTTTTTCTGGTACTTTACTTCCATTTCTTGCATCTTGCCTAAAACCAGAACAGAAAACAAAAACTTTCAGGAACATATTTTGGCAGAACAAAGAAGACAAACACATGAGTACTGACAGCAATGGCTAAAAGTCTGTGAATCTTTTTGGCTATCCCTTTGGATTACAGACCTAGGTACACTGAACAGAAGAGAGTGAGGCAGAGAACTCTAAAAAGATAAGTGGGCACTTAAAAAAATACTCTAGATGTGATTCCTTCATTTTCTGGTTTTTAAACTAATTTGAGATGTCCTGCAGCTATTTTTATCCCTTTAACCTAAACCAGAGCTCTTAATGAAACACAGTTTTCCCCTCATGGCCTCTGTTTATTTAGTGTAAATCCAGTCCTGGGAACTCCTCCCTGAAGCCCATTCCCAGCAGCAATCACCCAAAGTAGTCTGTAGTCATTTGGGACTGGAAACACAGATCCAGCAGAGTACAAATGGCAGCCAAGCCATAATGCCACTCACCAAGGAAAGGTAGTATAATTTCCCCATGTGCTTTTAGGGACAGGAAGAATAACAAATTAAATTGACTTTGCTGATGAAAATCAGAGAAACTAAAAACTGTCAACATATCAGAAATAAAGTACTATAAAACACATTACAATATTCTATTATACTGACTACAGGCATAACTCTGGGTTTTCTGCACAAATAGCTTATTTTCTCCTCACTGATACAGTCTTTACCAATACTCATCATTTGGGTTTTGGCAGGTTTAGTGGTCTGGGCAAAGCTAACATGTATCTAAGCCAAATGTGAGTGAATACAGTTCTTGTGGTTCTTCCATAACAGTAATTGATAAGTTACATTGTCAGTTGAGCACAAAAACTTCCCAAAAGGCTGTAATAAAAACCATACAGAATAAACCCATTGAAATACAAACACACTTTCTTTCTTCCCAAACCTAACATTACAATTTGAAAGACCACAGAATCACCATATCTCTTAGCAGGACAAAGTTTTAGGAGAAGCTGAGACTATCTTTGACACCCCTATGAAGTGAAGTCCAAGACAGCAATGGGAACACTAAAATGCTCAGTGATACCATGATAAAAATGTGCTACATTCAAAAACAAAGATGAGGCACAGAGGTGAGGAGGAATGTTTTCATTGAGTTCAACATCCTCCATAATTTCCACTGGACCAGACTACAATGCTACATTACTCTCCAAGTGGATGCTTCCCAATAATATATAGATTTTTAGCCATCATCCAGCAATCTAACTGGGACTCAACACCTTTTACAAGGCAAAGTGCATGTACTTAGCAAAAGATAATTTAAATCCCAAGGATCAGTAAAGCAGATTAATAGCAGTGCAAAACTTACATTATTTGCCTATGACCAAGCAAAACTGCAGTGCATAAGCCTGGAAGCAGCAGCTGGAAGTTTTGATAGCTTACAGAGAATGAACATGGCTTTTAGCAACATACACAGAAATCACAAATGATTGCTGGAGTCACTGGTATGGAAATGTGGATGAAATTTTTTTTTTTTTCATATCCCAAACTAAGTTTTTCTCTGCCTTTTAGATTCATTGCTGAATAGGTCACAGTTCAATTAAGGGAGACATATGTATGTACATTGCTAAATAGTTACTTCTGATAACAGCAATCATTACTAGTCCAGTTGCTGGTCACTGCCAGTCAAACCACCCCCATGTGGAGCCAAATGGCCCCTCAATTGTGACTCGATGCTACTGTGGCCATGCAGCCTCCATGCCACAGCAGGAGACCTCACTGCATATATTGTCCTCTTGGCAGTGTTAAAGTGATTGGAACACAACTCCTACCCATCTCACTCAAAGCGGCTGCAAAGCAAATGAAGTATCTTGGTAGAAGAGTATCCTGCTTCAAACACCATGGAAGAACATACACATAGGAAGCACATGGAACTGAGAGGATTCATCTGGAAATAAGTGACTTTCCTGTGCTGAAGCACAATGTTATTACTCCCACAGATATACATGAAGTGGGAATGGACAGCAGGCTTTCATCTAGATGGGGTCTGTGCCTCTGAATAGATCTGCTAAGTCACATCAACAGAACACACTGCAAGCTCACCCCTGGGCTGAAAGGTTTTACTGGCAAGAGCCCTGTTGTGACAATTCATCTCCCAGCAAAACTAGGAGCTAGGCAACAAATAGGCTTTGGTTTTGGGGAGGGAGAATATGGCAGCAAAGGACCTAAGAAAATCCCAGCAGATGCATTTCAACAAGATAGAGAATGCTCCACTGTGTAAAGATTTCATCAGTTTCCACCAGGTTGTGCCTAGCTTTTGGAAACTGAAAATTATAGAGAAGGAAGAAATTTTGCCTTACATATTCACTTACTGATTTTCTTTCTTTGTCAATTACTATCACTGCAACTACTTTAGAGTTTCCTTCTTAAGGGTTATAAATCAGCGTACAGCCCCCCACACACACACTCTTCTGTGTGCCCTTTAAATTAGCAATCCAATACTCCCACAACCATATCTGTGAAAATCTGATTGCTTTAGATAATCTGAAATTTTCACTGTGTGGTCCTAATAGAGTAATTTTTTTCCTGCCAAGATGATAATTCCTCTCCTACTCAGTTATTGTGCTAGGTTGAAATCAGGGACACTGGGAACAGGCAAACAATGTCAGAAATACTGCAACAGTTTCTGTAAACAGCAATTTCAGAAATCCATGTTGTGTTTATAACATGGATCTTACCCTTGCAAGCTTATTCAGATTAGTCACACCTTTAGAGAAGTTACCTTTTCTTGATCTAATAGCTATTGAATATTACACAGTTCCAGTGCTCAGCATGGTTAATATGTGGCAGTCAATCAAATTATGTGATTGTTTCTCTTGTTTGGCAAAAGCAATGGTCTTTGTCCAGTAAAAGAAAAGAAAAAGAATAACACAATTTTAACTTACTGACAGTTCATCAGTCTTTTTTTTTAATTAAGATGCTAGACAAGTATTAGCAGACATAATACAAGAATATTATTTTGACACTTGAGACAGCTATATTAGATGCAGTAATAAAGAAACAGATTTTTCTAAACTAAAAAAACTTACTCAGATTTTTATCTTTGGTATATATAATTCCACTTAGTTACAGTAAACTCTACTTGTTGATAAAAGCACCATTGAAATAAGTACCATTAAACCCACCCAGAAGTTGTAAAACATCTTTGATAAAGAAGCATTTAAAAATTCTAAATACTTTTTCTAAGGCAGTTTGGACAACTTATGAGGTTGGTAATTGTTTGCATAACTGCAACATTTCAATACACTCTGACAGCCTTTAAGACAACATGGTGAAGCCACTTAAGTTGTCTTTTCTAATTCATAATCATCCACTTTTCCAACTTATCCTCCTTACCTCCAGAAGTTAGCTGTGAAATTGAATTTATGCACCAATACTGAGATTAAACTGTGGTTTTTGCACATCACAGAGAAACTCCACACCTATCCTTGAAGACATTTTGGGCTAGCAATTTTTAAGCTTTTCTTTTTCTAGTAAAATTTTCAATTATTAAAATGAAGAACATTAAGAGAATCATAATTGTTATACAGTGTTAGAAAGGGAAGAATAAATTTCTTGCAAACATATCTGAACATTTCCGTTTCTGGATTTTCTTAATTTCAAGCTGACAATAATTTTTGGAAGGAGTTTTCTAATTTCTGACTTTTCTGAATGTGGAAGAGTGAATGATACACAGCCCGTACATGCAGCATTCTTCTACTTTTACTTAGACTGAAAGAGGGTAGATAAATATTTACATGGAAAGAGGGTAGGTTTAGATTAGATGTTAGAAGGAAATCCTTTCCTGTGAGGGCATGGGGGCACTGGTACAGGTTGCTCAGCAAAGTTGTGGATGCCCCATCCCTGGAAGTGTTCAAGGCCAGGCTGGATGGGGCTTTGAGCAACCTGGTCTAGTGGGTGATATCCCTGCCCATGGTAGAGAGCTGGACTTGGATGATCTTTAAGGTCCCTTACAACCCAAGGCAATCTATAATTCTACTTTGGTAGAACCAGTGGATATACACAGAAATTTACCTAAAAACATCAATGCAGATACTAATTAACTTTTAAATACTAACAATACAGACACAGAAATTTTAAGTCCTGAATTATTTCACAGTTTTTTTTTCTTCACCTTAGTGTCTACAGTGATGAATTGCAGTAACAAGAACAGTCAATACCTTTTGAACTTTGTATTTTCATTTGTAGGGAGAAGGACTTGGTAGGTCACAGAAAGAACTGAGCCAACAGATTTACTAATTGCCAGAAGAAGACAGCAACAACTTAAGTGAAGCACGTTTGTAGTAACAGAATTAGGAATTATATTAAACTTATTTGAATAACTGCAAAATAGTTTAACTATGAAAAGCTTTTTGTTTTATATACTGTATCTTGGAAAAACATTTTTTGTTCCAAAATCTGCTATGACTACTTTTCATGGCAACACAGTATGACCACTAATTCTACTTCTAGACCACTAGCACTAGTTCTGTGTTCTGTGAATAAACAGAACTCATTTCCTGAAATAGTGAATGACTCGCAAATTCGGAATGCTGACAAACACTAACTTTTTTCATATCAGTGTAAGACTTCTAGAAAACACAAAGTAAATACATTCAAAGGGGGCAACAAATCTCATAGCTAATATATGCATAGTAATGCATTTAGAAAAATATTTCTCTAGTAGACAAAAAGACAACATTTAATTTTAAATCTTTCCCCCAATTCCTAATAATTCCTAACATCTTATCAAAATACCTCTTCTTTCAGTGTGAGGCCTGTATCAACAGCTCCTATTCAATACAACTTCAAATACAACAGTTAAGATCAAATACAGACAACCAGGGTTTTGTATAACTTATGCATCAAACTGCATGCTACACAGAATATAAACATGCCACAAAAAAACCACTGGACATGTATTTAAGTGCACAGTTTCTGTTTTAGAAGTTAAAAAGTGTAAATATTACATGAAGTTAATATTGTGAATTTCAATGCCTGTAAGTACTTGACCTTAGTAACACAAATATTTTACAGCTTTTTACAGAAAACTCTACACAGACAAATCACATGCTTAAAAACAAATAATATACTTGAAGTCTTGTGTTAATTTTCTAAAAATATCAATACCACTGCCACTTATTTAAAGTAAAGCTTATGTTAAAGGAGATTGAGAAGACTACGAAGTTTTAACTACAGACGATTAATAACAGGCTGGATACTTCCATGTACAATGTGTAATGCAACTTTCAGCTTCTTACCAAAACATAAAGCTGTATCAAGTGGTATTAATACATTGCCACAAGGGGATGCTTTTAAATCACATGCCAGTGCAGGCTGAGAGTAGTTATACATATGAATCAAAGAATGGTTTGGGTTGGAAAGGACCTTAAAGATCATGAGGTTCCACCCCCCCATTATGGGCAGCAATGCTTTCCACTACATCAGGCTTCTTCTCAAGCTTTTCAAGCGAACTTTGATTTTCTATATTGCATAGTTTATCTTTAAAAATACATTACTGTAGTGTCAAATCTGAAGTGATTGTTTGCTAATATCATAAAAAATGACACAAGAGAATATGCACAAAGGCTGCCTTTAACACAGAAAGGCCGGTCTCCTTATGGAGTCCTCACAAAACATTAGAGGAAGAACAGAATTCATCTGAAGAACAACTGATGAATTCTGGATGTTAGGTGTCCTCAGGAGATTTTTCTTTTTACTGATTATACGCCAAGCAGACAGAAGAGCAGCCAACCTTCAAAAAAGTTAGTCTTCATGAAGAATCTGACTCAGATCTACCATCTGCTTTTTAAACATAACATTGATATTCTAAAAAGTACACATTGTTTTGCTGTGTAAATATACATAGAAAAATATCATATGTACATATAATATTTTAAAATTAACATTGCAAACATAATTTCAGATCACTGTTGTTCTGAGTTGGAAGGGAGCCACAAGGATCATCAAGTCCAAATCTTCAGAGAATGGCCCATCCAGAGACTGAACCCACAACCTTGGTGGTATCTGCTTAAGCTCTGACCAACTGAGCCAATCTTCAGGGGCTTGTGGCTCTTGACTTTGCAATTACTTGGTAGAGGCCTTGGTAAATGAAGGCTTCCTAATACATTTTTCTAACAGAATATCTAATTATGGGTGAGTGGGAAACCTAGATTTGAAAGTTTCACCTTTCCAAGTATTTGCCATCAGATTATTTTTTTCCTGCTTCTGGAAGCAGTAAGTTACATAGAAATTAAGCAGGACAGGGGCTTCATTTCAAGAACCCGTATTTCAGAGACAAATGTCTGAGAGAAATAAGGGTAAATCTTTTTATCTCTGTGTCCTCTAATGAGGACATAGTACCTTAATACTTGAATATTAACTCCAAGCCCCCTCCCATCAATGCTTCATTCTATTTCCAGGCTATGGAAAATGGACAAAGTTAGACAAGTACGGATGCTGTATCCACTTCTGTCTGAATCAGGAGAAGATCCTGAACTTCCCCTTCATCTGGGAAATTATATCCTTCAGGGTTCATCTGAAAAGAAACTGGTTCCATACCCAATTTTTTGAGTGACAATCATAGAACGGTTTGCGTTGGAAGGGACCTCAAAGGACTCATCTGCCTGGGCAGGGATGCCACCCACTAGACCAGGTTGCTCAAAGCCCCATCCAACCTGGCCTTGAACACTTCCAGGGATAGGGCACCCACAGCTTCTCTGAGCAACTTGTGCCAGTGCCTCAATACCCTCACAGGAAAGGATTTCCTTCTAATATCTAATCTAAATCTTCTCTCTTTCAGTTTAAATCCATTCCCCCTTGTCCTGTCACTACTGGAAGGCTGGTTGCTAGAAGATCCCTCCAAAGCCTTCTCTTTTCCAGGCTGAACAACCCCACAGTCAGAAGAAAGATCTACTAGAAAGCACACAATCTCATCTGTGGTGAACTATACCTAATCTTGTAAAGGAGACTGCCAGTAAGACCTTGAGATCTGAGATAGTCTAGGATACTTTTTGATGGAA
The DNA here is from genome assembly GCA_013400315.1 of Bombycilla garrulus. NCBI lineage: Eukaryota > Metazoa > Chordata > Aves > Passeriformes > Bombycillidae > Bombycilla > Bombycilla garrulus. The sequence goes on from VXBU01005267.1 coordinate 145,993, forward strand.
TTTTGACAATCCCACTCCTATCCTGATGAAACCCAAATCTTCCGGTGGAGCTCAAAATCTTCTGGCACAGAAAATTTACAGCGAGTAGTGCAAGAGAGAGTGATCCCATCACTGTCAGAGCTCTCCACTTCCATAGTCAGTTCTGCTTTCAGTCCATGCAGGACTCCAGGACTCCTCTGCTGGAGACACTGGCTCACTGCTCCTGTGCTTCGTTCTACCCCTCTGCCCATGAAGCTTTCCTTCTTCAGGATACTGTGAATTCCATGATAGCAAGAGACCTCCAACTCTAAAGTTTATTTCTCTGAAATATTCAAAGCCCACAACAATTACCCAGGCATTTAACCTGACCCACAGTCCTTTCTGTGACATCATGCTTAACTGTGGTGACACTCCAGGAATTCCAAAGGAAAATGACAAAAAAGAAAACTCCAAGAGCCACAAGCTCTTGAACTAGAAACTGAAGGAGAAAAGAAAAAAATATATATAAAAGCAACTTCTGAAATCAGAAATTCAGTTCTGTTAAACCCTTTCCATTCAAGCAAGCTACTGCAGAAATTTGTATTACTGAACAAACTGTAAGACAGCACATCTTTCACACAAATAGACTCACATATTTTCATAGTTTTTTCACTCTCCTCTTCCAGGGGAATAAGACCCTTCATCAAGTTAGCAGCCTATGAACATTAATTTGAACTCTGCTGTTTTCTCCACCAGTCTCCTCTGCAGGTAAGCAACAGGGCAAGTTATGTAAAGAGACTAGTACTAACAGAAATTACACCTTTGAGCTGAGAAGAAAAAGATACTTTTCATCACTCTTGAAAGCACATTTGGCATCAGGGCTCTACTTGTACCTTTTTGTGTGCTAATGCTACAAAGGAAAACAAAGAGGGAAGCCAATTAAAGAATTACTCCCAGAATTGCACTTGAAGGAGAAAAATAAATTAAAAAAAAAAGAAAATAAACAAACAAAATCAAAGAACAAACAGTCCTACTTAAGCTAATAAGACCACTAAACACTATAAAAACAAGCAAACCTTGCAGAGAGTACTATGGCTATCACTGTGATCATTAACCCGATGCAACTTTGTTTTGTAGGTTGGGGGGAATATCAAATACCAGGAGGTCCTCTCAGGGTCTCTCTCTGTCTTATTTGGTAGCTTCTTTTGTTCTTCCCAAGTATCAGCCAAGGAAGAAAATAATTATAGTTTGTAAGCAATATATTTTGGGAGCTCATTGGCAGGAATGAATGAGTCGACATTACTTTAGAAATATTCCCTTGTACTATCTTCTTTTTTCTTTGCTAATTTTCAGCTACCCACTATCCTACTAAGCACAGTATGTAATTAAAAGGTATTAAGTTTAAAATGCTTTCATTACATAAGCACATGAAGTGTTTATATAAGCCACATCTCATTAACTTTATATCCCAGCAGTCTCAAAGTTGAGGCTGTTTCCACATGTTCCTAAACAGGGTTATGATGATTTCTGCTACCTTAGATGAGGGTACAAGATAGCAAGTACCTACTAAATACAGCTCAATCACCCTCAAGCACTTTACCTTTCTTGTGGCAGCTCAATCTTTATGGCAAAAGACAGTATTTATGGTACTTTAGCACTCACAGATCCCAAGGTCCAGTATAACCTATCATTAAAACAATAACTTGGTTCTCTTGGAAGGAGGCACCAACATTCTATGTGTCTGCAACGGCTGTGGAGCAGAAGTTCCCAGGAAGCCAAGCCTTATGAAAGACCCTGATGTACTAACAGTGGTTAGATTGCTTCAGGGCCAAGGAACAACAGAGAAGTATTAACTCTAAGGATTGACATTAAGACAATAGAGAAAGAGAAAATGTATTTTTGAGTTCAAGGAACAGCTACCACACAAAATCTGGAACTTCAGGTGTCCCCTAATAAATCAGTTCATGCACTGCCAACAGCAAGATCTGACAGAGGACATTATCATTTCAGTAACAACACCAACACACAGAGTCTCGAGGACTTAGCAGGCAATTAACTTAGTCACTCAGCATTAGATATCCAAGTGTCAGGACTTGATACAGCCACATAAGCTTCTGTCATGGTTTGACACTGGCCAAAGGCCAGTGCACCCATGAAAATATATTTTTCTCAATTTCTGCTGTGAGGTAGGACCAAAAAAGGAGTACAGTCATCCAACTTAAAGCATAAAGAAGAAACTTTATTA
>VXBU01005267.1:149130-164050 GCA_013400315.1 Bombycilla garrulus
ACTGGGCCAGGGCACGGGGCATCGCTCTTCCTTTCCATCCTCCCCACCACCGGCTGGGATATCTCCCTCAGAAGGGGCTCCCGGCACGGCCCGGCCCGGCCTTTCCCCTCCCGCAGGCCTCTGTGGCCTTGGGGGGGGGAAAGCCGGGCTGAGGGCACAGCCCGCAGCTCTGTACCTGTTGAACGCCGGAAACCAAAGAGAGCAATTCCCGGGCAGTCCTGTGCAAATGTATATCCTACTGAGACGAATTTCACTTTTGATTAGTTCATTTCCCTGTCTGTCTTTAAATTTGGCCCACAATTGGTGTTGCACTGGGCTCATGGGAAATCCACAGACACACCTCACTTCCAGGAGTGGCTACTTTCCTGCCCACCAAAATGTCAATCAATCTCAAACCAGCACAGCTTCCCTTCCCAAACAATGGGGAGAAATAAGCACAGGATGCCTGTGATCCATTCAGACAAGACACATCTCATCATGAAATTGTGGGGTTGTCTGCAGTCAAACTCAGGTTTGCTAATCTTCTTACATGAAGGTAACTCTGTGTAGATGTATAAAGGCTTAATACAATAGTATTTAGAAGTTTCCAAAACAAAGCAAATGAACTTCTGAGCCACTGGGCTTGAAGTCTGCTTTCCCTCAGAGATATTACAAACCCATTTTAAGTTTTCTGTGATAAACCAAAGAAATCTGGGACTTAGCAAGATTTGCTTCTCATTCAGCAGAAAGCAGAGGGATTCAACAGAGACAACAAAAACATTCTAGACATTACAGGATTCAGTAAAGGTTACTGTCACATTAACTTCACAGTCCAAGGTTACACTTACAAAGGTATATGGCACTTCTAATGTAACCAAACAGATGAACTACAAATGCAGTCATACTCCCGAACAGATGAAGAATAAATTAACAAAGCACTTCAACCGATGAAACAGTGTAACAAAGCACTTGCTTCAGGATTAAAAGAAAAAATAGTAAAATTTTAATTCTATCATCATGATAAATAGGGATCACATGAGTCAGATTTTATTATATTAGGTCATGCAAACTATGGCTTAGTCCAATCTCAACATGAAGTAACATTTTTATACCTCCTGATTTCCTCTTATTGAATTAATTTCTAGCATAGTTATTACATTTATCACCAACTGATTACATGTGCAGTGATGAAACAGGTACGTAATCAAAACTTCTCAACTGATCTAGACTATTTTTTCTGTCAAAATCCAAACTGGTCATTGCATATCACTTCTCTTTGAGAAGGGATGTGATTCAGCCTCAGAAATAATCATTCTGACCTCCCACACCACTGCTCACACTTTCTGTCATTCATGGGTATTAAGACATCAGATTCACCAGTTGACTCCAGAATGCAGCAGCTAATTGGTGTCTGACAGACACAGGGCTCACACAGGGAGCTCACTGAAGCTGAGCACGGAAACCAACAGGAAAAAACTGGATCATTGGAAACCAAAAGTTCCTACCATTCGACTCCAGTCACTCAGTGCTGCTCCAGAACCATCTTATGTTACCTACTGGCAATGTCTTATAGAAGCGCACCAGAAATTCCCAAGGGAACAAATATTTAACAGAACTATACAAGATGCAGCATGTCTTACAAATGACTTCAAGCATTTTACAATTGTTTTTCTTAGGGAATTGTTCTTCTCTTCATGAACTGCAAGCATAAGAAACAATTCTCAATGACTGCAAGACTGGACTCTATAGGTATTGCTCAGTGAGTGACAAGACATGTAAGGAAGGGTAAAAATGAACTTAGATGTGAATACCTGCACCATGAATTTACAGCTGCAAGTTTCAAATGCCTCTCAATAGTGCTTGTTTTGCATAATAAGATTTTGAATAATGACTGAACTTATCATTGCAGGCAAAAGAAAGTAAGGGCTGCAAAAAAGAGTTCCATACATTAAAAGTTTTTAAAGATGCAAAAATGGTGTTTGGCATATTTAGATAAAGTATATTATCAAAACATTTGTTTACTTCATCTTTTTAATGCTACTTCCTTTTAATTATCTTGTTCACCCAATGTATTCATTGTCTATGATTTCTCTGGAGGGAAAAGCTAACTATTCATTCCATCTTTTTTATATTCCCCATTTGAGAATTTGCAGTAAGCTTAACACATCTTTCTTGCCTTATGAAGAGAAAATATCATTATATTTAAAATCCCAGAACTGTTGTTATTTTACAGCAGTTAAGTTTTAATGTTTGTATGCTAATCTGTTTTGGTCATAAACACAAGATTCTCGGGCATTGATGGACCACTAATACTTCAGGCACAACTTTAAACAGCACCAAGAAGAAGCTACTCAATTCCTATCATTTGTACCTGGAAAGATATTGCAGATATATAATCATCCTCCACTAAATGGTTTGGTTTGGGAAACCAAATTTACTTTAGATTTTAAAAGCTAATGCTCAAATTTTCCGGCTGAGTTAAGAAAGTGCAGCAGACCTATATTATCAATCATTCCAAGTAGGAGTAAAGTCAAAGGCTGCAAACCTGCCACATGCCCACTGAAAAGAGCTGCCTCTGATAACCAGTAGAGGCAATGAGATGTCTAATACATTTTATGGACAGCCTTAAAAGTTATTTACAGCACATAGTACAATGTCATCTGCCTACAGAAAGCAGATTTGTTTGAGGAGGAATATTAGATGCCTTTCAAGCACTGGGAACTGCTGAAGTGAAATTGCTGCAAATGCCTTTATCTTAATTCTGGTTTACCTCTTCAAGATGCATTAAAAAAAAGGCTTAAGAAAAAAATTGATTACTGAAAACAGTATGTTCCACACATATGCTCCACGTAAAAAGTCAGATATTCTCTTTTCTCCTAATTCTTGATTTTTCTTCAAATCTCAAAAGACTGCTGTATTTAATTTTCTTCAGGTAGGTGAGTGAAGAAACAATATAAATGCCTCAATTATTTGACCCAAATAAGACCAAATTATATATTTTCCTGCTACCATCATATTTAAAGACATTTGTAAACTTAGATTACAATAGGAAAACCATGTGATGGTAACCTTCAAAAATGTCTTTAAATTTTTACCAGATGTTTAAAATATATTCATTTTTTAATAAAATAATCACACCAAAATTTTACATTTATAGCATTTTTTAAAATAAGAGTTTACATAAAAAATTGCAATACTTTTAGATGCTGTGATCCATAAATAATACCAATGGAAATGCAAACAGCCTTCTGGAAAAGCACCACAAAGTATTCACAAGACAAACACGGAAATGAAGAAATGAAAAACAGCAGTTGATAAGAGAAATAAAAAGGAGAGTGTGCTAGTATTTCATAATAATCTCAAGAAATTGAATGCTAGAGGTCAGTATCAAGACAAAAATCCACCTGGATTATTAAAGGGCATGGCTAGTTTCATGACCATTAAGAAACACACACTAGTTGCATGTGTTAAATTGAAGGAAATCAGATTTTAGATATTAAAGCATTCAGAACAAGCACGTAACTTGTCTGTCATCTCCCACTCACAGCATACGAAATGGCAAAGGAGTCCTGTGTTTGTTGAAACACTGGGTAGTCCCCAGAAGAAACATCAGAAAAGTTATTCTTTATAATGTAGTTGAAGTTGAAAGGGTAAAAATTCAAACATTAATATCATACAAGAATTATTAATTTTAAATTTTAACTTCTGCCTTTCCCTTTGGTAGTCTGAATAAAATAACTAAAGTAATTCCACAGCTGTTCTCATCTGTCAAGAGTCTACTCCAAATGTCAAACTCTGTATCAAGTATTACAAGTACTGAATAAAGATGTAAATACTGGCATGTTGTAAATTAGGCTTCATGGGGAAATTAAGATGCAAAGAACGGCACCAAGGGAATTGTCCAGACATGGGTTTAACAATGCTGCTCCTGCCCTCCCACAGTAACTTTTAACAAAATTGACTTCATTCTTCTCACAATGTACCTTGCCAAGAAATGGATTTGAATAAAGGGCCCTCATTAGCAATAAAAGTTTGGAGGGAAGTGCTGCTTGAAATTTGCTTTGCTGAAGTGCATGCAAGGAAAAGTACTTTGCTGAATTACTAACAGTATCTGCACAAGCCAGTCCCGGCCTGCTGGTCCTACTGTGTCAGCTGCTGCTCCTGGGTACTTCAGCAGCAAGAGAGGAATCAACTTGTAGCATTCATGCATGTATGACCCTGACAGTGAAGCTTAGGATGTCATCCTTCTCTACCAACTGTGGAGCTCATAGTGACTATTCAGACCTTCTCAACTCCTAGCAAGGCTCTGCAATGTGCTCTGGAAGGTGGTATGTGAAAGCTGACAGAATTATGCAAGGAGTATTAATGCTCAAATCCTTTCTTACCTTGTTAGCTTCTGAGAAAAATTAAAGGTGTTGGTTATTCTTAAATGCAGTGGTTACATGCAGGAAAGTATCAGAATTATTCAGGGATGCTCAGAAAACTCTGCTGGTACTGAGAGGATTACTACCTTAGTGACAGCATAAAATATTTAAGTTTTACTACTGACAGCACCACTGAACCAATCTGAAAACTTAGAATATCATATCTCAAGCAACTTATGGATCAACAGAATTGTAAACCAAATTCCTGTAACATTACCTTTATTAAGCAATCTTTAGTTCATGTTTTCAGGCCACAGCTGCACATCTAAAGTAGGTCAATTTTAGGCCTAGATCAGTTTTAAGAAATTTTCATTATAGCACAGTTCTAAACACTGAGTTTGGAACAAACATGTCAAGCTACAGTCCTAGCTCCCTGATTTAGTAATTTTTAACAGCTGGAGGGTTCATACAGCATGGACTATCCTTCTTGTAAATAACACAGCACCTGCTGTGTGCTAAAGGCAAAAAGCAGAACTCAAGAGTCCAGCATTCAAAACTAATACCAAAAACTGGAACACCTGAATTATTTATGAAAATACCAAATGTGCCCGAGTAGTGCCTACTGGAGGACTTGCCGCCACTTCTTCAGTTCAGCTACAAAGAGTCAGTGTCACAAACTTGAAGGGCAAGACGTTTAAATCTGATCAATTGGGAGGGACTCCAATACTGTTACAGTTAATACATAGAAGAAAGAGATCACTCGAAAACAGAAAAATACTTGGCCAACCCGAAGGTAAAATACATTTACAATCAGACTCTAAGATGCTTTCATCCACTAGAAAACTCTCACATGAATATATTTTGAAAAATTCCTGTTCTATATATTGCCAATAAAAGTCCTAAGACAATGTCATAAGAAGTGTTTCATCTTCAGTGTGCTCAGAAATTAGAAGCCAAAAGACATCAACTGGTTCTTCTTCACTCACTTCCTTGATGTGTGGGTTTAAGTAGACTAATTTACTCTAATGCAATGTTAGCCATTACCAAACACATTTCCCTGAGCAGGCACCGAGCACAATGACACCCAGCAACTTCCCAAAAGAGGAGGAGCAATGTGTAGAAGCTACAGAGAACCTGGTTGCTTATGAATACCCACACACTACATGCATTGACCACTGTAAGGTAAAATTCAAATGCAGAAGCACTGTACATTGAGGCATGTGCACCAGTATTTTTCATTTATGTGAAAAAATCCATCTTTCCCCTACAGGAGTTTTTAATGGATTAAGAGAAAACAGCGGCCAGTAAGTTAAAATGGAAAAGGGCAGCTTCATTTTTGTATCTCCTCCAGTGCTTTCATTTCTTTTCAGGATATGCCAATGCTCTCTTTTCCCTCAAAATCCTTTCACATAACAAAGGCCATGCATGCCACCTACTCTTTCATTGCACAAGGACACACTTCAAAGACCTGTTTACTCTGTGTCCCATATTCCTGTTTTTCCTTCTGCATGCAAGAGCTCAGTGGGGTTTCTGTCACTACTGGCACTAACAACGTGAGCTGGAAACTGTTATGTGCCCCTTCTGCCTCCTCTCACTCATAGCCTCTCCTGTCTCTTAGACATGCTGCTTAGTTGCATCAGCAAATTTTCTATATAGATGGGAACATTTTATAATGTGTTAAAGAATACATTTATCTTTTTTTGATATATGCACAATTACAAAGATGACTGAAGCTAGAGGTTTCCTCCTTTTGGAGGAAAAAACCTACCCGGTGATAAATGAAAGGGGAAAAAAAAAACCAGAATAACCAACCAACCACTCACAAAAACAAACCAAAACAACTGTTTGGGTTTTTCGCCCCTTTTTTCCTTACCAATGCCCTGAAAACATTTAGAAGATATGAATCAGCAGTGGATATGGTCATGGTAGGTAGCTAATCATCCAATAAGAGATACCATTTCTTTTTACAGCTTACTCCATGGACTGTAACTCAGCAAAAACTGTAAAAGGTAAAGTAACCCCAAACACAATTAGACTGAAGGAAAAACAGTTCAGTAGTACACTTGCAAGTCTGGGCATTTATCTTTTTATCACTGCCATTAATACAAACAGTGTATGTCTCTTGACTAGGTTGAGAGTTCAAATTATACTGAAAGGAAAAGAGCTTGAAATGTTGTTTCAGATAGGCAGGAGAAGAAAATTTTTCTGGTTATACCCCCCCTTAAGGCGTCCCAAGCAAACAAAAAAAATTCTCAGCTTGAATGTTTACATTATATATTATCAAGTGGGAAATGGCTACATAAACACAGGAAACAGCATAATTGGAGGACAGAACTAATTAAGAAGAAAAGTGATCCAGAATTCAAGTATACCACACATCACAACATTTTTAATAGTATAGTATTCTATTGAGCACTCTAGTAAATGTAGATATTTTAGGATATTACAAGTATCGTTACCTTCTTAAACATTCATCACATGCAACATTTTTCCCATGAAGAACAAGTAAACGAAGCAAAACCACATCTTCTACAGGGGAAACCTTCAATTTAAGAAGTACAGAAGTAAAGGAATCTCTGCTTTTGTGGAGAGTTGCGTGGCTTTTTTAACTTTTTTGTTCAATGCATTAATATTTACAGAAATAATCTGATTAAGATAAATCCTAGAAAATAAACAAAAAAGCTTTACTCTACAAAAAAACCTATTTTAAACCTTCCAAGATATTTTTAATCTGGCTGTTAGAACTACTTAACAGTTACCCCAAATCAGTTCCATATGTTTATTACTTTGTCTCTTTGCTTTTCCAAATCCTGCTGTAAATTTTGTGGCTAGTGTTTCCCTCACTGTGCAGATGTCAACAAAACCTCTCCAGAGTGGAGTCAATGTACCCTGAACAGGCCTCCTTGTGAGGTCCATTAGGATGTGAAGGGAAAGTTGAAAATCAATAAAAGAAAAAATAAACACCTAACTAATCAAAGTAAGAACTTTGTTACATACCATGAAAAGTAAAACCACTGTTATTTAATTAGCTCAGATTATTCCTTAAGGGATGTTGAGCTGCCAGACTTATCACAACATTTATTTTGAAAAGCTTCATTTGTCAGAATTCCTGAAACTGCTTTTAATATTCTTTCCTTAAAAAGCCCAGAAAGTCAAGAGTGCAGGTTCCCTCTTCCTAGACTGAAGCTGAACACATTAAAGCAGATAGATAAGTGTTCTTTAGTGAAAGACTTCTTAAGAGATCAAGAGTTTGCCTGGATGTCCTAAGCAACAACTTCTGAGTCCGAAATAAGAACAAACACCTCAAAATTTAAAGTCTGAAACAAACAAATAAACAAAATGGAAGTTCAGCAGTGGGAGATAAAAATAAGCAAATGGCTAACCCAGAGCAGGGAAGCCAAGATATTGGAAGGAATGTTTACTGCAGCTGGGATTTTCTTTAAAATTTTTCATACTGCAGAATTTGTCAGAGAATATGAATAAATTTTTCAAATTTACAGAAATGGTTATATTTGATGTAGTGGCTCTGATTTTCTTCAAACAAGCAAGCAATAAAAATGGCCAGCTACAGAATTCTCCACAGAAATTTGGGCTCCTAAATACAGAAATCAATCTATTTAGAGCCCTGTGCAAAACGGTCTTGGGACAAATGTCATGGGTGATGATGTTACTTTTAAATTCAACGTGAAAAGCAGTTTTGTTAGATGTTGCTCAGCTTCTGCTTGTTTCCCATTTTCCCCATAATCCCTACCTTGAAAAAGAGTGTGGAAGTCTTTCTGAGAAATACAGTACACTCTGAGTCCATTACCATGAGGGGCACCCTTGAAATAATTTACTGAATGATACTTAATGACAATCTGATTAATCACACTCCAGGCTAAGAGGGATGCATGGTCACTGAGCAATACAAAACACTGTTTCTACATTACATTTTTCAACACTCGGCCTAATCTCAGTTTGTGCCTTAGACATTCTCCTTGGCAAAGTCTATTTTCTTTGGCAAAGCATTTCACAATGCAGCTCATCATGAGGAAGTTTTCCTGACATTCAGCCTAACTTCTCTCCCAAATTCTTCCTGTCAGATGATTGCCTCTTAGCTAGATGATGTAAGCAGCATTCACACTTCCCAGACAAAGAAATCAAAGCTTAAAATCTGACTGAGAGTTTGAGAAGGTGAACAGTTCAAACTGAAAGCATTTTTAAGTACTGATCTACCTATTTACTGTTTTAGCAATCAATGCAATCACTTCTATGTGAAGCAAAAATGCCTTATCCGTGGCTAAGTGATGGTTATGGGGACTAAGCAACTGTGTAAGTAGTCACATAATCCCTGTCTGCTGCTCCCAGTGAAAGTGAGAATTCAACCAGCCAGGCCAAGTTGTGCTGGTTTACAGCTGGCCCTGCGCTATTTGTGACCATCATGTGCTGCCTTCCAGTATGAAAATTAATTTGCATCTTCACAGACACTGTAGTTCTTCACAGGTCAATGCCACTAACTGCACAAGTAGGGTCAATAGATCTACTATCTGTTACTATTAGGAATCACTTTGCATTATATTGCACAGTTGCTGTGAAATAAAATAGGCAGTCTGACAGTTCAGTGATTTGCTTCTGTGACACGTTCTTGATAGTTTGGAGACTGCCATGGTTCTTCCATCTACTATCTTTGTTCAGTACCAACCAAAAAAACTCCAAAAAGTATTGTTTAAAAAAAATAACAAGAAGAAGTTGGTGCTAAGGAAATTAGCTATTCAAAGAGATTAATGTAATTAGAAGTTGTATTTTGCTTTAACAACTACTTCGTGAATGGACACATCCAGGCATAAAGCCAAAATCAGCTTAGCTGTTTGTAATGGTACTATGCCCAGGAACTGTTAATGTTGAAACTGGAAGCATGTATCCTTTTAGGAAACAAAAGCACGTGTACGGACATTTAAGATATATTCTGAAGAAAAGTAGGTTAGCCACAGATGCAAACTACTCAGAGGTAAGGGAACTTTTATGGATATAGGATCCACAGAAAACTTTTCCACTTCTCCGTGATACCGGCATACAAAGTTTTACTGGTGGCTGACACACTGAAGAATGCTCAGATGTTATTTAAGGCTCAGATGCTGAATAATTATAAAGTTCTGACAGTTGTCAGTGGTGAAAATTCAAAATGAGTGTGTTGGGAACAGCACACAAAATTAAGAAAGGAGCACAGGACATGGCATGACACGTGGCATGAAAAGACCTTTAGAGCAAAAGGTCTAGAAATAGTATCAGATTCGGATTTTTTTAGCCTTTTTTTTCTGTTCTCATGCAAATACAATTAACAAAATAAATCAATTTAGAAAGCTCTCATCTTTAGCTTGCATAAAGGTCTCAATATAGTGTAAGAGGCAGCTTAGGGGAGAGAAAGGGCTAGCCTGGTTTCTTTAAACTGTGACTCTGCTGAGATGGGATTGCATGTTGCTAAGTAGGCTCAGCTGCAGAGGTCGCACCTCCCTGTGGTCCTGCTGGATGCCCATCAGGGAAACCCAGTCGACCTTTGCCTCAGAGTGGGAATTATGATGGTCTCACCCCATCAAGCAGCTTCCCCACCCCCTCGATAGTATCCCTGGTGAAAAACTGGCCTTTACGCTGTACAGGGTGGGAATGCTGGGTGCAGCTGACAGCAGCTGGCGGGGCAGTACTGCCAGGATTGATGGGATGCTCCCAGGAGTGGGGCCGGACGGGCAGGCCCGGTCTGGCCCCTGCGTGCGGCACCTCCCAGCTCCGTGCGGCCCCAGCCCAGGCCGGGCACAGGGGGACACCCAGGTCAGTGCCGGACACCACTCGGGCCTTGGCTGCTGTAGCCCACTCCGTACTGACTGTGACACTTGGCCTTCAGTGGAAATTTCACATCAGCTCCATGAGATCATGTCATGACACGGCACATGACAACAAATTAGGCCAAAATTTTAGCGAATTTGGCCAAAGTGGATGGGCCACCTTCACTTAACCCGGAAAGGAAACATAACTCAATATTTTTTGCAAAATAGCTTCTACTAAAGAACAGATGTCCAAAGAAGTAGCTCCCACAATATTTTAATCCTTAAGGCTACCAGACTCTGTGGCCCCATCCTTCAAAGCTTTCCTCAGGACCATGTGACCATGGCTTCCAGATTTCTACTCTAATTTTTAACACTAGAAAACTAACCTCCTTTCCTGACTGCAACTACTTGTAATAGCAGGGCTGCAACAAATATTGCACCAAGAAGTAGATGTGCAGTCATTTATTTTGGTGGTCATACTAGCTTAAGCAGTTAGCTGATTTTGAAACGCCCCTTCATCCTGTTTCTGACTTCTGTCCTCTGTTGCTGTGACACTGAAACAGTCTGTTGCAACATGGCTGAAAAATAACCAGTAAATATCTTGTTTGTTTTGCTTTTAGCCAGGTCAGTTTTGTAAAGTGGGTACATAATAAACTGGCATGGCTGCCAAAAAACCAGACCAAACTGCTCCCAGAGATACATCCAAGAAAGCTTCTCAAAATAACAATAACTGAAGCCTCTGCAGACACTTGAAAAGTATAATAAAAGCAGCCTAAGTCTTCCGCAAATATTAACACAATATCCTAACAGAAAATACTTACATAAAATACCTTTGTATGTAACACAGCTATGAGCCCATGCAGATTACACAGATTGCTCAAGGGAGAATACTTTGCTTCCTTGCGAAAAGGTGGGGGTTTTGGCTGGTGTTTGGTTTAAATAAGGGCATATTTGTTTCTACACACCCTTTGGTACATAAAGTGCTTGTGCTGTTTTCTGGTTTTAATCAAATTTCCCAGGACATTAAATAAGAACAACAAATACAGCGGTTTCATTCCGGAGATCAGACTAAATGAAGGAAAATTAAAAAACAGGTTTGTAGGAATGAAGCACCTTTTCTCATACTTCCAGGAGAATTGCAGATAAATTCAGAATCCTTTAAAAAATTTTAGAAATTGGTAGCATGTCAGGCAGCAGCATGTTCTGACATGACTACAAACTAGTAATGGGTACAGCACGTATCCTCTTCTACAACCAACTCCATTCCCGCCCACTGTAGTCAGAAAATAAGTGCATAAAACTTAAAGGCTATAAGGTTGGCTAATTCAGAACTCATGATCCTTTAAAACACTCATTTAAAAGTGCAAACATCTTTCTTCCTATTTTCTCTGTCAACAGTCATCTGAAAAGACACTTAGTGACTGTGGTGGAAGCAAAAGAATCTTCAAACTAAAATTGCAATGACCACATTTCTGTGAAGACTAAAATATCATTAAAATAAACTCCTTCCAGCCATGCAACTCACAGAATGCTTCTCAAAACTTTGGGAAGTGCTGTCATGCAATGCAATAATGCACACAGTGAAATGCTTGCATGGAATGAAAATATGAATTTACAACAAATTAGATCTATAAAATGAGAAGTAGCACGAGGATTTGCAACTAACACTTCATTTTGTACTTTTAATGAAGAGAGGATTTCGTATCTCTCCCCATAATACTCTTCAAAACTGGGAATAGCGAGCAATCTCATTTTGTGAATGTTCTCACTGAAAAATGCTGCAAGGTAAGGCTGGAGAGAAACCTTTTACAAGGACATGTAGTGACAGCTCAAGGGAGAATGAGTTTAAACTGAAAGAGAGTAGGTTTAGATTAAATATAGGGAAGAAATTATTTAATTTGAGGGTGGTGAGACATTGGCACGGGTTGCCCAGAGAAGTTGCAGATGTCCCACCTTCAGAAGTGTTGAAAGCTGGACAGGGCTTTGAGCAACCTGGTCTAGTAGTTGGCCTCCCTGCCACAGCAGAGGGAGTTGGAGTATGGTCTTTAAGATCCCTTCCAATCCAAACCATTCTCTAATGGTAGGTCCATATGGAAGCAAATATAGATACATGCACCTTGAATATAAAAAGCAGGAGAAACTGTAATTGCTAAGAACAAATTCCACGAATCTCCTGCAACACAGATCGTTTCTTAAAAATAAATGGATTTTCTTACTTTGTATTCTCAGCAGAAAACTGAAGGGCAAATACTATATGGACACTGAATTATCAAAGTCTTCTTATTAAGGCTTGAAACAATGTTTATGTAAGATGGTAAAGGAATGCACATGAATTGTATAAACCCCCTTATCTCTGTTCCTCTTTCCTCTTGAACAATTATCCTATTCCCACTCTCCTGTCTTACTCACAGCCTCTTAGCCCCATCAAGACAGACAAGTGCTCCCTCTTTGATGCCCACTAACCAGTCAAAACGACAAAAGAGATCAGCATGGGAGATCTACATCTTCACACCTCTTACAAAGTTGTTTACTACAAAAGCGTTGTCACAAATCAACTCTATGACAACTGTCATGGAAAAAAGCAAAGGCTGTCTATAAAAACAGTGAAACTGCTTTCCTCCTCAGCAGGTAGGTTTAAAGGCAATGAAACTATCTAGGCCTAAGCTGAGGAGGACAGGGTGCAAAAGGCTCTGCATATGATATGGTTCTTTACTCTGGACATTCATATCAACAGGAAATAACTCACATTTTCAAAAGAAAAAGGAAAACGTAGAGAGAAAGCTGCTAAGATATACAGAGCAAAACATGAACAGTAGGTTCTCTGTTGACTTAATGATCATAAAACTCTGACCGTATTCTGAATTAATAGCACTGTTCTGTTACAGCACAATCATTCCAGATGTACCTTCTGCAAAGTTAAAGAAAACATGGGCCTGTATTTTCAGTCCCAGAGGAAGGCAGTCACAGGGATGTGAGAAGGACTAGTTGCAACTCATTTCTATTGAGATCAGTTTGATCTTTTAAAAATTATCATAGTCAAATGTCCCAAGATGACTGACAATGGAAGAAATAATTTTAAATCATGAAAATTACTGGATAAATTAGAACTAGATTTAAACAAATTAGGAATGTACCAAGTGTACAATTATGGAAGCTGATGCAATGTTATCTGAAAAAGCGAGCTAATGCTCTGTAGTAATATCACCCGTAATTTTATCTCCAAATTGTCTGGCCTAGTATGAGTTCTTTATCTGAGAAAAGTTCAGAAATACATACAGATATAATATGTTAAACTACCTTAATGATAACAGAACATGAACTGTTCACTTTCATTACTCTGGGTTTTTTTGTTTGTTTTTTTTCTTAACTGAGCACAAACATTAAGAAACATCCACTGAACATGTGTATTTTCATACTTAAGTGGTGCAGAGAAAGCAAACAGGATCCCTTCTAGCCCAAGATAGGGCAAGGGGGAAAGTGGCACTGAGAGTTCCCTGTCTGTCGACAAGAACCCACCAAACGATCATATTGCAGATTTGCTCTGTAGGAAGTCTGCATGACAGAAATATGCCTATCATTCCTGATTTCATATATGAGTTATAATGGTCACAGATAACATCTGCAGGGAAATGAAGATACAGTTCTAGTAGAAATTTTTTTAGTAATTTTATCAAAGAAATTACTATCCTCTGGATAATTATTCTGGCCCAGAAGGTCTTCATTTTCCTTGTGTGCACTGAAGTAATTGGAAGGAAGTAATAGAAAGGTAGCACAAAGGGATTATTTTTCCAGTTGGATCACTTCTCCAGTTATGTCCACCACACAGTCACACAAACAATTGTACCAGCACAACAGGGAAAAGACCATTTCTCAAAAGGTTCAAGAAACACTCTACAAATATTCAATTTATATGAATACAGAAATATTCTTCTAAGTGTTGCTGAATGCCCCCTAAGTAACCTCCCAGTTTTCACAGAGAAAGAAGTTGGAACACAAGGCTGACTGAGATTTGGGGCAAAGCTGGTTCTGCAAACTGCTAATTAGATAAAATTCTGCGCAGCACATTTTCTCCAGTCATTCCAGAGCTAAAACACTGCAGAAAACCATGCAATCCTACTGAGTACACTCTTGCTTCTGGAATAGTCTCCAAATAATTTTGCAATGTTTGTTCTGGTTTATTCTTGCAAAGACTGACAACTGTATCAGCAAGGAAATAAAAAAGGAAGAAAAATCTGACTGCAAGGGCTGAAGTGTTAACCTGTTGCTGAGGACTAGTTCAAGTGTGCTGAAAGATGTAATTTCAATTAATGAATCACAGGTCTCCAAATAACATTGATCTAATTTGTTTGAAATAAAGCTAATCAAAGAGACCTTGCAGCCTCTTCTCATTCTCAGCTTCTAGGTGTTAAGCCTTCCTTGTTGCCTTTCTCTGTATCTTTTGTAGTCTGCTTAATACTTTCTGGTCAGAAATGCCTATAGCAAGTATTCAAAATGGGCCTCCCCAAAAGGTTTATGAAGGCATGTGACTTGTTTTTTCCCAATCATTTCCAAACCTCAGCCTGACACTCAGAGGACAGTAAGCTGATGGTGTTTTAAAAAAAAATTAAAAATTAATCAAAACCATTGAAATCAGTATTTTCCTATCTTGCAGAATTTCCTTTGCTGAAGACATGATTTTTTTCCGTAATTAATATCAAATATGTTGTCTGCTATACGTGGTATGAAATAGGAGGAAGAAAAGGTGAATAAATAAATATATAAATGTATGTAAAAATATTT
>VXBU01005276.1:7898-22632 GCA_013400315.1 Bombycilla garrulus
CTGTGCTCCTTCGAGGCCCACAGTCAACTTTTGTGTCAGCCCTCCACTGGGGTTAAAATCAGCATGGCATTGTGCCCACCCTGCATACTAAACAGAGTTAAGCAGATCTAAAGGCAGATCAGCCCTCTGTCCAAGAAAAATCACATCTTTTAAAAAATATTTTTAAAAATATTTTTTTTAATACAAGCTATTTGCCATAGTGATAAATGCAATATCTAGTTGGGCTAGTGGGAGTTCCCTTGATGTAAACTGCAAATGCACAGGAAATGCTGCATCTTTTTCACTCTAAATGAGCTATAAAATTCAGCGCTAACAAAAGTGGCCTCTACCTGCACCTAATGTCAGCAAATACCTTTTGGAAGTGCAGAATTGGAAATGGAGGGCTTTATTTCTTCCTTAAGGGTGACCTAAACAAAACATTTCTGTAAGCAATTTGCATGTTCAGTTGGGTGTCAGCTGAACATGATCATGACACAGCATCTCTGGAGTCCTTCCATGGGAACTACTGTAGGCTCTTGGCCAGAATAAGGTCTCTGATCCTTGTGCACACATTACAGAGAATTCCTGTTAAAGTTTAGTAGCAGTTATGCTGTAAAGCTCAACATAGAATTTGTGTCATATGGGACATATAGCAACATTTTGGACCCAAAACCTTCATCAGTACCCTGGGCTCACACGCTTTCAAACACAAATTCTGAATCTCACATCTTAGAGCCATCTGCCAGCAATGGGTGTAGAAAATACAATGACTCTGGAGAAAGGAGGGGTGTTTGCAAAATTGTCATCCCCTTCTAAACAGAGCCCCACAGCCTCCCTAAACTCCCAAAGCTCTCAGGTGCAGACCTGGTATGGCAAAAATGTACTTGAAAATACAGTGAACACATGTGAGAGCTCTGCCTTGCTCTAGAAGAGGTGAAAAGCCTTAAAAAGGAACAGACAATTTGATTTATCTCAAAAGCAACATCTGAGTAAAGGAAGCTTCAATTTGCATTTAATTCCTTGAAGCTGTCCATTTGAAAATAATCTTTCCATATGTAAAACCATATTCCTATAGCTGCAAATGGTAATGGCCAAAAATACTTTCTCAAAGACTGTTTGAAGAAGACCTAAATTTTTTTTCACTGAACTAAAAATGAACATTATATTAATTGTGAAGGCCTATTGACATATCAGAGAAAAGCTGTGTCTCCACAGGTCAGTGGAGATTTCTGAAAACTCATATGATGAAATATTTAACCTATCTGACTGAGGTTTTAATTAAGATTTTGAGAGAAATCAGATATGTTTAACCATAAATTAGACATGTTTATAAACTGTTTAGAAATTACTTCCTAGTGCTAAAGTAAAATTCCTACATAGATATGTAGGGAAGTAGGAAATATATCTGTCAACAGGAGGTAATTCATGGTGGTTTCTCTTTTAAAAGTAATAGCATTTTAAAGGAAGACAACAATTTTCAGTTGATTATAGGAATGTCTTTTCTATCTGTGGCACCCCAAATTATTTCCCCATTCCTTGGTTATGTAGAGTATTGGAAGACAAACCCAAGCTATTAAGGCATCTGTTATAACATTAAATGCAATAAATACACAAAGCCCCATACCAGCCCAACATCAACAGCAATCTGTAGCTTGTGTCGCAAGACTTTCATATTGCTACTAAACACCTCATTAAACATGATTTTTAAAAGAAAAGGAAAATAGCTGCCTTAAATGCCACTGTGGCTGGTGGTTAACAGAATTGATTGGCCAAGGAATTCAGTGGACAGATGTACCTATAAAGGAAATATCCTGTATGTACTCACAACTGGAAGTTGAGTTAATTCAGTTATGAATGATGTATACTCTAACTCCCCCATAAGCTTGTATTACAAGCTCTTCCTTGATATAAGGCTGCTTGATCTGTCTCAAGGCTAAAAGCTAAAAGAATATCCATCTTAATATTTCCTCTAATGCTTGAAATGTTTGGATCTCTAGGAAGTTATTCAGTTAGAAAAGAACTCAATGTCAAAAACATGCTCTTTAATTGTATGCTTGTTGGATATATTGGCATTCCTTTAAAACGAGATGTAGGTTACCACCTTTTTTAAATTTGGTCATCCTCTTTCAAGCTGCTTTGTACATTGCAGACAACCTGTTTCACAAAGGAAATCCCATTAACATTGTATTTTGCAAGCTGTTGGGAAAAAGGAATGTTTTTTTCTATGTGTCACCAGATTTCCAATTCTATGCTAAATCACCAAAGAAGTGATAACCCCTGAAAAAAACTGCTTCAGATCAGCCAGAGCAAAGCAGTTTTCCCTAGATGCATGTATGCAGAGATCTTTTGTCCTTTCTGTATTTACCCTTCAGTCTGCTCTCTACAAGTCCTGCACAATTACACAAGAAGAGGTTTGTCATTCTGAGAGCTATTGGCTCCTTGTTTCTTTATTCTATAACTCAGTGATAGCTTTCTTCAGTTGTTCTTCAAGCCATTGCCATGACATTTCATTTCAACTTCATTTACTTATCGCAAAATATCTTGGTAGGATTTTCTGGCAAGTAAGAACTCTTAATAATAGGTTCCTGTCATATTAAAAAGTCAGAAAGCTGACTGAAATGGAATGTAAACCTTCATGTTGACTTTCTTATGTCTATCAGTTTGTTTCAGAAGCTTCAGATCTTCAGCTACAGTAGCGGGGGGGGGGGGTTGCTGTTTGGTTTTGTTTTGGTTTTTTTTTAAAGGAAGATTAGTTTACACAAGAAGCTTACAGCTTTAAAAGTAAGAAGATTTTTGATTACCAGTTATCTGCTTGAAAATAAATCTTATAATAAGAGAACCAGGGTATTCTAAAAAAATAGAAATAAAAAGTAATGAACAGCATAGCCAGTTTTGAAAAAACCTATTGAAATTTTAGGCATACCAACAATTATAGGTATTTATTTGTCCATTCTTTTATAATACATTGCATTTGTCAAGGCAAGCAGTCCTAAAAGGGTCTTTCCAATCTTTCAGACTGATAGTGGTGTGAACCAAGATGCAGGAAGCTGTCCACATTTTCATAGCCAGGTTCCTTAATATAATGTAAACCTTTGGGTAGTTAGCCAAATATGACAGAGTACCAGTACTTTTTCTGTAGTTCCAGAAAAAGTCCAGATATTTTTGGCCAAACACTGGACAAAATGACACATTTTCCTCACCAGCTTTGTGGAGGCAAAGGCTTTTATTCTTCTAATTCCCAGTGTGCACTGCAGAATACACTAGTTTTCATAGATATATGCATTACATATTAAAACTAAAACCCAGCATTAAAACACCAGAAATATTTGTCTATAGTCAGTAAGCAATGGAATAAAAAGAACAAAATACAACTGGGCATTGCAGATTATAGTTCAGCCCCAAACAGGTTGGCAGCAATCTTGCAAATCTGCAAATCATGCAAATCTTCATTCCTTGGAGTACCGTCTCATGAGATAGAAGATAGAGATATGTAAAAACATTAACACTCCTGTTCTTTGTGTCATCACCTCAATGTGGCAGGTGCCACGAGGTTTTGGCTACCTGATGTGGCATTCCACAACGAACACAACCACTATTCCCTGATCCTTTCCTCCCTCCCAGCTCCACTTAGGCAGAATTCCTATGTGAACCTCAATGGCCTCATGAGATCTGTGGAATCAGCCCCTGGGGGAGGTCCTGTAATGAAATTAGTAAAAAGCAGAATTACAACATGAGAAAAGAATCATCTAAGAGATGATGTAAACACACATTTTATTTTAAATAATAGGAATAAATACTTCTAATTTTTTCATCCTCAGAGGTAAAACTGATCACATAAATTTCTTTCAGGTTTTATATATATCTACCCAACAATAGTGAATACCACTACATCTATACTAAAAAACATACTGAAAATTACTACAATGGTTGTCCCAATGATCTTGGAACCCTTAATACTCAATGATTTTTTAAAAAGGAAATGAAAGAGTATGCTAAGGAAGGATGAATCTTAAAAAGAAGCACAATCATTTTCTGCTTTGTAATGGGATAGTATTTTCAGTTTTTTAGATTTTAAGGAGTATAAAGCTTCCTTCTTTATCTTGCATAATATGAGACCAGCCAGACTGAAATTCATACAGTAATATTATAATATAAAGGCACCACTTGTCAGACTTCCAGAATGTATCATTACAATAACAACATATATGTTACTGTAGAAGTACTAGTCCACCCTGAATACACCACTATATCCAACACAGGAAGCATTAAATAGAAGAAAAAAAAAATTCATATAATGAAGAGATCTGTAACTTAACCTCATCAGATATCCAGACATAAAAAGGTCAGGTTAAACCACACTCCACAGTCGTATTAAAATTAAGGTTTTGTAAGCAATAATATATATGATCCTGTAGATGAAACAATGTTTACCCTAGCCCTGAAAAGGGCTCAGAAAATAGCACTGATGCCACTTGTACTTGGAACACATTATACCTGTTCCTGCTGCATGACTTTTTAGGACTAGAGGGTTGATTTTGGTAACCTTAAATCCATAAGAAATACTAGTTTTATCATACCTTTTACAAACATTAGACTCCATCTATCAGAGCTTTGAAAGCTTATTTATAACAGTCCCACCTACAGCCACTAACCCCCACTTCTTACCTAGGACATAATTAAACTACTCCAGATCCTCATTAACCTGTTCCTTTGATCTCTGCAGTGATGATATGCAAAGCCATCTTATAAGGCTTCATCTCTTGCTATTGGTTGGGATTTTTGATAACTGTATGCAGAGTTCTGAGGAAGCAAAATCTATTGAAGATTTTCTCAAGCTATGGAGAAATCCAGCTCAAAAGACCAATTTAAAAAAATCCATGTATAAAGTGAAGTGCCTTCATTAGGGTCCAAGGCCTAAAAGAAAATACCAGTTCAGGGAAATGCTGAAGGTCTGTGAGTGACCTTTCTTTGGTTTTAATCACTGAAACTCCTGACAGCTTAATAAGTTGAAGGTGCTAGATCACAGTCTAACTTAATAAGGCCCCACAGCAGAGTCTTGGCCACCTTTGATTGCTCCCATAAGTCTTAGCACATCTGGTACTCTGTCCTTGTGTGAGAAATGTTTTCCATAACTTTCCCTCTATTCACTACCCTGAATGTGAATTACTTTTATTAAGCAAAAAATTATACAGCACTGTATATTTGTATAAGCTTTTGCAGTTTTCTGTCACCATCCGACTGAGAGAGATGATTGTTTTCTCCAAAATAGAATTAAACAAGGTTTATCACAAGAATTTCCTTAGCTTTTTCCTTCATCACCATTTGTTTTGTTGAGAATCATGTGGGTCAACCTAACCTTCAGCTGTGACACACGATTAAAGGACTTAAGATTACAACATGTTGAGTAGGAATCATCTGCATTCTGCTACTTTTGTTCTTTTTCAAAAAATAACAATACACAAGAGCAAGCACAGATTTGGTAGGAAGCTTGGTTTTAAGTAAACAGTAAGCCAAAACCTATGCTAACTTAAATGGAAAAGGTATTTAATTTTTGTATACATATTTTAGCTATAATGTAAATTAATATAATATCTGAATTTGTACATAGGAATTGTGGCAAAAATGAAAAAATGTCATCATTTTTTAATGACTGTTGTATATAAGTGTTTGACTCTACTACACACACATGAATCCAGACATGTGCAGAATAATAAAGATTACAAAAAATCAGAAGCCACTATGCCAAAATCTTGTTGTTCTTGCCACTCTTCATTTTACAAAATTTTACCATATTTTGGATATATGTCTATTTGTTTGCTTTCTATTTTTTTTTTCAGATTCTTTTCTATTCACAGCTGTAGGACATCTCAGTGATTTCAGTCTGGGCTGAAAAAAAAACAATTTAACTGGTGTCAGTGATCTCTTTTCTTCTCATTCTCCTTCTGGAATAAGTATTCAGAGTAGGTTTTAATTTTCATATTCTTTGGATTGCTGTTATTCTTTAAATACCCAATGTAACATTTATCTTGGAAAATCAAGATAATGCAATGCATCATGTTCTGGAAGTATAGGTGGTGACATTTGCAAAGATCCTCACACTAATTTTGTAATATTTGGTTCCATAGTTTAGTACCAGCCCTTGAGAAGGGTTTTGTGCACAGGTGGCTTAGCAGATTTTTTTACTTTTGTACACATAAGTGAAAAGTGCATTCATTTGAAGTATTAGAAAATTAGTAAATGCACATTACTTCACCTATCTTTTTTTACATTTTGTGCAATACTGTGTCTTAAAACTGGATTGCTGAACAATTAAGGAAATTGTGCTGCTCTTACAAGGGACTTTGAAGGCTGGTGTCAGAGATTTTTTTGGAAAATGAATGCTCTGAAAATTATTTCAATTTCTGTGTGGCGTTCATAGAGCTTTCTGTAAGGCAGAACTGGTAAAATAAGGATTAGTCTTTAATTTTTTTAATTAGTGCAGAAAAATCTTTTACAAATGATAAAATTATGCAAAAATATCTGCTATAAAAATAGGGGGATGTAAAATTCAGATGATCTGTTTTTCTTCTAACTGGTTTTAATTGATTCTATTTTGGCCTAGGTAGATTCCATGTGGGCTGTTTTAAGATCATCTCTTCCTGAGAATTGTTTGAAAAGACAGCAAATAAAAGGACTATTCAATAAAGTATGACTCTTGCTCTCAAAACCCTAAACTTTGTCATAAATAGGTGCTCATGTGAGTAGCCATAACCTTCTAAAGTATTTCTCACTCATTATCAACATCCTTGTGAAACAAAGATTGTGCTGTAGCAGAAGATTCATGACCATAGTGGGTCTTATAATTGCCCATTTAGGAGTGACCAGAAGGGATGTACAGGGTGAGAAAGAAGAGAAAAAAAATATGTGTTATGTGCTTTGGTACTCTCCTAGTCTTCACTTACTTTCAACTCAGACAATTCCCAAAATTGAATGTATTTTTGATGCGAATGTTATGTAAATTCTGCATAATCCTCAGCTGAGTGTTCTTCTATGTAATTTCTCAGTGTAACTTGATCCTACCTGTAGTTACAGATTCCCTTGTGTTCTCTGGTAAAAAGAAGCTTTTTCCAGCCATAACTTCTGATCTGACTTTTACTTCTTTGATGCCTACTTTTGCGCATTAGAAGAGACAGTGAATAATTGGCCCGTAGTCAGCCTCGGAATGCCACTCATGCCCTTTGGAACACCACCAGAGCTCTCCCAACTCATGTTTTCTCTTTTCCAGAATTCTGTGTGATTATATCTCGTACGGAATTTGTGAAGTAGCTACCCCTCTACACCTACCATTTTCAATGCATCATCCACAAAGATTCTTCAAATGATTTTTTTGATCCCTCTACCTCTTCTGTGTGACAAAAGGCCAAGAGGAAGGTATCACATGGGAGTTTTTGATTCCTTTTTCAGTTTGTTATTAATTCTTGCCCAGCTAAAGTGGTTAGCTGGTCATCCTAAAACCAACCAGCTCTACTCCATTTTCAAAGAAAAAACTCATTGAACATTGCAATCTTGTCTTTTTATACAGGTTGCATTAAGAGGTAAGGAAAACAGGCAGTTTTATCAGACTCAGGAAAATGTATGCCACTAGCTACCAAGGTTTCAAACATCTTTTTGCTGGGTCCAGGCATCAGACAATTATGGTACACCCTATTTTGGCTGATCCAGCAGCTTTCAAAAGAAAGAAAATAACAGTTTCTTTTGTAATTGGATGTTATGCTGCAAGATATAAACCTTGTATGAGAGATTTTTCTGACCAGCACAGTGTTATTAGTTACATCAATACTATAATTTTAAATGCAGGCTCTTTCTTTTCCTATTCTACTAAAAATGAACAAGGTAAAACCTAATAGATGTTACTCCTGATCATTAATTTTATAATCATTAGCTTACAGTGCAATTACTCTTATAGTTGTTTGACTGATTTTCTTTCTGTCTTTTTTTTTATTGATGCCTGTCACCATTAAAGAATTCATAGCTCCCCCGGACTGAAGTTTCTGAAAACTATAATAAAGATAAGAGCCTTTAAAAAATAAAAAAATATTAAAAATTACTTCTGTGGTAGTTTAACTAAATATTTCCTAAGGCTTCTATGTGTGTAGCTGTTGTGGCTCTTATTTTTGTTCTGTTTTATTTTGGTTTAATCCCTACTCCCCTGTAATTTTGTTAAAGTTGGTTCCTCCCATCCATTTCTCCTCCCCTAGCTCCAACCCCCTAGTTGTCAGTTACCCTTACCACTCCCTTTCTTCCAGACCCTTCCCTGTCAATCCCCACATGGGCCAATCCCTGAAGTGTCCACCCCTTTGGAAATCCCCTAAACCTCCACGCCCCATTGGCCCATGTGACCCTGGTCTCTCCTCCCCCTGCTGCGATTTCTCCTTTGACTGTGAGATAATCCCTTTCCTCTGCCCTCTTTCTTCCCCGTCAACCTCCCCATTGGTTCCCCAGTTGTGTCCACCCCGTTTGATGCCCATACTTAAACCTCTGCACAGCCTTGTTCTTTCCCTTTTTTGCCCTGGATCCCTTCAGCAATTAAACTGCTTTGGACTATATTCTGGCGTGAAGGTTTCCTCTTTCCCCTTTGCCTCTCACCTCTCAGTGGCTTTTCCCCCTAGTGAGCAGAGGCTTATGAGGTTGGGTGCCCTGCACTCATTGCGCTGACACCCTTCCCCACACACGTTGCGTGTTCCCTCTGGGGCACCTGTTTGGGCGATTTAACATCCAGCGCCACAGAGCTAGATGTGCTCCGGAGGGGCCACGACAGCTGGCACCCAGCATGGTGCGTTCACAGCGACAACCCACGAAAGGATGATTTTAATTGTCATTTGGCCGCTGGTTACCCCGGTCGCTGCAGGCTCAGTCATAATGAACAGCGCTCCCAGGGAGTGGAACCACAACTCCTCAAAGGCACCAGGAGCGGTTCCAGGTGAAGGGACCATGACTGCAGCACTCCGCCTGGAAGAGAAAGGTAAGCACCCCTCGACAGGGAAGGGGGGGCTACCTTGGGGAAGTGAAGTCGGCACCTCGTGCTGGTGGAGGGAGGGTCGACCCCTGTGTGTTCACCCCCGATCCTTCAGGCCCTTACCTGTTGTTCTTTTTGTTTCCCTTTGCTGTTGGTTGTGGGTGGGGTAGCTGGACAGACACAGAATAAATCATAGGTGCCAAGCCTGTTAAGAGTGTTAGTGCACAGCTGTCTGTCCGGCAAAGAGCATTTTATTACCAAATTGTGGGACTCCTTGAGGATAGGGAGAAACGGTTTTCTAAAGGGTTAGCTGGAAAATTAGTTCACTGGTTGCTTTTCCATTTTCCCCGGGTGTCCCCCCAAGATATTATTTTAGTCCTGTTTTGGGATGAAGTAGGAAAAAAATTGACAATGTTAATGAATCAGGGNNNATTGACAATGTTAATGAATCAGGGGGACCCCGCAGCACAAAAATTTATTCCTTTAGTTAAGTTAATTCAGCTAGCGTTAATGGAGAAAGGGGAAATGGAACAGCAACCAGACATTGGTTTTACTCCGGTTGTACTTACCCCTTCTCCCAAGCCCTCTGCCATAAAGTTGGGGGAAACACGCAGAGCTAAGCAGGTTGGTCAGGGTAGCCAAATGCATAGTTTCCCTGGCTCTCCGTGTTTCCCTCAGAACCCTAGCCCTGGTAGTCAGACGTCAGCTGCCAGGGCTCCTTCCCTCTGCTCCTCTACCCCAGTCAGAACCCCAAAAGTTGTACGTTTTAATATACCCCTGGGCGACTTCCCCCAGTCCATTCATTCTCGCCCCAATTCCTGGTCCCTATCCNGTTTTACTCCGGTTGTACTTACCCCTTCTCCCAAGCCCTCTGCCATAAAGTTGGGGGAAACACGCAGAGCTAAGCAGGTTGGTCAGGGTAGCCAAATGCATAGTTTCCCTGGCTCTCCGTGTTTCCCTCAGAACCCTAGCCCTGGTAGTCAGACGTCAGCTGCCAGGGCTCCTTCCCTCTGCTCCTCTACCCCAGTCAGAACCCCAAAAGTTGTACGTTTTAATATACCCCTGGGCGACTTCCCCCAAGCCCTTCCGTCTCCNCCCCCCAGTCCATTCAGTCTCACCCCAATTCCTGGTCCCTATCCCCTAATGGTTTTTCCCCCCTTAATTCCCCTCTTTTCCCTCATGCCCAACCTAAAATGGCCCCCAGTTTTTCACCCTATGAATCCCATTGACTTTCCACCCTTCAAAATGGTCCCCGAGATGCACAAGATGGCAGGGACTGCATGATCGCCTCCCTACTTGTGCTTCTTTTTCCCAGAATCCCTTCTCTCCCTTGTTGCTCAACCCCTTCCTCCCTTTTGATCCTCCCCTTCAACCCTCCCCCTCCTACCCCAGAGGCCACTCCCTTTGAATCACCCCTCCTTCCAGGGACTCCGCCCCTCGTGACTACACCCCCTGTGTCTCCATTCCCAGTGACTCCTCCTACCGTGACTCCTCCCACCAGTCTCACCTCGCTCCACCCTCCACTCCACCCCTCGATGTTTCATCCTCCCTAACCCTCGACTCCTCCCAGGCTCCTCCTCCTTCCTTCAATTGCTCCGCTCCTCCTCTCCCGACTTCCATTTCCCACGCTCCCCCTTCTGGTTCCCATGCTGTGGGGACTGGGGGGGGTGGGGTCTGGGGACTAGAACCCAGGACAGGAGTTTTAATAGGTAGTCAGGGGAGAGGCTTCACTGAGTGGGAGCCTTTCTCCTTCTAAAACAAAAAGGAACTTTGTAGGGCCCAGAAGGAGTTCAGTAGGGAGGGTCAATATTTTAAAAATTTATTACATGCTACCCTCTCTAATGAACATTTGGCTCTGTTTGATCTCAAGGACTTGTTTTCCTGCCTCTTCTCCCCAGCAGATTACATGCTGTGGGAGAGTCAGTGGAAGAGATCATTACTGGCCATCCATTCTGAGCTCCTACAAGACCCTGAAACCGCTTTGGACAGATTAGGCAAGGTCATCACAATGGACCACTTGTGCAGTGAGGGAGAGTGGGCTCGGGCAATGGACCAAGCCTGAGCATTGTCAGCACTAGTCCTGGAGCAGTTGAAGAAAGCAGCAAAAAAAGCTTATGACTTAGTTCCAGCAGAGGGGCCTAGAATAAATTATTCTATGATAAAACAATTTGCTGATGAGCCTTTTAATAAATTCATCAACAGATTAAAGGAGCATGTTGAAAAACAGATTGAGGATCCAAGGGCACATGCATCAGTTCTCTTGAATACTGCCATTGAAAAGGCCAATAACTATGCAAGAGAATCATTGTCAGCCTACCCTTGGATCCTCCACCTACCATCACCACCCTAATAGAAGCCTGCACAAAAAAGGCAGCAATCATTCAGCATTTGGAGGAGAAGCGAATTGTTGCCCTAGCAGTCAGTCCATCAACTATGCCCCCAGCCACACCAAGACATCCTCAGCAGACGGGCTCTCAGAGACCCCACGGACCTCCAGTCTGTCTCTGGTGTGGTCAGCGAGGACATTTTGCAAAGGACTGCTTGGCACCAGCACCGCACCATGTGACATCGATGCCTGGAAGAGGAGGAGCAACTATTCCAACACCAAAATCTAGCAAGCCAGCAGGACCCTGCCCTGCATGCCAAGATAAGTAGGGAAGATGCAGAGGGTGGGGATTGCGGAGCACAGACACTTCCCCTTGAACGTTCTGCTGTCAAAATGGACACTTCCACTGGATGAGACATTTATACTGGACAGGACTTGAAGTATGGAAGCCACAACCACCGCTTCTGCTAACACCAACTCATGACTTTTCTTCCAGGGACACTGCATGGATGCCCATAGGAGTCGATCCACTGGATGGAAGCTCAGTTCCGCAAGGAACTGTAAGTTCCTTGTCATCGGGGACACTAAGCACACACCTCCAGAGATGGAGGTCTCTCCAATCACCGTACCAAACAACTCTGAGAGACCCCTTCTCCTTGCACGGTGCCTCCATCCACCATTCTATTTGGGGAAGAGCCAGGTAGTAGCGCAGGCTATCCCTATTCCACCCAACACTGAGGTAGATGAGCCAGAGGTATATTGGGTGGAGGTGGTGAGGGAGGACAAGCCCATGATCCCGTTATGTCAGGCGTAGTAGGGAAAACCTCAGGATCAAGAGCTTGTTTGACACTGAGGCGGATGTGACAATCATTCCCGAAATAAAATGGCCGTCACATTGGGAGCTGCAACCCGTGGCTAGCACAGTACAGGGCATAGGGGGTGCTCAATTGGCTAGGCATTCTAGGAGCATTATGCAAATTGAGGGGCCAGAGGGACAATTGGCTAATATCCGTCCCTGCGTTTGCAACTATAAGGTTTCCCTGTGGGGGAGGGATCTTATGTCCCAATGGGGGGTTCAAATAGTAATCCCGAAAACCCCTCGGGATTTTTAATTGTGGCCACTGCAGAGCCCCCCACCCAAAAACTCAACTGGACTACAGATTCGCCTGTGTGGGTGGATCAGTGGCCGTTGAGTAAAACTAAATTACAGGCGCTCAATGAGCTCGTGGATGAGCAACTGGCTCAAGGCAACATCAAGCCAACTTTTAGGCCTTGGAACTCTTTGGTATTTGTCATCAAGAAGCCGGGGAGGCTCCTCCACCACCTCAGGGAAATTAAAATCATTGAGGACATGGTACCCCTCCAACTAGGGATGCCTTCCCCGTGGTGCTCCCCCAAAGCTGGAATTTGTGGCCATCATTGACATCAAGGATTGTTTTTTCAAAATTCCCTTACACCCTGCCAATGCCCTGTGGTTTGCCTTCTTGGTGCCTACCACCGAGAAGCCCCAATGGGAAGATTCCACTGGCGTGTTCTCCCACAAGGGATGAAGAATTCTCCCACCATCTGCCAGTGGTACATCTCCTCATTGCTGATCCCAGTCCGTGCAAAATGTGGGGGAACCATCATCCTGCACTACATGGATGATGTGCTTGTGTGCACCCCCCATGCCAATGAACTGCAGCACGCGCTCGATCAAGTCATTAGCATTCTGACAGCTGCAGGCTTCACCTTGCAGCAAGACAAGGTTCAGAGGATGCCTCCCTGGAAATATTTGGGTCTGGAGGTTACTGCAAGGACCATTGTGCCTCAAAGATCTGCTATCAACAGTAATCCCCGCACCTTGGCAGACCTACACTCCCTGTGTGGGACTTTGAATTGGGTTAGGCCTTGGCTAGGCATTACCACCAATGACCTAGCCCCCCTCTTCAGTCTTTTAAAAGCAAGGGAAGAGCTCAGTTCTCCAAGGTCCCTAACCCCAGAGGCAAGGACTGCCCTTGAAAATGTAGTAAGGGCTAAGGAAACCAGACATGCCCATCGAGTCAATACTGACTTACCTTTTAAATTTCTCATTCTAGGGAAGTTGCCACACCTCCACGGCCTCATCTTTCAGTGGGACCAGGACCAGAAGGACCCCTTCTTGATCATAGAGTGGGTGTTTTCAGTCATCAGCGATCCAAGACGATCACAAGGCCACATGAACTGATGGCTCAGCTCATCAGGAAGGCCTGGATGTGGCTTCGGGAACTGGCCAGTATGGACTTTACATGCATTCATTTGCCATTCAATCTTTCAGGAGAAGAGACCTCCCCTGAAAATTTGACAAAAAGGACATTTGACCACCTCTTTAGTACCTATTGGGGACTACAAGTTTCTCTGTGCAGCTATATTGGGCAAATTTCAATGCATGTCCCTGCCCATAAATTGTTTAATAAAACATTTAATTTGGTGCCACGGGAGCTGAGAAGTAGAGCTCCCCTCAAAGCTCTGTTTTTACCCATGTGTCCAGGGCATCCCATAGGTCAGTGATGACCTGGAAAGATGCTCAAACTCAGCAATGGGAGACAGATACTGAATATGTTGCAGGTTCCCCTCAAATTGCTGCGTTGGCAGCAGTTGTCAGGGCCTTTGAGAAATTCCAGGAACCATTTAATTTGGTAACAGATTCGGCCTATGTTGCGGGCATAGTTGCCAGAGCAGAACATTCAGTTCTGAAAGAGGTGGCAAATGACACACTTTTCAGCTTGCTCTCGAAACTTCTATACCTCGTCTCCCATCGTGAGCAACTGTTTTATGTAATGCATGTCAGGTCACATACTGATTTGCCTGGCCCAATCTCAGAGGGAAAACGGAGAGCGGATTCCCTCACAGCCACGCTCTTGGAGTTGACCAGATTTCCTGATCTTTACCAGCAGGCTAAGCTGAGTCATCAAATGTTCCACCAAAATGCACCTGGTCTGGCTCATCAATTCCACCTAAGGCAGGACCAGGCCAGAGCCATCATGGCCACGTGTCCCCAAGGCCAGCACTCAGCCATGCCATCACTGGGCGCTGGAGTTAAGCCTAGAGGCGTTGGGAGCTGCGAGGTGTGGCAGACTGATGTTACTCACTTCTCAGAATTTGGCCGATTAAAGTACATTCACGTAAGTATTGACACCTTTTTGGGAGCAGTGTACACTTCCGCCCATATGGGGAGAAAGGTGAGCATGCAACTAAACACCTGCTGCAAGCCTTCTCCGTGCTAGGTGTGCCAAGGGAAATCAAAACTGACAAGGGCCCAGCTTATATCTCCAGGGTTTTCAAAGAATTCCTGCAGGAGTCGAGGGTGAAACATAACACAGGCATGACACAGGCATCGCTCATCTCCCTACTGGCTGAGCCATGCTGGAGCATACCCAACAGATGCTCAAGCAAGTCCTCCAGCACCAATGGGA
>VXBU01005277.1:4978-17968 GCA_013400315.1 Bombycilla garrulus
ATTTTATTTAAAAATATGTTTTCTAATAACAAAATTAGCCTGTACTCCAGGAGCTGAACATGACCTTACACTACAAGATAGTTTCTGCTATTTTATTACAAAGAATTCAGCAGTAAACCAAGGGTAGCAAGCACTTTTACTAGAAGAATGGTTTAAATTATTCCAAAAAGGTATCTTTTTGACACAGTTGAAGGAGACTATCTCTCTTCTGTTAATTTAAGGAGTAACAAACCAACTGCAGGTGTTTTATTACCTACATGGAATATTTGCTATATCTGAGAAAAATGATCTATATTCTACACAACAAACACAGGGACACAAACAATTTAGATCTCCTGTTACTAAAAAATAATGGGGTAGCATCCAATGTCCTTGTAGAGGTATAGTGGTAGCATGCAACTCCTGCAGCAATTTTCTTTTCACATCAGCAAGGCNCTGATACACAAAAGTCTAATCTGGCATCTCTGACTCACAGACACACATGAGTTTTCACTAGTGGATCTCTCATAATTGATACTCAGAACTTCATGCTTGAATCCACTTTCTCATTCCTCAGGCTACACTTCTGTACCCAAGTGTCAATTTATCTTTTTGCCTGTACTGCAGCACTCCTAAGTAATCAAAATTTTCTTGTTTTAAGTGCATAGGACCTCTGCCTGTGTCACTCTCCAACTCCTGTTTTCTGCTGAAGGAGGGGAGAAGGGAACATAAACTTAAATCTAACTCTGTATTTTGGACAAAATTGAATAATCAAAATTTACATCTAGATCCCTGCTACCCAAATTCCATAGCATATGTTTATTTCTTTTGGATTTTTCAATATAAGTCTTTCATTTCTCTGTCATTCTGTGTTAATTACAGCAGTTTAGAATATGTTTTGTTTTCATTTTAGACAACAAGAACCTGGTCAAGTCCAATTATGTTAGCTCTTGACCTCATTATTGATTTTTTCAGATACAATTACATTTTGTTCTTCCTCAGTTAATACAGTTTATATTTGGGGTTTTTTTTCTCATAAGAAAGATATATATTCAAGCATTAGTAGTATGTTTCAATTTGTTCTCAAACTATACCTTTGCATAGGGTTAAAGTCAAGTACCTGGGGGTGAAGTTCTTCCATGTTTGTTTTTTTCTGGTATTGCTGTCACTGCCACATATGCTTGAGTCTGATTTCCATTAATTGTGTGGCTTTTTGTCTGAAGTCTTTTCTTGTGCACTATTAATTGTATATGCCATTTCCATTGAAATTACAGTACTGGAAAACAAACAAACAAAAAGCACCATACAAACTAAAAGAAAGAAAACCACACTTAACATGAGAAGTACCTTAGCATTTATTCTATGATTTTCTTTGTTAAATTTGCTCTATTCATTGAAAACTCCTTTCCTTCAATTGAAGGCAGAAAAATGGGAAACACACCTAGCTATGGGGAAAGGTAGTATAGGATTTTGATTATGCATGTCTTAGACCCTCTCTCATATAGCCATATAAACCATGACTCTGCTTCATTTCCCTTACATCCAGCAGTCAAGGATTTAAAAGCACTTCCACTACAATCAAAAAAATAACCAAAAACAAAGCAAATTTTTTTTTTCCAAATTCCCAAAAGTTTATACTCTAAAAATAGACTCCTGCCTTCAATTTGCTGTCAAAAGAAAAATGCTCTCCATATGAAATTCCTTTTACAATTTCATGACCTTACTAATTTCAGATGCTGTGGAATGCAGCTTACTGCCTCAGCCCATCTGACACTAGAACAATTAATTCCCTCTATTTCACTTCTCTCTTTTTTATCTCTCATCCCCAAGTCTGATGAAAATCTGATTGAAATTAATCTACTGATAAATTTGTGACAATATGGGTTATTCTAAATCCAAGCTTAAACTCTCACATGCCCACAAGAAAGCACAGTAACAGGTGCAGAATTTTGGGGGGGAAGTAGGAAGTAGAAATTTTTAAACTGAAAATAAATCCTGACTAACATTGTTTATTTCCTTTATGTGGTGAAAGGCTGCTTATGTGCTAAATACTAGAACGAGAGGTAGGACAAAACATGTACAGCAATGGACACAAAATAAGGCATAGAAGACTGAAAATGCAGAAAGAAGAGCTCTTTGCTCTATAAACATGTGACTTTTGCTAGTTATTTCTGATGCAGTGAGACAACTTTCATATATTTTTGTTCAAATTTGTTTGAAAATTATGGCATGCAGATCATAAAATATTAACAAATTTTGCTCAATACCTGTGGCCTCAGGCCTATTGAGTAACTTTATATTAGAGGTACTAACATAAGACCAAAGTGGGAAGAGACCATTACCTCACATGTACAAATGCCCTCCAATTCATTGTGGACTGTACTGCTCTTAATTATAGGCATATATTTATTGATTTAATTTAAAAATCTTTTTGCATGGGCTCGATTCTCTGTTTAATAAAGAAATTAAGTTATTTTTCTGAAACCGTGTTGAGGACAAAGGGAACAAAGACAGGAAAAGAGAAGGGAGAAAGATAACCTAAATTACATTTTTAGCCTTGTCTCTAGTTCTTTATCTCAACTTGTGTTACAGTACTTTTTCTTCTAGCATCCATCACTAGAAATAAACATGGTAAAGGTTAACTCAAGAATTTTTTTCTGCTTTTCCTTTCTCCTTTCCCATCACAAGGGCATCCATTTTCATGTTTGTATTTAGTCAGATTATATAACACTGTATTCTAGACTTGGCCTCCGTAGGAGCTGTAGTTCACCCTTGGTTGTTGTTGCCTATGATGCTCACTGTTGCTGGACTCTAGGGCTGTTTATTTAATTACTCTTCCTTGGTCTACTGCCAGTACAAAACAAACAATAATACAGTGTGACTTTGACTTTGCTCCATGCTCCTTCTGTCTCTTAACTAACAAGCTGAACTAAACTAACAAAAACCACAAAACCAAAACAATTAAAAAACCCACACAAAACAAGAATGGGAAAAATAAGGACTTTCAGTTAAAAATGGATGAAACCCATGAATCTTGTCAGAAGAGCCCAAAACACATGTTCTGCAGAAAAAGAAAAAAAAATAAAAGTTGTCTAAATAAAGCTGTATTTTGGCTGGAACCAAAATTATCTGAAACTAGGGTTTACTCGATACAAATCAGAATTTAAGTCACATAGTTTCAGTACTGTAATCCACAACCTCTTCATTCAAAATTGTCTCCCTTATTCTGAAGGTGCCTTGAGGCATCACTGCATGATAAAAGTTTTGCCTTCACCTAATCTTGCCTTTCTGCATGTCTCAGAACCCTCCCCTACGTTAGAAGTGTAGCACTTAGACAAATTTTAAGCTTAGTCAGGAGCTTAGAAATTTTCCACACAGGCCTCTAAGGATCTCAGTCTCATGAATATTCTCTGATCACACTAATATATGGCAGTTGCAAAAGACCACTTGGAAAGATATAGATAAGACTAGTCCTTTTTTTTAATAGAATTGTTAAAGAAGAGATTGTGGCTAGAAGATACAACCAAAACTGATGAGTAATGCTTTAGCTTTTATGAAGCAGCTTGAGTATTAACATGGTATTCAGTCCCTGAGAATTCAAACCCCGCCTATCTATGAAGGATTTGAATATATATCTCCTATCTATTGAGACACTGTAATAGATCTCTTCTAATCTATCCAACAAAAACATTTCTGTCTAAATTTTTTTATGGCAAAAAGAGAGATTAAGAATAATCCTATGTCTCTATGATTAAATCACTCATTCAATGAGAGACTTAGTAATCTATGTTTCTTTTAATACTGACATTTTTATATGAAATGCACAGCCAGGTCTTGAAATCCTTTCCTTGATTTAGGACCTATTGAAACATGCGACAGAAATTTCAGTGCTGGTATAAAACTAGTAGGAGGAATCATTTCCTATTGTTCAAATTCATGAGTTTGGTCTGAGGGAGTCTTTCTGTTAATGCTTCCTACTGTCACACATAATGCACTGAAAAACTGTAGGCATTAGCTGGGTAAAGCTATTGCAAAGTATTGCCAATGACTAAATGGAAACAGGTATAGATCATCCCTCATAATGGCATTACACCAAGTTCTCTATTACTTTATTCCTTTGCATGACCTCCTTCAATTCACTGGAGCTCTCCAGATATAAATGTAGGGAAAGGCTTATGTATACTAACACTGCCCCATGAAGGTGCAGCTACTGAAGGTGAAGCTGAATGGCAAGCATTTGCAAGCATTGAGAGCCACTGAATTAAAGGTTATTTAGTTTTTTAATGGACAAAAATATAGAGAAAAAATATTTCATTGTTACTGACTTTTTCTTCTCCCTCAACCATTCTGGATCCAATTTTAAAGTTTAAGAATTTCCTTAGAGTACCCCCAGATCCTGCTATATTGTAGGAGATGAAAAATGTATGTGACTAATTTGCAGAAATCTCTTAATTAAAATAGGTTTCTGCCTGACTGATACAAAGATCAGAATGCTCTGCCAATTTCAAAGCTTTAATCAAAAATTACAAATGCACCATACATAGGAACGAAACAGCACAGGACAGATGTGGGGACAACTAAGGCATTGTCTTGATCATGATTTATAGGATTTGGTGGGAGGGGCTGGCTGGTAAAACAATGTAGAAAAAAGCAATCATCCTTAAGGAAAAATGCCACTGAAATGTCAGGAAGACTAGCTTGGACATGTCAATGTCAATGTCTGCTACTGCTAATGATGCCTAGTCACTACAAAATCTTTTACAAAAATAGGCTATAGAGACTTCTAGGAAATGCAATGCCTTTGAGAGCTAAGATACAGACTGATACTGTGAAGACCTGTATGCCCTTGACTCCTCTGGACAGCAGACACTTCATCAGAGGACGACCAGAAGTGTTACACTTGAAGGATAAGCTACAAAAATAGCATTTTATTTATAGCAAGAGATATAAAACATAGAAGAAATAGAGGAAGATAGAAAAGACTGTAAGGAAAGAATAGGTAAATAAATCAAGTTATGAATACATATGTGTAGACAATGAATATGGCTGGAGCTGAATAAGAAAATACTCTCAATTAATATAGACTGTCTATTTTAGCTCCAAGGATTTAAAAAAAAAAATTCACATGATGCTAGGGAATTTACTGCTCTTTCATAGAAGGTCATTGAAAGCTGATCTCTTAATATCTGAAGCCACTTCTTACCAAGCTGTGGTGGGATTTTTATAACTTATTCCCTAAAACCCTTGTTTGTCTGAGACTAGCTTCCAGATCATTCAATAGATTTTTATTTCAGCTAAACTGAAAAATGTTACAAGTTATCATCCATGATAAAATTAAAAATGCATCAATGCAGGTGTTAACTGTTACAGAAAATGAGTAGCAATTTACGCTTGGGATAGGTTTACAACAGCAACGACGACAACAACAGTAAGGACACTAAAAGTGAGGTTTTGGGGTTGCATTTTGCTACCAGATGTAGATTTGGGAGCACATAAAAAACACGGCTCAAGTTTTCATTCCAGTCTGATGTTTTGATGGAAATGAATTTTTGTCCACAGTAAATTTTTTTACTAGTGCTTTCTGTTCATGTTCATTTTTTCTTCCATGTAGTCCTTGCTTTCTATCCTTTGTGGTAAACATTGATGCAAATCTCTACCCTTGCCTCAGTTTTCACTGGGAGTGGTGTTAGCTAGAAATAACAATATAAATGAGAATCTGGACCCTGTAGGAAAACATGGGATATGTGAACCACATCTTGAAACATTGTAGTAGTGATATAAAAAAGGAAATGTTAGTGGTTTGGTCATGCAATTTTCAAATTTAATAAATTTTTTAATGATTTTTCTAAATCACACTTTTTTTCATTATGGAGGAGGAAAATATAAATTTTGTTTATTTTGTTTATTATTTCCTCAACACTGTAAAGTTTAAAGATTTTATTTGCAAGTTTTCTTTTCCAAAGCAAGTGGTAGCTTCAACTTGATATCTATCATCAAAAAATAGGTTCATCAGTAGGCAAAAATTATTTCCTCCACATCTTCAAAAATCACTCAAAAGTTAAGAATTTTTCAGCCCATTCTGTACCCAAATTAAGATCACCTTTTTTGCCAGTATTCTAGAGATTTGGGGTCATTTTTTCAAAATTATGCATTTTTTGTTCCATAGATAATGCTACAGTATTGTGCATGTGTACCTTGGTCAAGGTAGACCAGTCAAGAATGGAGATATCTATTCACTTTTACTCATTACAATGGGTTTTCTGACCACCTCAGAGACCTAGTATTTTACACTCCTGAAAAAGTGAGTACTTCAGCCACATTGAAGAGAATGATCCCAGTCATAATATTTGAGTATGGCTGAGGGAAGATTTATTTCACTATCAAAGGGAGAAAAACAGATGATGTCTAGACTTTGAGTATGCAGGTGATAACAATATTGTCTGTAAGCAGACCTGTCATAGAGACTTCAGTGTGAATTTATTTCCACATGAATAAGTTATTCAGTATTCTTAGCAACTCTAAAATACCATATAAATTTAATTCTCCTAAAATGGGAACCTTTTTTCTTTTTCTCATCTGTTTATCTGCAATTACAGGATATTGCACTAGTGGAGAGAATTTTGGCAACCATGCTAAGAGAGATCAATAGTATATCAAGCTCTTTGTGATATAAACACTAATTGGAAGTGTGAACATGTTTCTTGCAAATGCTTCTAACTAGTATTCTTGGAAGTCAGACAAAAAGTTGACATCTGAAATATCAGATGAGTATTAGCTATGATAGATTATAACATACTTG
Organism: Bombycilla garrulus; assembly: GCA_013400315.1. Classification (NCBI taxonomy): domain Eukaryota; kingdom Metazoa; phylum Chordata; class Aves; order Passeriformes; family Bombycillidae; genus Bombycilla; species Bombycilla garrulus. The sequence continues at coordinate 11,757 of VXBU01005277.1, forward strand.
CTAATTTATGTAATTTTAATTGGAAAAGAATAATCATGAATTAATTATTAGGAAGGATATTATCATCAAGGCAAAAATCTGCTACACTATAAAGACACCATAACATCAGTACTTGCGTAATAATCTCAGCTGCCATGGATGTCACCAGGAAATTAAAGTTTTAACTCCTGCCAGGAGACTCTGAAAACATTGTAGCATCAAACGTGGTAGAAACATCTCTCGCCTTAAGTAAAAATGAACGTGAGAAATGACCCAATCACAAAGGTTAAGTGACATATACTGACATGTGTCCATGCTGTTCAATTTTTCTCCTTAGTACTGTATAATATCTGGAAGGTGATGGACAGTGGAAGAAGCCAAACCTGTTCAGTGTTTTTCACGTTTAATTTGGAACAACTGTCTCCAGGCTGATTAATTCAGCATGTAGAGATAAGACCCCAGAAGATCATGAGACAGAAGGTGAATGATGCAACAGCCCCAAAAGAGAGTAAACTGCAGTGCAACAGGTGGCTGAACTGTCAAAACAGAAACACAGCTGTTTAGAGGTGTGTATGGCCAGGCATTCATTGCAGGCCCAATTCTGAATCTATTTTTTGCTGTATCCTATCTTTTTGCAGACCCCAAGCACAAATTATATGTATCCCACAGCTGCCAAACCTTAAAGACTCATCCAATGTATATAATACGTTATTTTCTACAGAAACAAAAAGACCTGGAGGATTTTATCAGACATAATGTAGGAAAAGTTGATCATATAGAGGCTTTTGCAGACATTCACACAATACAGAACAAAATTTCTTTTGTAGTCTACAAGAAAGCTTTAGTTTTTCACCTTCAAATTGCTGATCTAAATAACTGATCGCACACTGATTTATTCATTATTTTTATTTTTGAAGGTATAAAATGTAGACAGAAGAGGAAATGAAGAATGAGGAAGAGAAGTATTGCTAGCATATGATATGTTCTACAGAGCATATTAATAAAAATCCTGTTCCATTTCAAATGAGGTGCAACTCCACATCTCTGTACCAGGAGTTTCTAGTTTCCATATTCTGAAATCTTTGTATAGGACAGTACTGAATGGTGCAAGGAAGAGCATCCTTCACCTATATATATATTTTTACAGAGATAAAATGTTAGGTAATCTTTATCTTAGTTATTGATGACTTTTCAAACACCGATTTATATTTTGTTTTAGCATTTTCTGTTGTAAAATAAAATGGGCTAGTAGGAAAGGATTCAAATACAGTTATAATTAAGCAAAAATATATAAAATTCTTTAAGCATTAATCAGCATTTGTAAGAATCACTCATGAAAAGGACGCACCATTAAAAAAGTTTTCTAACATTTTTCGTAGTAATACTGCAGGATCCTGTGAAATAACCTTTCTCTGTTTGAATTGCATAAAGGTGGTTGATATGTCTGCCTTGATGTACTTCCCCCTGTAGTGTGACTTGATGTGACTATTGAGAATTCAATAGCTCTCACTTTCTCTCTTAATCCTCTTGAAACATTCACGTGTCATTAGGATACAAAATATTTTAGAGTATTTTAGAATGTTCTCAGTTTGTGAAATTACTCTGTTTTAGCCTAGTCAAGGAGCCATACAATTCTATGGTGAAAAGCAAAAGGAGAGGATTCAGTGAAAGAGAATTTTTTAGGTGAGATTAGGCTTGGAATAGAGAAAATATTAGTCTGAATGCTTGAAAAGAACAAGCAGAGAAGAAAATAAGAATATGCTTTGGCATACATTTCAGCAGATATTGATAAGAAATCTCAAGTCTTGGGAACCTAAGCACTGATTTAATGTAAACTGATACTTGACCAAGGTCTCCAAATTGAATTATAAAAAACAGGCTTTGACCATACATGACTACAGCATTCAGTGGAAAACATTAACCGGCCTGTTTGTTTTGTTACGTGATTGGTGTTTGTTTTGCTATTTTGGTTTGGTTTTTTAAATGGCATATTTGGATTGTTTCTTTAAATTTAATATTGCTTTGAGTAATGAAGTCACTGTAAACAACTATACTTTCTGATCAGAGGCAGTCCTGGTTCCCCCACAGAAATATTGGATCTAGCTCAGAAGTAGAAACGAAGGTCCCAAAGCTATATAGCTTGAGATGCACTGTATTTCTTATTTCAAGCTTTATGCTCCTACACTGATTCTGTAGTGCTTTCTAGTTCTTTTGCTCTCTCAGTTCTAGCAAAAAAAGGCCTGTAGCCACATGTTACAGGAGTCACGCATTTCAGTTCATGGTGCTAATATTTCCACTTTCAGAGCACCTGTAGTGGGCTGATGCTGGCAGGACACCAGGAACTCATCAAACCTACTCTATCTCTACCCACTGCAACTGGGAAAGGTGAGAGAAAAATATAACAAAATGTTCATTACTTGAGATAAGGACTAGAAGAGATTACTCGCCAAATACTGTCACAGACAAAACAGACTCAAATTAGAGTTATTAATTGAATTTATTACTAAGAAAATCAGAGCACGATAATGAGAAGTAAAATTAATGTTACAACCAGCTTTACCCCACCTCTCCCTTCTTCCCAGCTCTACCTTCCCTCCCCCAGCAGTGCAGGGAGATGGGGAATGGGGATTGTGGTCAGTTCGTCACTGTTTTGTCCACCACTGCTCAGGGACAGGAGTCCTTCCCCTGCTCCAGTGTGGGTCTCCTCCCATGGGAGACAACTTTCCACAAACTTGTCCAATGTGAGCCCATCCCACAGGCAATTCTCCCCAGACTGCTGTAACAGGGTCACTCTTCCACTGGGTACAATCCTTCAAGGATGGGCTGCTCCAGCGTGGGTCCCCCACAGCATCACAAGTGCTATCAGAAAATCTGCCCCAGTCGGGATCCCCTCTTCACGGGTCTGCTAGTCCCTTCCAGGACCCTGCTCTATCGTGGATTTCCCATGAGTTCCAGCCCTCTCTCAGGCATCTTCCTGCTCTGTGTGAGTCTCCTGCACAGGTTGCAGGTGGATCTCTGCACCCCAGTGGTCTTCCATGGGCTACAGTGGCAGAGCTGCCTCACCATGGGCTACAGGTGCACAGCTACCTCACCATGGGCTACACCATGGGCCACGTTATCTCAACTCCTCTGTCTGAGGTACCTCCTTCTCCAGTGACCTTGGTGTCTGCAGGGCTGTTCCTCTCAGATACTCTCAGCCCACTCTACTCTGGCTGCAATTGCATCTGCACAATTCCTTTTTTTCTTCTTAAATGTGTTATCAGAGAGGTGTTACCATTTCTGATTGGCCTGACCTTGGTCAGTGGCACACCCATCTTGGAGATGGCTGGCATTGGCTCTGTGAGACATGGAGGAAGCTTCTGGCAGCTTCTCACAGAAGTGTCCTTTATAGACCCCCTGTACTAAAATGTGGCCATAGAAATTAATACCACAAAAAATACAGGACTAAATATTGGGAACCTGTATTAGTTGTCTTTCAGTCATTGTTCAGACATTCTCCTTACTGTAGAATGGTTTATCAAGATTCATTGCCCTGCCTTAAAACCCAAGTCTGACAAAATTAAAAAGCCATGACATATCTTTACTTTCAATCACTAGTATGAGGCCATGCTTAAGTTAAAGTACACTAAAGGCAAATGGGGAAATTAACACCTGTCACTTAATAGTAAGGCAGGCATTGTTTAAAATTGTTCCTTCCAAGACTAAATATATATATATACATACTAACAAAAATGAATCATTATCATACACTAATTGAAATCTTGTTTCTGTTGCATTTCAAGTCATTGCAATGAAATCATATGAGTGCAATTGACTGAAATACATAGATAGCTGTTTGTCTGAACGCACCCGTACTATTGCAGTGATTAGGTGTCACAAATTACTCATCTTCTCAACTAATAAACACTGTCATTTATACTGAACTCAAAAATGCAAGAAGAAAAAGTTCATATAAATCCCATCTTTCCAAAAGTAAAGAATACAGATTAGTATGTAACTTCATAAATTGTATGAAATAATCTACCTTTCAGTCTCAAAAATATAAATAAAAAAAGAAATTATTAAAAATACGTAAATTTTGTAAACCAAGTACAGTTAGTGACATCCTTGTGCTTTACTCTCCTGATAAGTAAAAACCTCAGCAAAAGTTCCTTGCTCTTTGCTGTTTAATGTCATTTATTTATTGTCATCTCCTAGGACTATGTCTTTGTGACTAAATCAATATCATGTTCAGATCAGAGATATGAAAAACTTCCTATATTTTTACTATTAAACATTACCAACTGCCATTGGTAAAGGTAACTGATGTTGCTAAGTTGCCATGCAACTCAAGATTACACGTGAGCAAGAAAAAGTAACGAAAATAAAGTGATCTTCTGCCTTCTGAAATATGTTTCACTACTTCAGAATGGCACTATTTCCTTCTAGGAGATTGTGTTTCCTCCTTTTATACTATGATATTCTACTGCAACTTTGTACTTCTTGAGAAAGATGGGGTTTTTTTGCAAATTTTCATTATTTTAATGTGAAAAATTTTGGTCTTTTTTATCTATCTCTCCACCCATCCCCTTCCTGTAGGACATAGTTGCATTTCTAAAATTACAACTTTTCTCAGAACTGAGAATTTGACTTTAGAAGGGTAGTCTACTAATTTTCATGTCAGTGATACAGATTTGTTTCAGCCCCTTTGCACTTAAATACTCAATGTAAATTCTAATATAGGTTTTAGAGACATATTTAGGGTATTTCTTCACATAGTTTCTAATATTTCAGTGAATGTTTTTCTCATAATCAACCACATTAAAATAGTGCATCAGAACAGCATATTATAATCCTTGAAATATATTTGGGAAACTATAAGCAACTTTGTACAAAAAAAAAACCGCACAACTATTTATGAAATAAAAACAGAAAACAAAATTAGAGAAGAGGGTGAGACCTGTTGGCTGTCCCTGACTGTGTTATTTAATGGTATTAGTGCAATGGCAGCTCAATGACTCTTGCAATGAGATTATCTTCTGTAACCTTTAAGTCTTATTGTCCTGCTTATAATTTGGCTTGATAAATCAGCTTATTATTTTAATTTAAAATACTTATCAGCATTGTAAATAATGTGTATATGCATGTAGGAGTGTGTGTGTTTAGTGACCTCTAAATATAAAGAAAATTGTACTCATACAAAACTTATTAAACTTTTTAATTTTTTAAAATCACTTCACTGAAACATACATCATTTCTACAAAAAAACCTCCTGCCTCAGGTATGGGTTCCTACAATTGTTTCATACTGATAGACTTCTACCAAGACATATATTTCACTGAAAATGTCTACTTTTAAGCACTGATGTCCTGCAACAAGACCAAATATGAAATTTAAGTGAAACATTATATGAAAGATATTATCTGCACTGATTTTTCATTGCCTGTCATATGAGGATGTTTATGATGTGCATCCTCAAATGGGTACATCAATTCTGTAAACACAAATTAAGTGTTCTGCCACCACATGAGATGAATGGATAATATCCCGCTCTACTAGCACAGTTAAATCTCAATGAAGTGCAGTCACTTTACCCTAGCTTACGGATAGACCTCAGGAACAGTAATCTGGAATCTGCGCCTTCCTGTAAGAACCTACCAAAGGCCTTTCCATGCAGAAGAAATAGAGAAGAAATCAAGGTTTAATCAACAACTGTATTTCTGACAAGATATATTATATTATTGCAGCTTTGATAATAATTTAAGCTAGCAATTCAGAAAGTATTTTCAGCTAATGATATACTAATTCACTGTTAACTGCAGGATAACTATGTATTAAAATAAAGAAGAAAATTAGTGTTGATTTAATTTCACCAGATATTTGAGTACTTAGGGTTTCAGTTTCCAAAAACATGGAGCTTGAGTCAACATCGAGTTTCTTTCAGTTCCCTTGCTTTATTCATGTCTTCTCTTTTTCATGGACACCAGTATCCTCAACTTCTATCTGCAGAAGAGCTGTTTTTTGTGTATTATCTACATTGAAACCCATAAAAACCAAACCAAAACCAAAACTCAGACAGACTGGATATTGCTAGATATTGAGAAGTGTAAATGATAAGTGATTTGATCTTTACGGTTTTTAGCAGTATTTATGTGTACTGAATAAATTGTAACAAATAGCTGTTGTCAGTTCTCTTCAAGGCATTGCTATGCAACAGACAACACAGAAGAAGGGAAGGAAGGAAGGAAGGAAAG
>VXBU01005277.1:23445-40922 GCA_013400315.1 Bombycilla garrulus
ACAAAAAAGAAAAAAAAACCCAAACCAAATAGACAAGCTGAATACATTTGCAGAAAGCCCTTCTTTCCATATGAAATTTGACACACCTTTTACCTTAACATATCATGCTACAAATGTAGAAGCCAATCTGTAATGTGTATAGTTAAAACTCAGGGGTAATAAACAAGATACTCAAAGCTTCAAATGTTCTGCACATTCACAGTCTCTCACCTTCCAGTCACAAGTATCAGTTGCAGTAAAAAGAAATTGCTGTGAATTGTTGTCCTATGGGTAAGCACTTGCCATTTATTACCACCAGTGCTGTAAAATAGACTGTGACCCCACATTTTCATGGCAGCAGTTTCACATGATTTACAGTTCTATGGGAAAAGTAAGCTTTTATTCACGTGGAGGGGAAAAAAAGGTCTGACACCTAATCAAGGTGCTTCATAAGTTCCACAACTAACAAATTTTCACCCCAGGAATTTTGTTAAGTTTAAAACACACAGGTTGGCTCTTAACCTGTAACACTTCAGATAGTGGTTTTGACATAAGGGCAAAGCCTGAAGTTCTAAACTTAGGATCTAGCTTTACCTACTTTAGATATGATTACTGAGAACTATCATAAAACAGAATTAAATCTGCTCAGAAGTAAAAAATGAAACTCGTAATTTTCAGTTTAAAAATACTGAATTGCTATGAGTTATATAGACAATAGATCCCATAAGCACATTATTTTTTATTTTAAATTTGGAATTTACTATTGATGTGCTGAACATAAAAATCAAGAATAAAAATAAATTATTTATAATTAGTAGTTTTTTTAAAGCTCAAACTGTAAAATTGCTGGTAGTATGATCACATATTAATACTGTTAAAGAAGCAAAGCCAATAATGTAGATTAACCTAAAATGGAGTAAGAGGCTAATACAAGACAGATTCTAAGTCCCTACTTGTAACACATTAGGAACTTAAAATATAGTCAATTTAACTGTATAATGTATTGTCTCCATTTGCAGGCAACTCTATATGGCTAAATTCAGAATGCGCTTGTAGCTGTTTCTCTATATAAAATGGTCATTGAATTTTTCATGGGCAGGCTATGCACTATTTCTATAACAAGGAAGATTAAAAGTTTCCATGCTATATTTGAAGACTCCAACACAATAGGAAAGACAGCAAGGGAAAAAGGAGACAGGATTAAAAAAGGAAAGTTTTTAGAATAGGAATTTGTAGAAATATGAGAATTAGTAGCTAGAAGAGACATGCACTCCAAACAATTATCTTGGCACAAAGGTTTTTGTGTTATGGTATCTGCTGAAGTGCCCCATCCTAAAAAAATGTCTAGTTCCATCATGGAATATTTGAAAATAATAATTCTGGACATTTACTGTCGAAAAATCATCCAGGTACCATACTTTTCCCTGATGTCACAGTGATAAAGTAATTCTGCAGTTATTCAATATGCAATATTCATTTGGATTTCTTTGGAAGTCTGTTGGACCTCAATAACAAAATACCTATTTATGACAAAACAAAATCATGTCTGCATGCCAGTTCCATTTAAGCTTGCAGCCCTTTCTTTGTAAAAATCACAGGATCCCAGATTCCCTGGGGTTGGAAGTGACCTCTGAAGATGATCCAGTCCAACCCATTTTCCAAGGCAGGGTCATCTAGAGCAGGTGACACAGGGACTTGTCCAGGTGTGGTCTGAATGTGCCCAGAGAGGGAGACTCCAGGACTTCCCTGGGCAGCCTGTTCCAGTGCTCTTCCACTCTGAACATAAATCAGTTCTTCCTCATATTGAGATGAAATTTGTGGTTTATGGACATTGTTCCTCATCCTGTCATGAATTTTTTTTTCTTGTGTTTTAATACTGTTAGTGCTGTGTACTGTTAGTGTTAGGGTTCACCTACTTCTGAGCTCTGTGTGCCCTAGTGTTGCAGAACTCTGTTTACAGATTAGGTAGTGTCTCACAGGTTCAGTTCATAATAAGTGTCAATATTCATTTTCATCTAGATGTCACTGACAGCCTAATTGCACTTGCATATCTCACAGGACCTCCTATAGTTTCTCATGCCTTAATCATTATTTCTTTGTTTTATCCCTCACACCAGGATGTGGTGGATTTGGTTTTGCCAAACCTTTCATGGCAAGTATCGTTTTCTCGACTGTGCTAAGATACGAAACAAACAAAAAGAGATTGTCCAAAGAAAATTCTGCTCTGTTAGTCTGTGTCCTCTCTCTTGTTTTTAAATTAATGTATCAAGCTATTTCCTGCTAAGGATATATTATTGAACTAACTAATTAAAATATTTAAAATCCTTGCAGACTTTGAATGTAATACACTTTTGTTTGATCTTTCCTTACTATTCTTTATAAAGCTATAACAAGATGTCCTTTCTCACATATACTATTAGTTATTTGTAATTTATTACATTGAATATTTATTTGTATATTAAGTAAACACACAGGATTTGATTTATTGTTTTCAAAATAGTACAGAAAATGTCTATGTGAGTTTGGAGGTGCCCATGCTCTGGAAACAGTGGGACTGAAGAGTAGACTTTGTGAGGACAGCCACTTTTTGAGGGGCTTCCCTGAACCTTACATTGCCAGTTGCAGCTTGGTCCAACAAACCACAGGGCACAGCTGAGCCCCACAGCCACAGGGTGTGGTTTCTGAAAAAAGTGCATCTCCTCTAGAGTAAAAAAATCCCCTAACACTAATCAGCAAGTGATTTCCCTCTCTTTATCTCAGCTCATGAGCTTAGTTAAGGATGCAAAGAGAAATAATGTCTGAATGGACATCTTTAACTGATGGTCAACTTACCATGATGTTGTAGTATAGACATGGATGATGAAACTTCAGATTAATGAAATATGTCTTCCTTCTAAAATAAGACAAACACTCTCAATAACAGGAGTACCAGGTAAGGACACCCTGAACAAAAATTTCTTCCAGTGGACTAATCTAACACATTGCTAGAAACTCGTCAATGAGACAAAAATTTCTAAATGAAAACATTTAGAAGGTTTTCAGCACAGTAATTAAATTTCCCCTTCTGCATGCTTGCAACTCACAACATAGTTAACAATATTCAAGAAGGAAAGAACCCCAAAAGAATACCTATCATCTAAAAATACTCTTACACCTATTTTTTTATAATCCACTAGGAATTTTACATAATTATCCACAAAGCAAATTCAGTTAGTGAAACAGAGGTGGCTCCATAATGTTATGAGATTCTCTTGCTTCAGGTATTTTGATGATAGACATGAAAATCATAATGAATTACCAGTCACTTTTCTTATTTGCTGATTGACTTCCGAATCATTAGAGAACATTATTTTCATTCTAATCACAGTTTATCATTAATCTTTTACATTGTATGAAGGAAATGCTCTTCCAAATGCTACAAGAAGTCCTCTCTATGAAGTAAAAGAATACCTAAGAATTAATTATGACTCTTTTTTCCCAATTATATGTAATGATTACAGAAAAATAGGGAAGTAAAAGGAACCGCTAATCTAAACCGCCTTTCCTTGAAACAGATAAATGAGCAGCTTTCCTTTTGTCCCATATATGTCTGTTCTCTGCTGTATCTGTTGTCACCTACTGTATTGAGGTTCAAGTACTTCTGTAAACCTCCACTGCAGTCTGTCTGTTTGTACCCTCAGGTTAGAAAATGATTGGCTGAGTGCCTCAGCGGTGGTGCCAAACTTCAAATATTTTCGAGGACTGTTGATTGCAACACACTTGTTTCTGCTGCTGGAGGAATGCTTAAATGTTGCCAAAAGGCAGTGTTTTTAAACTTTGATTTCAGAGGAACACCACAATTGTTAAATTTCTGCAAACCTATGCTGTAAACAAGATTAAAAAATAGTTAGGTATCTGGAGCTTAACTATTCCTCATTTTGATAAACTGCTGAAAAGGAAACAGAAGTATTTAAAAATTGCCACTGTTTCAGTCACATGAAAAAGAATGAACTATGAGACAAAGCACACCACACTCTGTAATTAATATGAACCATATATTTCAAATATAAACCACTTCCCTCTGTAAAATAGTAGTTATTTATGTGCAAGAGACTTTTTTTTAAGCTGCCCCTGAATGAGTATAATTGTTGAAATTCAAAAGCCTGCCTAGATTTTTTTTTAATTCCTTGCTTAGACTGAGTGAAAATGAAATTTTTCTTTTCCTATAACATTGTCAGTAGACCAAGTGTCTCTTAAACCACTCCAAAAACAGCTAAAAATTTCAGTGTGAGTTTAATTCTCTTCTTACCCAAAGATTAGGTTCTGCTGCTTAACTTCTCTCCTTTTCATCATCCGTTTTCTATCACCATTCTTTTGTTTTGTTTTTTCTTCCCCCCTGTTCCTTTTGAATTGAGAATCTGTGACCTTTGAAAAGAGAGCTGCTCTGTCTTTCGAAATATGCTAATAATACATGATTGGAGAAAGTTTGCAGTAGTAATGCAGTACTGAAAATGTTACTGATAGTATTATACAATTCAAGGTCAACGTTAAAATTATTTGCATGATTATTGAACGCAATCTCCTTCAAAAAGTAAAAAACCTTTAAAATAAATGAAGAAGTTATACTGGAGCATGATTTTTTATTTGGAAATGGTGCTCAGAGAGGAATATTTTGTTAGAGACCCTTCTGTGTCAGAAAATTAATGTAGGATCTCATGACTTTGCTATAAGTTACAGCTGTGGATGAGACTCTGCCAAGTGAGAAACAAAACCCAAAACACATTTCTGCCTCTACTCTTCTTATTTTATCTTAATTTAATTCTCTTTCTCCTCAACACTTTCTCCTGTCATGCTCTTGAACCCTGGGATAATAATTCTTCTCTTGTACAATACTAATGCATCTCTGAATTCCCTATCAGCGAACAGCTTTCTTCCCTACTGATTCAGCCATTTTGCTTCTCTCTCAGATAACACAGTTCTCCTTATACCCATTTCTTATTCATCACACTCTCATTTGTCCCACACCTTCTCTATCATCTGTGATTTCATTCACTCCTCACCCTCCTGAAGCTTAAAGGAAAGGGAATAAATCATGAAGAAACTTATGTCTCATTTTTCAGGTCTGTGCTTGTGGGTTCATCATATGAAGCAGAACAAGTTCAGGTCAGCTCTGGCTATGGCTGATTACTTCTTTGGAGGCTCAGAATTCTTCAGCAAATGCAAACTGTGTGTCGTCTCTGAATGAAGTGAAATTCAGCTTCAGAGCTCAGCAGCAAATCTTTAACAGATCTTTCCTGAATTCATGTCAATAATGTCTTTGGATTTGAAATTCATGATTAAAGTGTGGCATGCCATTTTTTTCCTTGATAAACAGAAATGGCAGAAAGCTGAAAAGCTGTTTACTGACACCCTTGTCCAAAATTATAGACATACTACTCTCTCTTAACATTTTTTTTCAATTTTTCCCCTCTATAAATGTTTTTGTAGCCTGTGGATCCTTTTATATCAAAATTTGTAATTGAATTGGTGCAGCATATTCACTCAAAATATCTAAAGTTTAGCAAAATTATCAACAACAGACAACAGCTTTGGAACAGGAAGCCTTAGCCAGCATTAGCCTGCACTCTATGTGTTAGTATCTGCCCAAACTATAATTACAATTTTTAGCATGTAAATTTTATATGAAGCACCATCAGGAGCTATGACCTTCTAGAGACCTTTTTTCGATTCCAATTATTTCAATACTGTGCCCCTTGCATACCCAAAAATATGACTAAGTATTCTATTTTGAGCAATTCTATATTAACCAGGACTAAAATATGTATTAAGTAAAGACATTTGTAATATCAAATGCCTGTCTACACATTGCAGAGAATATTTTGGACAGAAAGTAATCATTTGCCTGCAACTAACATTTTGCATTTTTTAATTGTTAGCTGAATTCATTGGCCCCAGAAGTATTCTGACACACGAAAAGGATAATGATCTAGGAAAACTGAAAAGTGTGCTAATGATTAGGCAAATGAAAAAACATATCTTTACTCTGCATGAATTGTAATAAAAAGGTTTGATAATGTACTCAAAGCATTACTTAGTGACAGAAATGGACATTTAGAAGGATAAAAATAGAAGAAAAAGCAGAGGTTATAATTTTATAAAAGTAGTGGTACGTTTCCTACTGAAGCAATAATAATGGAAATAAATATGCCACCTTGAAATCTCAGGGAACTGGATAACCCTTTCTTTGACAGATGATGAAGAAAATTCTGTTTATACTGAAGTTGTAAGTTTAAACTATTAAAATGAAAGCTGTGGTGATTTTTATTATCACTTTGGTACTTCATTGGAGTCAACAGCTTTTTCTGCTCCTTCTGTCTGTAGTTCAGTTTTTAGCTAGCTACCTGAAGCAAACTAGCTGCAAAATAAGAAAAAATAATTGAGCATTTTGTGAAGAATGGAAGGATACAGGTATTATTAAATTCTCTGACCAGTTTCCCCAGTTGTAAACAGCACTATAGCAAACTTTTCTTTTTTGTTTCTAGGAGGCTGATGGAAGGACCACTAAAGAAAAAGATAGGACAGGGAACCTAACTTGTATAAGGTAATCTTGAAAAAGAAATGGTATGGAAAAAAATTCCATTAATTTAGGAAAAACAATTTTTTAAATGCAAGTGGAAAAATCTACATGATCAATGAATCAGTTTGGGATAATGTTATTATAGGACATATAAGCTTCTAAAATTATTGAAACATGACAAGGCTATGTCACTAGCAGTAAGCTATGTCTTTATTAATTACAAGCATTTATCTTTGAACCCCGTTAGAACTTCAAGTCTACCATTTTCTGTTATCAGCTCACCTTCTGTGAGACTGGGAATAAATCTGTAGCAAATGCATTAACATTATTGCCACATCTAGATTTTGCCTTCCAGCTTCAAATGAATATTAACTAAGCAATTCTGTGAGGAAATGTTTCTTTTGAAATTTGTGGCTCTGTAAGCACTGTTTTTGACAGTGTTGTTCCATTCAAAGTACTGAAAGTAAAGTATATTGCTGTTTCAGAAACAGTTATTTAGCACATATTTCCAAAAAGAAGTTTTATTATGGCAGGAGGACAGCTACAAGCAAAGGTAGGGGTGCAGAATCTAGGCATTCCCACAACTCATTATCTTGCAAATACATGGATTGCCACAGCACGAAAGTAGTGACTGTATTCAAAAACAGCCAACAAATCTCTCACAGTGAATAGTTACTGTGAGAGGCTTGACATGAAGAAAGTTGAAAGCAACTTTTGTGCTGCTCAAAGACTCATTCAGGCATGTAGGGGGTGAAGCTTTATGTCGTCAGTTTAATAAACTGGTTCATTTTAATTAAGCAATAAGGTATGGTAAGGCATAAACTGTGCAGCATTAATTCATTGTTAGTGTACCACTGTTAGCTATGAGGCTGAAGGATGTCACCATCAATGCAAGAGGGCATGAATTACCTCCACTGAGAGTCCATTTTGGAGTGTCTTATGGCCACTCTAAAAATGTTAGAATTTAAAAAATATTTTTTATTTTTAATTAAAATTGTGTATGCATACACAGCTTTGTTTTAAACAATTCCAATTTTTTTCTATTTTTTAAAGTCTATCCCTTTATCAGTGTAGGATTTCACCTCACCCTGCACACTGCCCATTTGCAATGAATAAGTGGCAAAGATGGAAGGGAATAGTTAGGGGTTTTTTTTTCTGTTTGGCCATGCCATTTTCTTCTGTTTGCTGTGCCTGAAATTTCATCTCTTCTCTGAAGGACTGGTATGCAGATTTATCACAAATATATAAAAAAATACGAATTCAGTGATTAAAAAAGAGTTTAGATTAAACTCAAGCTGAAAATCCCTAGTGCTGAACGGGAGGTCAGATCCTTTTCTCCTGTTTTGCTGCTCTAAATATTGAGTACATCCTTTGCAGTTCAGCAGGATGAGTCCACTTACTTCAAGGAGCTGCTGTATTCAAGTAACAGAATATTCTTTTTTAATGACTGTCACTAGAACATGATGAATCTTGCAGAGCATTTACTCGCTTTGTGTCTCTTCAACTACTGGAGAATTCATGTGTGTTGCAGAGTGGAACTGTTGGAACCCAGGGTGTGGGTAGTTAGGGATGCGACTGGAAGATTTCAGGCTGTCTTGGGTAAGATGGGACCCTCCTCTGAGCAGTTACACAAGCAGAAGGATGTGATGCAGTGAACCTAAGTTTTATAACCTTCTGTAACACTCAATAAAACGCCATTAGCCGTCTACCACATTGGAATCCAGGGAGCTGATGGACCGAGTGGCCTGGGGTAGGCCACTGTGCTGTTTCTGATCCAGGCCACTAGGCCTCAGCCAAGGCAACACCAGGGGGTTCCTATGACATCTCAGAATGATCCAAACCCTGGTCAGGAGGCTTTTCAGCCTTGCCAGAGGTGTCGGAGACCCTGGATTGATACTGAGAATGCCTGTGGCTTTGATTTTAATCCATGAGACAAATTACCAATTTATAAGAAGAATTGCAAGTCACCAGAGTTTAAAGAGTAGAATAGTAATAATTATAGATGAAAAGGGAAAGGTTTGGACCCATGTTCAGGGGGGGTTTGAGATTCTGGACAGGGGGGTCTGGGAGTCAAGATGGAGAATTCTTACACATGGCATGTTATCTCTTTTTCTTCTTCCTAACCTCCATCTTCTTGGTGATGTTGGCACTTTTGGATTGGTTTGTTAGAGAGCTGGACAATGTAATGTAAAGGTCTCGGATTGGAAATTAATGGTAAACATTGAATACGTAGTTGATAGTAGAAAATAATAGAGCTGACCCGGGGTGCGACAGTGTGCCTCGATCTCCCTTGCAGGACACAGTGTGCAGGGCAGAGAGTGTGCAGGACAGTGTGCCTCGATTTCCCTTGCAGGGCACAGTGTGTCTCTGGAAGTTTTGCTGTGTCAACCTCGGCAGGGCAGAGAAATCTACTTTTGATAAGGAACTAATAAACTGCCTTGAGAACATGAACGAAGGACTCCAGACTGTTTCTTCGGCTCAGACGGCAGGGAGAAAAGGACTTTTGTACACTGCGGGAGAACCCGGGACAGGGAAGTCTCCAGCAATTGGTGTCCCAGGCTGGGCATAAAGACCACCAAAATTGGCATCCTCATGGTGGGCTCCAGAAGAAGGAGCTCCAGAAGAAGCACTCCCATGAAGAGCACCAGAGGAAGGACTCGCACAGCAAGCATCCTTGGATGAGCTCAAAAGCCCTGGCTCGACAAGCTGAGCACACACCCTGAAAAGCAGCTTGAGAAAGGCATCCACCAGAGAGACCGCAAGGAAGAATTGACCTCTGCTGAAAAAAAGGCCATCTCCAAACTCGACTTGGAAGGGAGGAAACATGGGAATTCCTCACCCTGTGATCTGCAGGACAGAGAGCGGGGTAAACCATCCGATTTGGCTTTGAAGATTTGCTTTTGGGTAAGACAGGTCAGATTCAGAACATGACAGGCACACCCAGACAGGAGAGAATTAGCGTAGATTCATTATTTAAGACAGATTTTTTAGCAAGTAGTTAGTAATGTTTTATATAATGTAGCAAAACAAAAAGATAGACAAGCATTATGGCTTTTGTCTCCAGCAAGGAGAATGCAGGAAGTTTTATCTTACAGAAACAGAAATTTATCCAGTTGTCAGAGGGCAGTTCAGGGTCCCTCAGAAGCTGGGGAGAGGTCCCAGCCTGGCCATCAGCTGGTGGGGAAAAAAGGTTTCTCAATGCTTAGCCATCAGGAAGCAAAATCTGGGATGTCTAGCTATCAGCAGACAGCTCCACGGGGCCAGCAGCCCAGCATACACACTCTTGAGTTACATCTCACCCAGCGTTGCCCAACAGTACTATTGTCCCATTACCATGGGAGAAAAATGAAAGTTGACACTTATTAATGTATGTCCTAGGTTACAATGTAAAAATGTGCCAGAGGGTCTGTATTCTATCTCCATCTTCATTAATTGTTGAAACCAGGAGGGGCAGTGTTTTCCTTTGCCTCCTCCCCTGGACTATCTTCTGCTAATGGGCCATCAATGCCTTGCCTCATGAGTCATAGATAACCCATTCCTGTTTAATGGGCCATCAAGGACCCATCACATGACTCATACAATGACATCATCCCATTGTGTGATGCTCCACCCAGGGGGAAGAGCCAAGGATTCCCACCTGGATATAATGTGGGGATTGGGACAGAACAAGGAGCCCTTACCCACTGGTTTCCAGAGGACAAGAGCTACCAGACCTGTCTACAGGATCGCCACTTCAGCAAGACCACTTCATCTGTACTGCTACCACCACCATAACTAGCAGGGTATCAGGTTGTATTCTGACTCTGTCAGTGGTTTTGTTTCTTTTGTATTACTTACATGTATTTTACTTTTTCCTATTAAATTATATTTCTGACTTGGACTTTCTCATTGGTTTTGCTTTCAAACCAGCACAATGTAGTAAAAGACATAACATCCTTGGTACTCTTTCAACAAAATCCTTATATTTTATTTTAAAATATATGCATACTTTATTAAAACTAGAAATATAGTATTGATTAATGATGCTGATGGACAGACAAAACCATACTAATAAGACAAAAAACGGGTTAGTAAAATTTAAAAATCTTCCATCCATTCTTACAAGTTCTGTACTAATTATCATTCCTTTCATTACTGGTTTTTTTTTCCATGTGCCAATTTTAACATGGTTAGTACCCAATGAAAGAATTCCTGCTTTATTTTTTCATTTTGAGGATAATATGTCAGTGCTGAGACAGGTCCTAATAATACAAGCTGGCAACACATTCTGTGCCTATTATCATCAAAAGTCAATTTCTGTCATAATATGAGACCAAATGTATGGAATATCCCGCATATGGAGCACATTGTATGATTAGATTTCTTTATGCTGGTGAAAACCAATTAACAACACAATAGGATATGATACAATACAACCGCCCCATCTCATAACAAAGTAATTATTGCATCTTTTCCACACATTAATTCGGGATTTTCTTTTCCATATGGTGTATGAAAGAAAGTAATTGGCAGTGTTAAGATGCTGTATTTGCCAAAAGTACTCTTTGGCAAGCAGTAATTCAGCAAGCAAATAAGTTTTCATATATAATTAGCTGATGGAATGACCACGTGAAATAGGTAAATTTTATTATTCATGAATAATTAATATTTGTGAATATATTGCTGCTAATAGTTTTCTCTAAAGAACTATTTTTGAGACACTTAAGAAAAATAGGTAATTTTTTTTTTATATTAAGAGCATCCAAATGTACAAGACAGTATAGAAGCACAGCAATGTCTACTGGAAATACCAAGGTTTTGTATGGCCAGAAAACAGCACATTGTTTTGTGCAGTCTCAGGGGTTAAGTAATTCATTTTATCTTCACAGAAAATAGCAGCAAATAGAAGTTGGAACTTCATTAAGGAAACAACTTGCTCATGATCACCTGGGCTGGAAGTGTCACTCTTCAATAGAGCTTGCCTTCAAACTGCAAGTTTGTTCTGTTGACCTAATTTCAACTAAACACTGGATTGCAACTTAGCTACAAATACATTGGGCTTTTAAATGATTAAACTTCCTGCTAGGGAAGAGGGAGGATATTAATGTTTTTGTTCTGTATTCTTCGACAACAACCAACAAAATTGCTAAGTAGCTCAGAAATGGTCTAAAGTGAAACTGGCTTCACACAGTCCTCAACAACATAAGTTGTCATCAATTTCTCCTCATCCCAAATTGATACTTAAAAAACCCAGAAAAAAATTATCAAGTTTCCTTTTTCACACAGTACAGTGAAAGAAATCAGTACATCTCATCTGTCTGATTCTCACACAGACTACACGCTAATGCTGATATTTGCTTCTAGTCATAAGCAGAATACAAGCTACCTTTCTTGGTCAACCTTAAAATTAGGGTTTGATTTTCACATATCTGAAAGTAGAAAGTTACAAGTTGGTAGACTTGTATTCTACCTATAGAAGAAGCAATAACACTGACTAATAGTGTAGTCTGGACACTGAGTAATTGGAAAATTATTTCCCTAGTGGTGATCAATGTTAGAAGAGATAACTGAAAGATGGTTTGTAGCAATATTGACACACACTAAGGCTCATGTTTGACATGTTCAGGTTTACAAGGAATTAATTTTATTACTGATTAGACTGATAGGAAATTTTGTGTCAGTTTACAATTTCAAACAATGTGATTTAAAAGATAAGCAACAATATTTTTATTTGAACTGAAATCTGAATATGTTTCTTAAAGAAGATACATAAGCATGTAGATAAGTAATAGCTAAATGTGTTGAACATAACATTGCCTTTATCTTCATTAGTGGAGGCATTTAAGGGTCTAGAAAGTTAAGAATTATGGGAAAAATGAAGAAATAATTTGCAATAAGTATGCTTGAAGAACAGGTTAATAATCTCTAGATAAGCCTACTATACTACTTCATATCTCATTCTAAGATTTTTTTATCAAATTCATTTGCCAGTGTCACTAACATAAAGGCAAAACAGTTTCAATAGAACATTTTTTGTGCCACTATCGCAACAAATCTGTGATAGTTACAGCAGCCATATCTCCGGTCTTCAAACTTCTTGAATTTTTCATAAGCTTGGCTGTTGCTCAGGCAATTTGTTTATTATCATAAGGGAGCTTGACTTGGTTTCTTTATTTGAGAAGCATAACAGTGGGGAGAAAAACAAACATTGTTTTCATTGATAGCCACCCTCATACTGACAGCAAATAGATATTTGGAAGTCTGACCTTCTCTCTGCTTTCTATGGTTTATGATTTTTTTTCTTTGCTATTTTTCTTTGCAATTTTATGATTGACATAGGATAAACTGTTTATGAAAGAATATTAGAATATTAGAATAATCATAATTTGTGAGAGCAAGAAGAGAAAGGTAGGAGGGAAGGTGATAGGCCTGCAAGCAAGATAAATGCTTCAGATTTATGAAGCAGCCACGTAAATTTTAATAAAAGTTCAGAAAGTCTAATGTTGCAGAGAATCTTCACAGACAAATTGCAAATGTATGCAGCATGGTACACTTCTGCAAGGCTGCAAAATAGCCACATTAACATCCCAACATCTTTAAAATAAAAGATCTGCAAAATTACTCACTTGCCATGCATATTGAATATTAATGACATTTAATACTGCACTTTATTAACCTTTTACATTAGTGGTCAAAAATGAAACATGCTGGGAACAAATGCATGACAGAAGGGAAAATGTTTCTGATGGCTATTGGGCTCTATTTGACAGTTAATAAAAACCATCAAGTCCATATTATGTTAGATTAACCAAGATCTGGATTCTACTTGACAAGCCATTATTATTAAAGGCAAGTGGAGGGTATTTTCAAATACACCCTGGAGTGATGCGTGTTAAAATATGTATGGCAAACCCTTGAATGTCAAGGACATTACATGCAGTGTATAATGGAAAACTGCATGTAATGTGCAGTTTGGGAACTATTTTATGTACCTCTGAAGACCTCAAAGCATCATAATGAATGTTTTATTGAAAGCTGTCATACTCAGTATTGGGACCAGCTGTATTGCAGATATTTATGAACAGTCATCAGTTCAGCAGCTCACTGCTTCCGCTTAAGTAGGAAAAGAGCAGAATGGCCCATCTTTGCTTGTTTGTTCTCTCTTCACTTCATCACCTGAGTTATTCTAACATACTAATTTAGAACTGTAACTTTCACCTTAATATTATTTTTAAATACACCAAAAGCCTTCTAATTTTGGTCTCAATGCTGAACAAGGATTTTATTTTCCAAAACTCATCCATTTTCTGTTCCATCTCCAGATTTTGTTCTATTGAATAGAATTATTTTTATTTTACTACTCCTTTGCACTAATGTTTTAAGATAAGTTAGGATTTAGGGATATATTTGTTGGGAAATCTAAAATTAAATACAAATACTTTTTACCAGAAGTTTATGGACTTTAAAAGTTTAACATCGTTAAAACGGAAAAATCCTCATTTAGCTTTGTAATAATTTTCTAATAGAGAATCTCCTTCATACTCATGGTAACAGTTCTGTTTTAGCAAAGAAAGAGTATTACATCAAAGGTAACTGTTTTCTCTATATAAAAAGTAATTTTTGTACAACACATACTGTTCTATGATATGCCCACTGCCTTTGACCTTCTCCTTTTATTGTAAAAGTAATGTAATGACCAGCTAAGTGGCAGAATAGCAATGAAAAAAAAATCCACAAAGATTATTCTACATCAAAAAATATTTTACGCAATTTTTTATATTTTTTAATTTCCTTTTTTAAGTACAAGTGTTTTGAGCTTTATGAGTCTTCAGGTCACTGTGATCTGCCAGTATTTATCAGGAGAGGATGCTCATTTCTTAATGAACCTTTTTACTTTTCGGTGTGAAATACCATCCCTTTATGTTTGACCAGGACTTGCTGAAATTTAAAGTGATGAACAAAAAAAAAAAAAAAAAAAAAAAAAAAAAAAAAAAAAAAGCCACGGGTGAAAATTATAATGAATTAATGTGCAAGTGGTGGCTTTGAGCATATATACCTGCTAGAAGGAATAAAGGGGGAGAGGCAGAGCACAAAAGTGCTTCCTCTGCATGAAAAATGTGAGATAGTAATGATGATTTTTCAATATGTCCACAGCTTATTCTTGCTTTTATCCCTCCTTTTATCATGTCTAGAGACCATGAAAAGGACATTAATATTATTCTCTTCTGTGTATGGTAATGTCCATCCCATTTAGATAATTTCTGTAATTTGCCACAAATTTTGCAAAACTGTAATACAAAGCTTATTGAACCCTGTTTTTACAATGAAAAAAACATCTTACCTTTGTGATGGGAGAGTAGTTTTCAAAATTTCCAATTTTATATATTCACCATTGTAGTAACAGAGCAATTCCCTTACCTTTTATTCAGTTTAGGTTTCACAGAAATCCTTTGTATGATGCAACTTATAGGAAAAGATACCGCTCTGAATGTCAGCACTTCTTGACTCAATTTTCTAATTGAAATTTAAATTGTTACATAAAAGACTACCACATTTATTCATTAGCTAGTAGAAAATGATATAACATTTTGGAAATAAATGTGCTTGTGACAATTTAACTCCACACAAATGTGTGAAGTTTTATCGTACTTCATACGCAGTTATCATAAAATTATTGTGAATGCTGGGGAATAGGAAATTTAGATTATCTTATTGTGCAAGCCTTGTAAATCCAAATTTCTTATTGTATGCATAAGGCTCTTAAACACAATCCTTGCTTTAGCAGGGAGTTGATGGTCTCAGTGGCCCCTACCAACTCTTCACACTTTGTATGAATCTCTATTAGTACTAATAACTTCCAGCGACACCTGACTTTGCTGTTGTTCAGATCTAGAAAAGAACTCAAGGGTGTACCTTTAGGAGTGGTGGACACTTAGTCTTCCCTTTCTTATTTGATTTCCAGTTTTTAACTAAGCATAATTCTCTGTAATCATGTGTAACATTAGCATTTCTAGGTAAAAAATATTACCAGTCAGATTGAGATAGGAGAAAGTGTTTAAAAAGTGTTGGAAGAGAAGTATTGGAAGTATTCCCCTTGAACTATTTTAATAATTTTTTATGTTAAAAAAAAGCAACAAACTTCTTTGTTTCTAAACCGCTGATAAAATTATCTTTTTTCCCTAGTTTCTCTGTTATGAGAAAGAGAAAGTAATCATTCCTTATTCAACTTTTCCTGATTAACATGGTTTTACATACCTTTCAGAAAGCCTCATTATGTTCCAGGCTAAAAAAATTTCTCTTGTGAAAGCTTGACTAAACTTTTTTAACCTTTCTTCTGCACTTCTCTGTTGCCTTTTTGTTCTACTGCATTTTCTTTTGTAGCTGATCAGCCTGCATAAATGTGGCTTTCAAGTATAAATTAAAAAAAAAAATTGTAATTGATATAGTGGCACTTTACAAGTTCCTTCAGAAACATTTGTAGCATTCTTCATCATTACATTTGTGTAGCTCTCAGCGGTACTTTTTATTCAACAAACTATGGAGAATAACTCCAAAACATATTTTCTGGGCCTCAGTAATGGAATTAGTTTATGTTATCTGTCTGTGTCTATAGCCAAATTTTTTTAAAGATTTTTCATGTGTGTTTCTTTTCATTAGCTGGTGTTGATTTTTAGGTACCAGTAGTATCATGAGATACCTTTAATAACAATCTTGTGTATGCAGGGTTTTTAAAAAAATATTAAAAATTGCATTATTCCAAATATTTTTTCATCATTAGAAGATATTTAGTCATCAGCATTCACAACTTATTTTGGATCACATGGACATTTTTTATAAAGCTCAGCTTTTTACATAATTTTGATATTCTGTTGGTGATGTATTTTACGCATAAACACTGACTAAATACTCTGAAGTTTTTCTGCTCTTTGTTTCTTGTAGTTATTAATTCACAAGTATCTTTCTTGTAAATTGATATTAACATAAATTCTTGAAGACTTTTCAGAAGGAACCTTTGAAATACTTTGAAAACTCATGTTTTTATTACTAAATTTTTAGATTTTGAATAATTCCAGTCTTTCTCATCTGCATAACTATTTGGACATTAAAGAGATATTTGTGTGAGATTGATACCAAGATATCAATATGTGCCATATACATGTTTGATATATTTTAACATGAACCAATAAGTTCCCAATGACTCATTTTTTCAAAGGACTTGCATGTGGGTTTTTTTTTCAAATTATGATAATTACTGAGTGCATTTTAAGAAACTGGTTCTAAAAGAGATTATTGAAATATATGGCTTTCATTGGAAAGCTGTTCTGCCTTGTACTCTACCTGATCCTCTGAAAGAGAGTACTTCTGTCATGACATTGCTCAAAGACCAGTGTAAATCCCCAATGAATCATTCATTTCTTTCTGTGCTGGTTTGAGATTGATTGATAGTTTGGTGGGCAGGAAAACAGCCACCCGTGGAAGTGAGGTGTGTTTGTGAATTTCCCATGAGCCCAGTGCAACACCAATTGTGGGCAGTTTTAAAGACAGACAGGGAAATGAGTCAATTAAAATTGAAATGCATCTCAGTACGATATACATTTGGCACAGGACTGCCCAGGAATTGCTCTCTTTCCTTCTGGCCTGAAACAGTTATAGACGTGCGGCAGCCTCGGCCCGAATCCCCCCCCCCTCGGCCACAGAGGCCTACGGGAGGGGGAGGCTGTGCTGGGCTGTGCCAGGAGCTTCTCCCAAGGGAGCTGTCCCGGCAGGTGGTGAGGAGGATGGAAAGGAAGAGCTTGCCCCGGCCCGATTCCTTCCCCGCAATTTCCTGGGGGGGGTTGGGTCATGCCATACAGGGCTGGGCCAGAAGAGAGCCTCTCTGGAAGGAACTGTCCCGGCGGGGAGTGGGGGGAACGGAGGGATGGATTGGCGTAAACTTGGCAGAAGAGAAGAATTACGCACCCCC
>VXBU01005288.1:0-10708 GCA_013400315.1 Bombycilla garrulus
CTTAATAAGGTTCCTATACCTGGTAAGAAAATTAGGTTACTTAAGAGCTATTATTCCTTTTTACCTCAATGCCCTTGTGGCTCACGTTGGGCACCAAAATCTGTCTTGGTTTTGAAAGACAGGTGCCTGAAAAGGAAGGCAGGTCCTTCTCTTGGAATAGAAAATGTAAACCCCCTCCCTCCAAATCATTAAAAGGGGCTCTCAGGCAAAACATATGAGGATAGGAATAACAGTTCTTTAATATGTATAAACAAAATAAAATAAACCAAACAAACAACAAAAAAACCCCAACAAACTACAACCTAATAGGAAAATTAGAAAATGCAGTATTAAACAACAACAAAAAAACAAACCCTGACAGTTAGAATACAACCTGACACCCTGTCAGTCAGGGTGTTGGTAGCAGTCCAGTTTGAATGGTGGCTCCAGCAGTACTCCTGAAGTAATAGATGGTTCTGTTGAGGCAGAAACCCTGTAGAAGGGCAGAGTTTTCTTCCAATGGTCCAGTGGTGATGTTGAAGGGTCTGATCCTTCCTCTGAGAAATCTAATGGGAGAAAAGGCTGCTCCTCTGGGAATCCAGTAGAAGGCAGCTGCCTGTTCTGTCCAAATGCCCAGATTATATCCCGTGGGAATGCTTGGCTCCTCCCCCTGGGCAGAGCTTCTCACAGTGAGATGATGTCATTCTCTGAGTCATGTGGTGGGTCCTCACAATGGCCCATTAAACATAAATGGCTCCCGGAGGGAGTTATCTATGACTCATAAGGCAAGGTGTTAATGGCCAATTAAGAGGAGGTAGTCCGGGGGAGGAAGTAAAGAAAACAATGCCCCTCCTAATTTTAACAATTCATGAAATAGAGATAAAATAAAGACCTTCTCTAATATGTTACATTGTAACCTAAAACAATAGGTTAGCAAAGATATGAGATCAAGATCAGAAGAGATACTGACCACAAAAGAAAACCCACCTTTCATAAAGAAAAAAAAAAAAAAAACCCACAAAAAACCCCCAAAGAAATAAGGAAAAGAAAAAAGAAAACAACCGAACCAAACCAACTAAAACAATATGCAAATCTAATGCAGTATGCAAGATCATATTCTGACATAAGAGTGAATGTCATGCTTCAGAAACACACAAGAAAAAGAATAATTATTAAAGTGACTTTGTTTATTTTACTTATATTTAGACAAATTATTTTTTGCATGTTATTTATACAATGAAATTTATACATAATATGAGAGCTTGCAAGAAAAGCAGCAACAACCTGTGATGTTCAGAGGTCTTAGAATAAGGCATTAGATGAAGTAATATAAATCTGTCACCTCATCAAGTGCATTATAAAAAAAGAAATTGAAAAAGAATTGTTGTATTACCCAACAACAATATTCTTGTACCTCATTAATACAAAATTTTTTTTGAGATTTTAAATGATTGAATAAACATGTTCCTTCATCTTGTTGGATGCAGTTGCACATGCAAGCATGTTACACTGGAGGTCTGATTTTGCCCCAAGTAATTAGAAATGTGGAGGAGTACTCTGATATTTTTCTTAAGCCCGAGGACATCAGGCTTATCCAAAACTATATAGCATGCATTTAATAAAGGTGTAGCGGTAGTAGATGCAATGGCTCTTGATTTTGCCTGCTCCTTTTCAAATAATTTGTTTCCAGGAGCCAGCAAGCACCAAGATTCCTAGGAATAGACATCATCAGTCTTGCGCAAAGGCTAAGCAAAGAGCATTCTGACTCTCCACTGCACTTCTTTTTGCCAAAACTCCCTTTAGCAACTATAGCTGACATCCACTTTTTTTGGATGACTGCCCACCGGAAGATGTGCAGTAGGGTTTATAGGACTTTGCATTGTGTAAATCTAGGGTGCAATAAATAAACTCTGTTTTCCTGCTTTTCAATTTACACACAGCATTCAGTAAGTATTACCTTGGATATCTTACTACTATATATTTCTGGCAAGATGACAAATGATGCAAATAGAAAATCAAATCCTGATGTTTAGTCTGAAGCCTGAAATTTCTTTCCCATAGAAGCAGCTTGAATAGGAGTGTTTCCAGAGGTTTTGGCAAATTTTGGCTGCTAATGTAAATTTCTAAGTACAGTAATAAAGAAAATTTGAAACTGAAGTGATTTCTTCAGTGATTGTTTGCTGTTTGGATTCCTGTGGTTGTAATCAGAAGTGACTTAATAAAGCAGCTGTGGTTCAGGCTCTGTTTTGCAATTTCAGTGTTATCCATGAAGCAGCAACATTACAGTTGTCTGATAAATTACATTCCCTCTTCTGCTCCTAGTTGCAACTTGGTTGTACTCTCTTCTTTAAGACACAAAATAGAAGGAGGATTACTGAAGTTCAGAGAGGCAGTGTCAGTGTCAGATGAACTGTAAGGGACCTTATCACCCAGTCTGTGATCCAACATTAACTGATTCTGCTGACTTCTACCAGCTGTAAAATAGGCTGTGCCATACAATGGAGAATCTGCCCAGTGTGAGCAACAGAGGATTACAGCTTGACCTACAAGCCAGGAGTACTGGTATTGGACAGTCTGTGAGTAAAATATGTGAGATATATGTGATATGTACTAAATCCCTTAGGGAAAAAATTACAGCCCTTATCACAGACCCATAGAACAGCTTGGGTTGGAATTGGCCTCTAAAGATCACTTACTCTAACACTCCTGTTGTCAGCAGGAATGTCTTTCACTTGATCAGGTTGATCCACTACATCCAGTTTGACCTTGAATGCTTCCAAGGATGGAGGATCATCTTTTATAAATGACAAGATTAATTTCAAAGTCTCCATATTTTTCAGAAAATTTGATGGAAAAAAGGGCTAAAGGGTAAAAGTACAAAATTTTCAAAGGAAGAATTAAAGTTACAAACCTATGGAAATTTATAATATATAAATATTAAATAAAGGCAATGAAAATACTTCAAATGGATAGCAGATCAATATAATGCAGAATGTTAAATATGCATGTTTAGAATCTCACTTTATGAGAAAATTTCTCTTCAGTCACTTTGCACGGAGTATTCTATTCTGGAAAAAAATCTGTACATTGTAATATAAATAATTCCCTTTTTTGTTATAAAAATATTATATTCAAGATAATAACTTCCATTCTTGTAAGAAGAGTTAGCAAATCATTACTCCCATTGTAGCAACTTGTACTATAAACTGTTAAGAATCAAAAATGCTCTCTGCTCCACTGATGGAAATTTTCTTTCAAAGACTGATCTACATTATCCTACATTTACTGTTTCCAGTGTAGCTATATCACTGGCATTCTCCTTTAAAATGCAATATTAAAGCAATTGTCAGTAAATATCTCTTGTATCTTATTACAGCATTTACTAAACAGATGATTCTCTAGAAGGAGCAAAATCAACTATATCATCTGATCCTGAATCAATGAGCTCATGAGATGCCACTGTGCCAAAACAGCAGCCCATTGGTACTAGTTTTAAATACATAGAAAAGCATTTGAAAATTGTCCAGTTAATTTCCTCAGAATCCAAAGGGCTGAAGAAAACTTCTATTTTCAAATATACTTACAGAATTTAATGTCTGCCTATTGAGAGACACAGCACTTTGCGTCCTCACAAACCTGTGTAGGCTATATTTCAGTTCAGTTAGGGGGAAAAGCTAGATCTTACAGTGCTCAGTCATCTTATGCAAGGTATTTTTTCTTCTTTTTTTATCAGAAAAACTGATAAAAACTGAGGTTACAAGCAGTAACTCCTTGTGACCTCCTTATCAATAATTGGAGAACCCAAAAATCATGTTAACTGTGCAGCATCCTGTGATTCAGTAAATCTATTACTATTAATATAACAACATAAAAAGACCTATTTGTGGTCGCACACAGCCTGAGACAGCCTGAGAGGCCTGCAGCTCTTCCCAGGCTTGACCTGGGGGGTTGCAGAGGCCTGAGAAAGACAACTTTTCTCAGGCTGTGTTGCGTGCGAAAACTTCTGAAGGAATACAGAGAATTGTCAACAAGATTTCCACCTGCAGTTTGTACATGATGTTTGTCTTTCAGAGGATTGTTTTCTTTCTTTTACCAATCAGTCCTTTGTTTCTCTGTACTGACCAATGCAAATTCACTTAGCTTGCTATTCCTTGCTATGAAAGACAAGGTTTCTTTCAATAAATGCTTTTCCTAGCTCACCAAGCCTTCTGAGTTCATGAGTTTTTTGTGTTGCTGTGAACTCAGCAGACACCTATTAGTAAAAAAAAAGAAGGGTATTTTTGGATACTCTTCTATGATTGATTTAAAAATGTCTTTCATCTTGAAGTTGCACAGTCTAGAGTATTTTTCCAAGTTCTCCTTTTGGTTCAAAAGTAGAACTTAGAAAAGTTTTAAGAAGTTTTAGGACACTTTTAATCCTCCCATTGAAGAGTCTGGTGTCCTTGAAAGAGGCTATTTTTAAGAAATTAATAAAACAAATAGCAAAAGTTTTGCTGTTACCACCCTTTCTGCTGGTAATTTTTTATCAGTCCTACTAAGGAGAAGGTGGGGAATTTCTGGGTTAGTATTCCTGCTTTGTTTCTCTCTCTGCTCTGGAGTACTTGGCTTGCTGAACTAAGTCACTTATGTGTTTGTTCTGCCTGATACGACAAGGAATGACATTTACTTACTGTAGCACTTTCTCTGTTTCTGGGCAAAGGAAAGATTTGCTATATTCTTAAAATCTGGTGCAAATCCAGGTGGTTCCCATGAACAACTATTCAGAAACCTAGTTGGTACTTTGTTTCATTACAGTTTTGCTCCGAGAGACTTCACATATTTGTATCTTCCTTCATTTCCAAAGTTAAATGGCAATAGTTAACTTTTATTTGGATTCTAAGATAGGTGGAATCCATCCTGAAGCTAAGAAGATTTGGATTTTGAACTTAACAAATCATTGCAATTCAGTAAAACATGCCAATATTTGGCACAAATACTCAGTGAAAAATGTTATGGTAATCAATGTTATTTATTAAAGCATCAGGGATACACATTGAAGCACACTGTCCTCTTGTATAATATAGTGAGGACACTGGTGAATGCATTAAATACAGAGGAAAAATGCTTTCTCAAAAAAACCCAACCAACCAACAAACCAACCAAATTATTTGGCATACTGTTTTTGAAGACTGGGTGATCTAGTTCTTTTTTTCTCCCTCTCCATGTAGCACTGACTGGCATCAGATAACACTAATCAAGGGCTGTTTTTTGTTGTTTGTCCCTTCACCATGTAGAATTTGATAAGCTATACTGCTAAGAAGTCCCACTGATTTTTATTTCGTGGTGGTTTTTTGGACTAACAATACATTAAAGTCTATATAACATGAAAAATGACAAGTATTTTGGCTACAATAACTGACATTCCCTGTAGATTCACTCCCACTATGAGTAGGAATTAATGTGAATTTTGTACCTACTTTAGTACCCTCCAGCCCCATTTATTAAAAATCGTAATACTGTACTTAGGTCTTCTTATTCTACTCTTAGACACATCTAGCTTCTAAACTTTATTAATGTTCAGATTTTTTTGTAATACTGTCAAGTGTTTGAGTCTTTTTCCAGTAACGGTTATTTATTTTTATCAGACAATACTTTGCATAGCTTAAGTTTATGAAATTTTCTTCAGATTGGTCACCCATAAATATTGTATTTCCTTGTGTAGATTTTTTGCTTTGTTTTGTGTGGTGCTTTTTTTGCTGACAGTGTATTGACAGCTGTATGATAAAGAGAAGCATGGAGGATTTTGTCTAAAATAATTACCAGTCCTTATGAATACAGGCACTGAGACAAATAATGAGGATTTTTTTCTTCATTTTGTATTTATTATCTAGTCTTCTGAAGATGCTATACCCCTTATTTAAAATCAGAAAATGTCTACCTTGTACTGCAGTGAGTAGTATGTGTATTTAAATAATAGATATTGAAAACTTGAAATACAACCTTTATTATTTCTTTAAATGCCGTAATTTCCAACATCTTACAATGCTTAAGTGGGATAAAATTTTCACAGCAGGGATTTTATAATTCTAGATAAACCACCCACATATATAAGCACAAAACACACATACACACAATTTATTTTATTTTTATGGCTTTGACTATTTTGAGCACTAACATTTCTCCTTTTAGTATAGCTCATTGTATTACAGCAATGGAGAAGGCCAGAGAACTGTCCAGAGGAGGTTAGAACACTACTTAAATTGTTCACATTTCTCACAGATGAATTGTTTTACTTTGGGTTGCTTATTTTTTTTTTCCATTAACTTTAAATCCAATTCAGTATTAAAATGGAAGTAGCAGTCTTTCTTAATTTATAACTGAAAGCAACAAAGCACACTCTCTCACACACATCTCAGAGAGCTAATGGGAAGAGAAGTCAAAGAAATGAGAACAGTCCCCATCAGTGTTAAATGAAGGCACAGTGAGAGCAGCCTCAGAAGGGCTTACCCACTCTGTTGATTTCAAATGGACAAACAGCAATTACTGCAGGTCAATGCCTATACAGGAAAATAATCAGTGGTCAGGGCTTTTTAACTTTTCAGAAGCAAAACCCATCACAAATCTGTCTCTGCTTGATTCCTATGGACAGTCTGTCCACCTTCTTAAGTGTGCCTTATGGACAACATGTTCTCATTTGCCCCAGAAGGAGAACCAATTAACACATAACTGTAAACTAAAGCACAGTAATTGGAGACGATCAGGAGATTTGCTTTGAAACAATGTTGAAAGTTTGAACTGTAGCCCTCCTATACATTAGAGAAATCCTTGTGCAAATGTAGCACAGCTGACAATAATGTACAACAGCCCTGGCATAGAGTCCCCCTTTTAAACTCATTGTTTATCGTATTTAACAAGAACTACCAATTACACAGTTATGATTTTCAACTGAATACACAGGGATAAAGGAAGATTTGAATTCAGATGTAAAAAGTTTCTTCACCTTTGTGGCTACGAAGACGATCTAGCAATGAGAAAGCTCTCGGTCTGTGATAAGTGCAAGTAGAATTCCTGTGGGAACCCAGGACACAGGAATATCTCTTGCGCTTGTCCTGGAAAGTTTTATTCCACAGAAGAGCACAGCTTTTAGTCTTTGGCCATGGAAAAAGCTTCCAGGACTGACACGGCTCTCTGGAGTTCAGCTAGCTCTTGGCTGTTTTGCCCGCACAGATGCCCCAGAGAGAACACTGCGCCAACTGTGGGGAAGAGTCTTGGCAGACTGCACACCAAAGACTCAACCTGTGAGCCGCTGCTCATTCTGAGGGTGCCGCCATCAGGAGGAAGATAAAGGAGAGAAGGTAGTCCTTTCTTACTTGGTGCAATCCAGAGATATTTATCAAGGCTGAACGAAGCCAAGGCAAAAAGGCAAAGCACACTACTGTGCACAGGGTTAAATACAGGGGCAGACTAGGTGGAGGGTACAATCATGGAACCAATAGGGGAGTTGGAGGGGTGGAGAGAAGGCGGAGTAAGGGGATTACTTCATCAACTGGAGACAAATCAGAACAGGGGGAGGGGAGAAAGGGATCACATGGGCCAATGGGGCTTTGAAGTTTAGGGGATTTCCAAGGGGATGGACACTTCAGGGATTGGCCCATGTGGAGGTTGACATAGAAGGGTCTGGAACGACAGGCATGGTCAAACTGATTGATGGTAGAGGGGTTGGAACAGGGGGAGGAGAGATGGGTGCAGGGTACCAACTTGGAGAAACATCGAGAGAATGAGGGCCAAACTATAATACGAGGGAGAAAACAAATTAAGGTCCGCAACACAGGACTTTGTGAGGAGTTGAGTTTTGTTAATGTATATAGTGGATAATATTGTAGTTTATCACAGGGTGAAAAATTAGATTTTGAATTTTTAGTATGGAAGGTAGATGAAAGACAGGATGGAAGATTTTGGATGTTAACTTAGTCTTCTTTTTCATCTGCTCCATTTTCTGTGGTGTTGGTAGCACAGTGATTGGTTAGACAAAGTCACAATGCAGATGTTACATGACTGACAAATAATTATTAATTGGTAGGAAAATAAAAACATACTAAGTGTTAGAAATATTGTAAAACTTAATTGGATAAGGTGTCTGTATAAGAATCCTTGAAATCATCCATTTTACATCTTTTCTGGCATATGGCCTTGGAGTGCCCAAGTCTTGTTGGCACATGTCACTGAAGTGTGCAAAAGCCTGTTGTCATCTAAGGCTCTGAATTGTGATAAAGAAGTAATAAACAACTGAAGACCCAAGCCAGCGAGTCCCACTTGTCTCATTTTCAGCCCTGGCACAGGACGCCTGAAGGGTTCACCATTAAAGAACCTACAAATGCAAAAAAGAATTTATTAAAATCCTACAAATTCCCACTCTATTTAAGACATATTCCTTCCTCTATGATGCTCCTTAAGGTTTTCCCATTACACAAGACTAATATAACTGTGTTAAAAGATTTGGGTTTGAAGATATTTGAAGGAGAAAGGTGCAGCCAGTCTTCACTGAGTCAGTCCTAGCAGACTCTATTGAGATGCCTGTTCAGGCAGCGATAGGTTTCCCTATAACTCCTGCTTTCATGCTACCAGTCAATAGTAAGCTAACTCTTAAACTAATTGTGGTATTAAGGTACTGGTGCTATCAATCCTACAGGTGGATGGCAATGTCTTGCTAAGAATGAAACTTCTTTCCATCCAATTTAGGTTTAGCAGCTTTGAAATTTTTATTAGTGGCTTCTGCAACTCAAAGATCAGTGTATGAAGCTCTTTCTTTGCCTCTTCCTCATTTCCCAGAGCACTGCTCAGTGTAATTTCTTGCCATTTTCCCTCAATATTTTCTTTAGAACACAGCACTCCAGCGTTAGTTTGTTTTCACAAAATCAAATTGGATAACAGTTAATAAATCATCATGAGCAGTGGTTCAGTGCCCTGGTATATATTAGAAGGCACTCCAGCATGAATTGTACATATGATTTAGGCACATCTTTGATTTTTCAGGAAAGCAATCTAGCCAAAATCTTAAAATTTGAAGTAAAGCACCAGACTTCTGTTGAAATACCTAGATACAGCTTTCGTATTTAAGACGTATTTGAAAAACTGTCTTACTTATGCCAACTTCTATTGATATCACAAGGGCAAAAAGTACTTAACACCTGCTAGCTCTTACAAGATATAGCCAATGATATATAGTATGATGGCAAAATGAAATAAGACTGCAAATCTGGCGTCTGAAGTTCCTTTACAAATGAATGAACATTCTCTAATTTGGAAGCTCAACCTATTTTTTGCTTTCCTTTCAAATATTTCAAGCTCTAAGGGTACCAGTTAAACTTCTCTTCACAACAGCATCAGGAAAGAGCATCAAAAACCTGAAAAAAACTAGTTTGGGGAAATTAGGGATGTAATGCATATATATGCAATGTAACATATCAATTGTCACCTTTTTCTTAATCACTGACTTGAAACAAGCTCCAGAACTAAATTTAGACATGCAATTTGTAAACCAGATTTTCCAAAATACTGGGCATTTAACAGCTTCCATAAATTCTTGCAGGTCATTGTTGAATTCTTGGTACTTATAAGTATTAAAACCCGTATATGACTGTCTAAAAACTATTTGGAAACCTGGCTTCACACATCTTTTTTTGAAAAATCGCATTCTCTAGCTGAATGCATCACGGGATGATGTAGTCTTGATTTTATTCATTGTAAGGAATGAAAAATCAAATAATTGCTAACTGAGAAGTGAATACAAATTTATAGTTCAGGAGTGCACCAGACATCTAGAACATAGAAAAAATATTTTTTTCTCTCTCTTCCTGGAAACAGCTTGTTGAAATAGGGGTACTGAAAGTACCCTTACGAAATTTCGAAGTACGATTCAGTTTGGTTGTGTGTTGGTTTTTTGGTATGCGACTTTTTTTTCCCCCAAGCTTATATATGTTATGGTTTTTATGATTCACACTGAAAAAGAGTGGTCATTTCCTACGGAAACTTCGTTGTATTGTAAATGATTTTGAATTAAGATATTCTGAAGCCTTAAGAATCGTCACTGGAAAGATAATACTTTTCCCCTCAGGTGTATTTTGATTTGATCTTATACCTTCAAATATACTTCATTTCACTTCCCATACAAAAAAAATAGGAAGAAGAAAACTCACCATCCCATCGTGAAAGGCTTGCCAATGTTGTCTGAATATATGACTGATTTTCTAGATAAAAAAATGATTTTTCAAAATAAATTATGAGAAACTTAGCTTCTATCTTGGTTTCTGTAGAGCTAAATGACTTTATAGGTAGCTATTTCTTTCAATATCTACAGTTTTCAGTTCAAATACTTTCAATTTTATTTCTATTTATTTTCATTTTTGCTTTTTCACAAACTACAGCTCTTGGAAAACAAGGAAAAAAATCCCACTGAATCTTCAAATTTACAATAGTTCTCACTGTATGCCAAAATTCTTGACAAATTCATGAAAAAATTTCATGGGAAGGAAGAAAAATAAACAAGTACATCTTTAACATTTTAAATGGGATGCAGAAAAATTCTATTTCAGTTTGGAGTCCAGAATCTGTGAAGAAGATTCTGTTATTTCTAAGAATTTTACTGGCAAGTACTACCTCTTGTATCCTGATAGCAATGAATAATTTCTGTATTTTCCCATCTATTTCTAATGAGAACTAAAACAGTAGAACCGGGGGGTTGCCTGCCCTG
>VXBU01005289.1:0-15485 GCA_013400315.1 Bombycilla garrulus
CTGTGCCCGTGCTCAGAGAGCGGCCCAAGGCCGAGGGCGGGAGGAAGGAGCTCCAGGGTGCAGCAGGAGGGAGCAGTCCCAGGGGAAGAGCTCTGGCTGCGCTAGGGAGAGGTGTTTCCCAGCATCGCCATTCCTGCCGCGGAGCAGCTCCTCCGACTGGGAGACACCTCAGGGGAGAGCTCAGGGGAGGATGGGTGCTGCTGGGCAGCTGCTGGAGGAATTCCAGAGACCTTCCCATCCCACCCCACCATCTCCCGAGCGGGAGGTGTGGCAGGGGGAGGCCCCAGCGTGCCCTGCAGACCNGCTCCGCTGCTGCACAGATGGCAGAGGAAGGCAGAGCGACACCTTCAGAGCCCAGCCAGCCTCGAGCCGAGCCTGGGCAAGACCCAAAGTGTTCCTGTGCACTTCCAGCGCTTCCTCCTCTGCACCCGCTGGCTCTCACCGACCGTTCCCCCATCCTCAGGCCCTCCCGACGTGAGAAAAGAGCCGGGGGCTTCTCACAGGAGGCAGAAGTGGCGGGATTTACAGCTATAAATTGCTCAAGTTTTATTTCCTGCCTAAGAGGTTTCTATTTATGCGGGCACACAAAGGCCTCAGAGCGTTCCCACAATCTCTCAGTGTTATTTGCTGAATCCCGTCGGCGCGCTCCGCGCTCACAATGCACAGAGGAGAACACGCCGCTGCCACAAGGGACTCACAGTCTCCAGCACACAGACCAGCCTCAGTCACAAAGGCTGGCTCAGGAGCCGGCCCTGGGAAAGGTGGAATGTGTGGGAGAGGGCTGGATCCCATATCCCACCGCCCGCCCCCGCAGGAAGGGGACGTCGGGACCCGCAGGGGAAAGGGCCGCTCCGGGGCTGCTGACAAAGGTGCTGGGTGGGAATAATGGAGCAGGAATGAGCAGGCACACGAGGAAGCGAGAAGGAGCGAGGCTGGGCTGGGCTCCGAGGCCGGGAACAGGAGCTTGAGCTCAGTGAGTTGGCCAGCAAAAGGAGAGCAGCTGGAGCAGCAGGAAATGAGGAGGCTCTGCTGCTTCCAAAAGGCCGTTTCTCCCTCTTTCTGAGGGGAAGAACCACCTCGGCTCTGAGCTGTGCAACACGTCTGTGCCAGAGCTGGAATCCCCAGCAGAGCAGGGAGCAGGGACATGGGCTTAACACCGGGAACTCCAGAGTGCCAGGGATTAACCACTGAGCAGAGCAGGATCCTGACACGGCCACAGGCCCCTGCTGCACTGCCACCACACCCTGAGGATTTCACGGCAGTTGAGGCTTTGTCCCTGCCACACGCCATTATCACCAGAGTCTCACAGAGCCAAGGCAGGTTTGGGGCCCAGTCACAGACCAAAGAGTCACAAAAACCCCTTCAAAAACCGAGTTTCACAGCGAGGCAGCCCTGGGATCTTACCTGCTGCTCGAAGAGCAAGGTGTTCAGCGCCTGTCTGCAGGGCAGGATCATCATGGGGAACCCCACTGCCACCGACATCATGAATCCCACTCGGATCATCTCGGTCACCACGTTGGAAGGGAAGTTCATCAGGACGTTCCCAGCGATGGCCTCGGTGTAACTCACGTAGCCAAAGAAGCCCACCTGGCGAGGGGAGAGGGGTTACACTCCCAAAATTTCACACCTGCTCCTCACTGAAGGGACAGGTGACCTCCTGTTGGAGCAGCCAAGTGGGAGCGTGAGGTCACCTCCAGGGCCAAGCTGCCAGCAGCACCCCAAAAACCAGGCACAGGTCGTTAATCAAGAGTGGGAACTGCCTAAAAGCAAGTTTCTCATCAAATCCAGGTTTTTTTTTCCTAGAGGACACACTTTGCTTGCTGCCAGGCCCGTGGATTGTCCCTCTCCAACAGAGGGGCTGCCGCGGCTCCCTGCAGCAGCCTGGCTCATGGGCCGAGGCCCTCCTCAGGAATTATTAACCCAGTTTTATGAACTGCTGCCTTATGAGGTGTAACTTCCTTCACAAGAGGCTGGAAAAAGCTCTCACAAACCCTGGGCAGCAGCCCCAGCTCCAGGCTGGGCCCAGGAAGAGCTGGGCCTCCACCCTGCCTCCCTCCAAGGAAACGTGCTGCTACTCTGGAAACTTGGATTCTCCCAATGCCCTCTGTGCTCTTGGGTTCATCACCTCCCACCTAACTCTGCTTTCAGCACGATGACTTATCTGTCAGGATAAATACAGATAAGCAGAAACCAGCCCCAGCTGCAGATAAATCCTCACCCCCGCGGCCCCTCCAGATTTCTGGCAAGGGAAGAGAAGGAGAAGTTCCTACCATGATGTAAAAGGTGGTGACCACGTTTAGGGAAGAAGCAAATATGGAGCTCATGATTTTGACAGACGGCTCATCCAAGCTGTCGTAAGTAGGCAAGACCTGACTGTAAAAAGGATAAAATCTTTAATGAAACCTGCAGAAAAAGGGGAGAAAAACCCCCAATCCCAGCCCATCCTCTGCCTCAGCCCAGCAGCAACGAATCCCTGACACCTTCCCCCCCTCCCGGAGCATAAACACCTGCTGCTATTCCACAATTTATACTGCTAATGCCAAGGGATTTCAGAACACTCATAACTTTTAAGTGTTGCAAAAATATTCCTGCTCTCCCCACCCCACCACGTGGAGTGAAACGTGTGATGTAAACATTTGGGTTCAGAAAGGGTTGCAAAATGAATGACCGTTTGTTCCCGGGGCCACGGGTGGCTCCTGGCCAGCCCCAGCGCCAGAGATTATTGTTCTTGGAGCTCTCCGTGCTGATAATTAAAGCAACACAGTGTTTACAGAGGAAAAGCGGGAAGAAGGTTGGAGCATCCCACTGTCTGAAGGAAAAGTTAAACAAACAAACCCCGGCACCGGCAGCGCCTGTCCTACTTCAGCTCGCTTCACAGAAAGCCTGGAGTGCCAATTCCCTGGGATTTGGGGTATTTACAGCCTTGGAAAGCGCGGGGGAATGTCCTTTCTGACATCAGGTGTGTATTTTAGCAACTCATTAACCTCTTGTTACTTTAATTCTACAGGCTACGTCCTGGAAGTCTCGGGAGAAGGGGGGAGCTGCAGGGAGATGGGAAGGGGTATCCCCAGCTCCAGCGGGCACCGAGCCATTCCCGGGAAGTGTGTAAGGCTGAGGCCAAGCACAAAGATCCTCAACCCTTAATCCCGGAATGTTAAAGGAGGCCGAGCACGTCGGGACACGCCCCGGGGCTGGAGGCACCGGCCGGCTTCCCTGGGAGCTTCCACTTGGGATTTCTCCCTGGAAGACTGGATTCCTAAAGTCCCTCCAGTTGGGATTCCTCCCTGAGAGTCATGAGATTGGATTCCCTGGGAATCTCTCCATTTGGGATTCCTCCCTGGAAATTAGGAGATTGGCTTCCCTGGGAATCTCTCCATTTGGGATTCCTCCCTGGAGTGAGGAGACTGGCTTCCCAAAGTCCCTGCATTTGGGATTCCTCCTTGGGAATGAGGAGATTGGCTTCCCCGGGAAATCCTCCACTTGGGATTTCTCCCTGGGAATGAGGAGACTGGTTTCCCTAGGAATTCCTCCATTTGGAATTCCTCTCTGAGAGTCAGGAGACTGGCTTCCCAAAATCTTTCCATTTGGGATTCCTCCTTGGGAATGTTGGGACTGGCTTCCCAAAGTTTTTCCATTTGGGATTCCTCCTTGGGAATGAGGAGATTGGCTTCCCTGGGAATCCCTCCACTTGGAATTCCTCTCTGGGAGTGAGGAGACTGGCTTCCCAAAGTCTTTCCATTTGGGATTCCTCCTTGGGAATGTTGGGACTGGCTTCCCTGGAAATTTCTCAATTTGGGATTTCTCCCTGGGAATGAGGAGATTGGCTTTCCAAAGTTTTTCCACGTGGGATTTCTCCTTGGGAATGAGGAGACTGGCTTCCCAAAATCTCTCCATCTGGGATTCCTCCCTGCCCTCTCCATAGCCACCTTCAGCTACATTCTGGCCTTCAGCCTCCAAGGGAAGGGTCCAGCCAAACATTGAGGCTTGGGAAGGAGAAAAGAGGGAAACAGGGAGGCTCTGCAGTGTGTGGGATGGTTAAAAAGGTGATTCAGAGGTTAGCAAAATTAAATCTACCCAGCTGAGGCTATATAGATAAATTACATATAAAGAGAGGAATAGAATACATAGAGGGCGGGTAGAGAAAGAGAACGCACAGATGGAAAGAAACAAATTAAAAAAAAATAAAAAATATATATATATATAAAAATACTGCCTGAGCTGGGNNNCTGGGGACAGTGTATTTTCCTGATGTCTGGAAAAAACACACAGCTTTAGATTGGGTTTGCACAAATTTAGGCACACACAGGTCCAGACCAAACCATTTCCCTGCATTTCCAACTCCCAGGAAAATTGTACCGGGTACTGCATGGCTTCCATAAGGAAAAAAAAATAAAATTAAAGGGATTTGTTAACAAGGTAAAGCTGCAAGAGAACACAATTCCCCGTGCCAGTTGTAATGGAGACATTAAACAGCAAGCCTGGAGTGTGCTGGGGTAAGATCTGAGCTGCCAAGAGAGCCAGTAAGTGGGAAATGATGATTTGGATCTTGGAGTGGGTGTAAACACAGCAGTCTGAGCAAATTTTATCTGTCACATTCATTTACTGCTGGCACGAGACCCGTTAGCTGGAACTACAAGGGGGAAGCCCAGCTCTGCCAGGATTGCAGAGGAGGATGGTCCTTCCAGAGGAGGCCAGTCCTGCCCGTGTCCAGGGCTGGATTTACACCGGTTGGAGCTGTCACAGCTCTGGGGCAGTCCCGGTGCAGCAGGAAATGCTGCTGGAAACCTGGAGCAGCCTGGCCTGCCCCCACCTTCTGCCACTCGTCAGCAGAAAAACAAGAAATCCTGGCAAAAACAGGGAACTGGAAAGGTGGAAATGGCCTGGTGTGCTCTCACCTCCTTCCACGTGCCACTAAACCCATTTCACTAAACTGGAAATGCAGGAGCAAAACCCTCCAAAGCCAACAGCTGCGTGATCCTCGGGGTGTTCTCCAGGAAATTCGGGGGAGCAGAGCAGCCCCCAGCTCAGGGGTCGCTCAGGGGGGTGGCACAGCCTTTCCCTTCACCAACCAGCGGAATTTCATCCCCCCTGCAGCTGCACCAGAAGCTCCCGAGGAGCCCTTTGGCTCCAGCGGTCTCGTGTTGCTCCATTACAACAATTCCCAGGTGAAAAGGAACAACAAAAGGGTTCGGGGGAACAAAAGGGTCAGGGCTGAATGGGAGGCTGAACTTCAGCGAGCTGTGAAGTACCCTGGTGAAAACAAACCAGCAAAGCAGATGGTATCTGTGCCTTGCAGATCCTGCTGACCCCGACACAATCCCACCGCAGGAACAACTGCCAGGTACTTACGACTGGCAGGCGAAAGACATTCCAAAGATGGGGATGCAGCGGAAAATGCCCTCCCAGCGCATGTAACTCACTCGCTGCAGCCACTGCCCGCTGAAGAGCCCGTGGTTGAAGGAGGACACCACAACCTGCAGCCAGGAAACACAGCAGCGTGAGGAGCCGGCCCCAAACGGCCCCACGGCAGCAGCAGTGCCACGCTGGGGTAAAGTGAGCTCTGCAGGGAGCAGCCCGAGCCGCCAGCACAGCCCCATCCCAATCCCCCAGCTCCACGTCCCACCCACACAGCCCCCAGGGCCACCAAGGACCCCAGGGTGGATTTCAAGGGATCTGTGACATTCCCCCTGTGTTTGGTGCCATCAGACATCACAGCACACACCAGCATGGGACAATTTCCAGACACATTAACTGTGAGAGTTATTGCTCAAAGCAACCTCTTCTGCACTTTTTTATAATGTGTTTTTTAAAAATGTGTTTTTTAAAATGTGTTTTTTAAAATGTGTTTTTTTAAACGTGTTTTTTAAAATGTGGTTTTTAAAAATGTGTTTTTAAATCCAAACAGGAAGCACCGTTGGCCTCAGAGAATCCTGTTCAGCAGAGAGAGACAAAGGGTCCTAAAACAGGATCCCACCTGCTGCTCCAGGGCCATTTAACAACACCAGCTCACTAAAAAGGAGGAAAAACTTCATGGAAACGGGGAGGAGCCGAGGCCAGGGAGCTCCCTCGCCATGGACACAAGAACTGGCAGGAGTTGGGTTGCACAGGAAGCAGAAGGTAAATATGTCTGAATGTCTGTTTATAATATCCTCGGATGGGGTTTCTAATCCCCAAGAGATGCTTCAGTGCAGCCAACTCTTGTGAACGCTCTGGTTTCTTAAAGGCACAGCTCCTGGGAGCACCCACCCCTCCCTGAGGAGCCAGCTCTGAGGTGCCACAGCCCGCTGGAAAAGTGACATGCAAAGAATTCCCACACCTCCCTTTTCCTCCAGTCCTGAAACGTGGCTGAGACAGCGCTGGGGCTCCACGAGGTGAAAATTTAGTCATTTTAATGCTAAAAAGCAACAGGAAGTAGGAAAAGGGGATCCCCGGTGTCCGTACCCACCACGAACATGAACACGCCGTAGAAGATGAGAGCCATGGCACTGAAGGACTGGATGGAGGCCATCATGTTCCTCTGCAGGCTCAGGGGGAGGACGATGCACAGGGACACAGCGATGAGCAGCACGATCCTGAAGGCGCCCGACACCTGCCAGAGAGCTCCACATCAACACCTGCAGCAGGGAGGGAACCCCCACGCCCACCCAGCCACCAAACCCCGGCCTGGCTCCTCTTCCCAGAGGGAAAAGCAGCTTTAAACAGTGAAATTCTGTGTCTGGAGGGCTTTGAGGATGCTGCAAGCTCGGCAAGCTCCGTCTGTGCTGAGCTGAGACAGGCACTGGGTGCCACTGTTGCTCTGCTCAGTGTGTGACAGGTCCGAGCTGGAAGAATTTGAGGGGTGGTTGGGGAGGTTAAATGCTAATCCAGCACAAGCTATTTAGGTATTTTCATGCAATTAAATAAAACCTAAATTTACTTGGGGAGACGAGAAATTGAAAGTGTTGAAAACTCCAACCCAGAAAATTAATCAAAGCCTCACACTGGTATTTATTATAGCAGAACACTCTGGAATGCTTGGAAATATTTAATACCTAATTTGGCTGCAGCCTCAACGCATCCTTTTTAACTTCGCAGTCCCTTAATCTGAGCTTAGGAGCATCAGGCAGCACAGATAACACCCTACCAAAAATCCTTTTGCTTCCCTGCACGGCCCTCGTGCCGGCTCTGAGGAGCACCTCTCGCCTCTGAGCATCCTGAGCCAGCAGCAGGCTCATCACACGGCTGAGGAGGCAGGAACACAGAGACTTTGGCCACAAAAACAGCCAGGGACAGGACAA
The DNA here is from genome assembly GCA_013400315.1 of Bombycilla garrulus. Lineage (NCBI taxonomy): Eukaryota > Metazoa > Chordata > Aves > Passeriformes > Bombycillidae > Bombycilla > Bombycilla garrulus. The sequence continues at coordinate 7,278 of VXBU01005289.1, forward strand.
AAACCCCTCCTGAACTACAGGGAGGAGAGCTGAGGCAGAGGAGCCGCCTGTCACTACCCACCGGGGCAGGAATTAAGGCAGGGAGCGTTATCTCCCCCAGGAATCTGCTCCAGAATTAAAAAGGGACCGAGCTAAAAAGAATTCGTTTGATGGAAATTGGAGTTTTAAAAACTTATTGGAGTTTTACACAGCTGATTGTTGGCCACATGTCTGAGCTCCTCAGAGCTGTGGGATCCGTGCACCAGGATCCGTCCGTGAGGGGACCCCACAAACCCTGCTGGGGGTGCTGAGCACACCCTGAGGCAGCAGCTCTGCTCTTCCCAGGGCTCAGTTCGAGGTCTGGGAGCACCGCAGGAGTGATTTATTCACCTGGAATCCCAGCATCTGGGCAAAGAAGTTGGAGCCCAAATCGCCGATGACGACGTAGAAAGCGATGCAGGTGCCCAGCATCAGCCCGATCATGCTGCAGACACAAACAGGGAGGGGTCAGCGGGGTTAGCTTCCATCCCCAGCCTTGGCAAGAGCAGGACACCCCTCCTGCACCCCATCCCCGAAAAAACAGCCCCCAGAGAACCTCCACCCACACCAAACACTCGGACACGCAGCTCTGCCCACGACCCAGGCACGGGTTTAACTCCTGTTGGGAGCCACGGGGAAAAAAATTAAAAAAAACGAACAAGGAAAACTAATCTTGGAGATGGCAAGAAGTCCTTGAACTCCTGGAAAAATTCAAAAGAATCAGCACGAGGCTTTCAGAGCCCCACACCCACAGCAGGGCCCTGCCATGAGAATCTCAATATCCAGTGGGCTCTCCCAACGTTTCTCCACACAATGGACCACACTTTAATGAAAAGATTGTCCATGAACTGCTTCTCCTCCCACTCCTGGACCACTTTCCTTCCCATTTCCAATTATAGAACATCCCTGTGGCAATTACAGCCTCTGCTTGCACGGACAAGTAACATCTGAGGGATATTCTGCGTATTTTTAGTGCCGTGCAGAAGTTTGCAGCTGGGAAGAGCGAAAGATCCGGCAGCACTGCCAGCCCTGGGCTCGGCGTGCCTGGAAAAGAATCCCTGCTGGAAAAAGCTGGGCTGTGAGGGCTGTGCCATCGCCTGACATCTGCACTGGGGTCACGGGAGGAAGCAGAGATGGAGGAGGCAGGATTCCCCCTCAAGGCATCTCGCAGGGAAGGGAGCACAGAGGGCAGGAGCGGAGCAGATCTCAGGATCCACGGAAGGAAACGCTCCCCTCCCGCTAAACTCAGCAGCAGGGATGTCACCCCTGGAAAGCTGCCACGAGTGACACGGCTGTGATTTCACAGCAGAGCGGCTCATCCCCACCTTCTGTGCTCGCTGGGAAGCTCTGGAGCAGGAGGGAGGTGACACCTGTGAGCTGTGCTCAGGGCATCTCATCTCACCTCACCCGGCCTCCTGTGCAATTCCGGGAGGCAGCAGGGGAAGGGAGCACAGCAAGGCTCAGAAAAGTTTCCACCAAAGACACCCAAAGTGTTCACCCTCAGAATCAGCAGCGGATTTACCTTGTTTCCACCAACATTTTTCCTGCTTTTCCATAGGCATGAAATGCTGGCGTAAAAAGGGGAAAAAAAAAGTGGAAGTTAGTCAGAGAAAAGTCCAGAACAGGGCAAGATGTCAGCTCACAATTAGACACCAACAGGGACACGGGGCAGTGCAGCAGGAACCCACCACTGGTATTTTGGGGCTGTTTCCCTCACCCTCCCACTTTCTTTTTCAGCCTTTCCCTTTGGAAGCTGAAAACCACATTAAGACAGGAACAGGGATGAGGGAAAGCCAGCAAGCAGGTCCTTTTTTTTATTTTTTTTTTTTTCTATTTAAAACCAGAAGTGGTGTGAAGCAGCAGCCACACATGGCAGCCATTAAAGGCAATGGGAGAGAAAATATTCCTGTACAAGACTGTGTGTGGCGAAAGTTAAAGTGGTGCAGAATTCCAATCCAAGTCCCCTCTTTATTTTTATCTTCCCCCTCGAACTGGGCCGCCCGACATGGCTGGCTGGGAGAGCTGAGCTGGTGCCCAGAACGTTCAATCCCATTCCCAGAATACCCAGTGCTCCCAACCCACACCAAAGGGCTGCTGCCAAGGCTTTGCTTTCCCCCCCTCCCTCTCCCATCCTTGGGTTGGAGCAGAAAACGCTCAGTAGTCCTCAAATCACTGGGTTTTCTCTTAAAAAGACAATGCCAAGAAAACTTTGCTTCTATTTTTAGCTCTTGCTGGGCAGAACGGGAATGGGGAGCCGCGGTGCCAAACCCAGACCGCAGCGCCCAAATCTGCCAGTGAGGTCCAGCGTGAACCCACCACCCTGGAGTCCTCGCTGCCTTCCCTCAAGGCACAGCCCAGCATTCCCAGAGCCCGCCAGCAAACAAATTCCAACCCTTTCTGGAAGCTTCTCCTGCCTATTTTAAATATTAGCTTCAACTCTCGATTCCCTTGGACTCGGCTCGGGCTAAAAACTCAGGAAACGAGATGTTCTCCCACAGAATGAGCAAAAGGCACGGCAGGGACCCACAGCCCGGAGCAGGGATGTGGGGGAGCACCCAAAATAGCTGCTGGCTCGGGGACAGGGCAGCGGGACGGCCGCCACCAGGCGCGGTGCCCGGGCACGGGGAGCGGCCGCTCCGCTGGGAATTCACAACCATGAGGGAAAAGGCGACAGCCCCGGGGGGGTCAGGCCCACAGAGGAAGGGTCTGGGAGGAGAAAAGAGGAAAACATCCCTCCTGGAGATGGGGCTGAGCTGGGGGCGTGGAGGAGCAGTGCTGCTGATCCTCGCAGAGCTCGTGGCAGCCTCTGACAGGGACACAGCCCCGCGTGAGGCGGGGACCAGCCCATCTCCCCCGCTGTCTGGGACTGATGTTCAACGAGAACAAGCCTCCAAACACTGTGGGCAGGTGACAATGGCAAAATGGGATTCTGTGTCTTCTCCAGGAGGTAAGCACTGTGAAATAAACAATCCAGTCAAACCCTTGGAATGACAGGGACCTTGGAATGCCCCCTAACCGGGCACAGCTCGCTCAGTACCTGGGGAACCCTTTCAAACCCAGCCTGGCTCCTGGGACAGAGCTTCAGCCCTGCTGGAAGGGGAACGATTCACTCATCTCCTGCTTCAAATCCATCTGGGAGCTGCCTCCCGTTCCCCCCTGGCCCCCACAGGTCCCTGCAGCCCTTCCCCTCCCCTGGCGGTGACGAGCCCGCGCCAGCCCGGCCCGGGCCAGCCTTTGTGCCCGGGTGTTCCTCCGGAAGGCAGCGCCCGCCTGCAGGGAATGGGCACGGCTCTCCTCCTGCCTCAGCGCTGCCAAAGCCTCCCAGGAGCGCCCGCAGATGTCCCCGGGCCCGGCCTGTGGGGACAAAGGGGGTCTGTGTGGAGCTGCCCCAGCTCGCAGCATTGGGATGCGGCGTGGGAGCGCTCCCGGCCCGTGGCACCCCTGCCAGGGCAGCGGGCTGCCGGTGCCAGGAGGAAGCTGGGAAGCATTGCCGGCCCTCTCTGTATTCCAGGCTCCGGGGCGTGCAGAGGATCCCTTCTTCCCGGGCCACGCTCCAAGGCGGAGGGACTGCGTGTCCTCCGGGAAGCGGCGCACAAAGGCGCCTGTGAGGGGCAGGGAGCGCCGGCAGCTGGGCCGGCCGCTCCGGGGCTCCCCCTTCCCTCTGGCACCAGAACAGCTCCTCCGTCCTTTCCAGACACAAGCCGGGATGCACTTCCTGGGAGCAGCACCTCGGGCACCCCGAGGGAGGAGCGAACCCATCTGCCAGCAGCTGGTGCCAGCGCCAAACAGCTCCCTCCTCGCACAGGAAAGGCAGGGAGGACGAGGAAAAGGAGACTTCTCCTGCTGCTTCACGTGCCAAAAACAGGGATTGGAACCCAAACACCTCCTCCTGCTCCCCAAGTCAGCCAGAATCCCAAGAGAGCCCACGAGCAGAGGCCAGCCCCGGCGCCAGCGCTGAGCTCTGAGGGCGGCTGGGCTCTGCCAAAACCCACCCAGGGATCCTCCAGATGTTTTTATTTTCTCAGCCCTTTGGAACCTCGCTCTGTTTCCTCTCTGCCGAGCCATAAAGGAGCTCCCAGCTCGGTGCCAGGCTGGCAGGACCCGCTGTCCCGGCAGCGCTGGGTGGGGAACTCGTGCCCAGAGCCACAATTAATTCAGCCCAGAGCCACAATCCATCCCAGATGGCTCAGGGAGCTGGGGTTTGGATCATCTCCTCCCCTGCCCCGCGGAGACTAAACAACTCAGCACCCATTAGCGGGGCTGTGGGGAGCGGGATCCAGCCCCAGCAGCGCCCCGGGGGAGAGGCCGAGCACAGCCAGGGGAGCTGGGAACTGCAGCGAGAAAAAACATCTGCTGTTCCAAGAGCAGCGCTGAGGAAACGCCAGCTGGGAGGCCAAGGCCACGCTGCTGTGAGGAGCTGGGAGGCAGCCCTGGGGCTGGGGGCTCACCGAGGCCGGGGTAGGTCCTGCGCTTGCTGAGGTTGGCTGATTTCACCAGGAACATGCAGGACTGGTGCGTCATCCACGAGCAGAAGATCAGCAGCGCGGCCCCCAGCAGGATCCCACACTGGGAAGAGAGCAGCGGGAGATGGGGGTCAGCCCCCACAAAGAGCACGGCCACCCTCCCTCAGCACCCTCAGCTTCCCCAGACACGTCCCTCCCTCCTTCTGGAAGTTGTGTGTGTTTCCTGCCAGTTCCACCCCGCTCTCTGCAGGGCACAGGGCCACGTGGAGCTCACCCCTGCCTCCCACAGCTCCCAGCTGCACCAGTCCAAGCTCCCACGAGTGAACTGGGAGCAGCCTGTGGAGCAGAATTCCCAGCCTGGCTCACCCTCCCCTGCAGCTCCCAGGGGGTCGGGGAGCACAGACAGACCCCGAGGTGCCACCTCTGCTAAAAACTCATTTATCAACAACCGTGTGGCACCACAAACTGCTCCGCCAGCTGCTGCCGTCCCTGCTCACAGGGCTGGGAGCCACGGGGCACCCAGCAGGTGGAAATCCCCGGACCGGGACAGCCCCACATCCCCGGGAGGGATCGCATCCAGAGGGGCACACCTTGGAAAAGCCTCCAAAACAGCTCGCGTTTATCGTTTGGGTAAAACTTTTGATTTAATCTTTCCCTTCTCCTGACAAGACAGGCAGAAACGACCAGCTGGAGAGCACACACACGGGAAAACCCAGTTTGGCGCAGAAGTTTTTGAGCTGGAAACTTCACGACTGGTAAAAAACGCCGTGTTTGGAACGTGCCCGACCACGGGCTGAAGCGTTTCCTTTGCTGGCTTTCCTTCCCAACCAGGGAACCACCCCCAAGATCCGGACCGGAGGGGCACAGGCGGCCCCCGCTCGCCTTCCCCGGGCCTGGAGGAGCCCGCGGGGGCTCTGGGCCGCCCGGGGCACGCACCGGCACCCCCGCGCCGGCCCGGGGGCCACCGGCAGGGCCCGCTCGGGCACGGCCGCGCCCCTCACCTGTCGGAAGCAGAAGGGCACGGTGAGCACGCTCACCCCCACGATGCTGTTCACCACGTTCATGATCAGGCCCCAGTTGGAACCCGCCGCCGCCGCCGCCGTCATGGCGCAGCGGCGGAGGATCCCCGCGGCGGGGGGTTCGCGGCCGCTCGCCGAGCCCCGCGGCCGGCTGGGAGCGCGCGGTGCCCCCGGGGCCCCTCAGCCGGCCGTGCCCGCCATGGCCCCACCGGGCCCGCCCCGAGCCGGCACCGGCCACAGCGGCACTTCCGGCTTCCGCCGCCGCCGCAGGAAGTGATGGAACCGCGGCGGACGCTCCTGCCGCCCTGGAGGTCCGGACTCGCTGGTGGTGGAGGATAAAGTTGGGGGGGGTCCCCATGGCTGGAGCGCTGAGCGCGGCCGGGGAGGTGCGGGAATGCTCGAGGATTCACACCCGTGCAGATCCACGCGTGGGATGGGTGTGCACTTGCCTTTACCTGCGTGTGTGCATATATGTTCGTGATCATGCGTCTTGCGGCAGCGCTGGCACCCGAGCGGGGGTCCCCGGCGGGATGGTGGCCTCAGAAATGCCCCTGGAGGACAACCCATCATCCCCGGCCTCCCCTCCCGCCTGCACATCTGGGCGCGCATCCAGCTGTGCGCGCACATCTGCTCCCCATCCCGGCCGGAGCCAGCCCCAGCTGTACCCCCCAAGCCCCACAGGACGAGGGAACAAGAAGGGGAGATGAAGGAAGGCTCTGGAAGGGCCCCCCAGGGCCAGGCGTGGCGGCAGCTCCGGGTGGCACACGCCGAGGGCACGTTCCCGTCGGAGCGGAGCGCGGCGCTTGTATAATTTGCAGCAATAGCGACGGGAAACCGCAGGAATTCGCTCTACAAAAGGTTTGCAGGGAGGTGAACAGGAGCCCTAATTCCCTCCAGGTGCGGTGTGGGATCGGGAGCTCCGGCTGCGTTTTCCTGGCTCCTGTGTCCGTGTGCATCCTCGGGGTGGGATCCCCACGGGAATGTCACCCGTGCTCAGCCAAAGGGCTCTGGTGGCTTCTCCATGTCCGAGTGCGAGCTGGGGGCTTGGGAAATGTGCAGAGCCAGCCAGGAGTCCCCGTGACACAGGGTGGGGACAGCCTCAGCTCTGGGAGACTCCTGTGTCACAGCCCTGGGGTTCATCCGTGCCCATCTCTGGGGAGTGGGGCTTTCTGCAGCTCCAAGAATCCCAAATTGTGCCTCCAGCAGCAGCTGAGCTCTGTGCCCATCACAGACCTGCAGAACTCTCTGGAAAGTCCCAGGAGCTCAGCGGCACGAGGGACCCTGGCCCTGCTCTGCTGGCAGGTGACACTGGGGGCCAGCAAAGGGCCCTGCTGCATTTGGGAGCAGAATCCCAGGTGGCTCCCAGGGCAGAATCCCAGCCCTGCCCCACGGCCCAGATTCCTCCCGCCAGATATGGAGGCACGGAGAACAGCCAGCCCCGGAGGACGCCACAATTAGTGTAATTAGAAACGGGGGCTCAGGGCTGGCTGATCCCGCAGGGATCCTTTATGGGAGCACAAATCGCTCGGGATGTCCAGGGGCTGCTGCCGTGTCCCGTGCTGCTCCGCGGGGATGCGCACACACGTGTGCCGGCACACGCTGAGCCCAGCTGAGGCAGATCCCCAGCTCCCAGGGGTGCTGCTGGCCCAGGAAAACTGCTGGGTTGGTCCATCTGTGCTCCCACCCATCCCACTCATGGTCAGGAATTCGCCTCAGTGGCAGCTCCAGGCCAGGGGGCTCCCAGGGACCCTCCACGGTATGGGGATGCTCTTCCCCCTGGAGCATCCCTGCCCTCCGTTCCTGAACGGAGGCAAGGAAGGTCCACGGGGAACGGGAAGGAACGGGAACCCCCTCTCCAGACCCAGGGGAAAACCCACCCACAGCCCACCCCGTGTCCCCCCTTCCCCCAGGGAGCAGCACCCAGGGCCACCCTGCTCCGCACAGCTGGTTCCAGTGACAGACGCCTGGCAGATCCTGGGAAGCAGCCGGCAGGGATTGAAAAACATAAATTAAAACAAATTGCAGTTTTATATTGCAAATAAGGGCAGTTTGATGGGTTTTATTGCGGAACAACCATTAATGAAGTGCAGTTTCAGGCACCTTAATTGCTCGGGGACCAAAGTTCAGTCGGTATCTCCAGCACGGGCTGGGAGCCGCCGCGTGTCCCGCGAGGGCCTGGCAGGCTGGGAATGGGATGGGGAATGAATTTATGGGCACGATGAGGAGAACGGAGGCAAGGAAGGGGCCGAGCCCATCTGGGGGATTAAAGCAGCGTGGGACAAACAGCACAGCCTGTCCTGGAAGGAGCCGAGAGCCGCGGTGTCCCCGACACGCCAGTGTCACCCGTGGGGCCCCACGGCGGGTACACACCATGGGATGGATTTTGGGATGGGGGTCCCCAAATGTTTGGGACGCAGGGGGTGGGCAGGAGCGATGCAGAGCCAAGGCCGTGGGGGGGTGGGGAGCCCCAGGAAGCCCCCCCAGAACAAAGCACGCGTGGGTGTGCAGGGCACAGAGGGGCGTGCAGGTGGGAACAGCACAGGGACACAGCCACGGGGCGTCCACGCACACCCGGGACACGCACCGCGCCCGCCCCGGCACCGGCACACCGCGCGGGGACACGCTCCACACCCGCCCGTACCCACGCCTGGCACAGGCACCGAGCTGTACCGAGCCAGAGGTGCCTTACCGGACCGTACCGAGCCGTA